>CM056957.1:27725277-28270507 GCA_029856935.1 Cyclocarya paliurus | reverse complement strand
TGGGCATTTGTTTGGGATTTTCAGTTTTTGCGGAAGGTGGGATTTGACTTTGAAGCCAAAAGGGTTTGTTGGGTTTGGCCGTGATGAGCAAATTCTGATGTCTGGGAGGTCTGTGTTTGGGCTATGATGGGTTTCAACTCCGAGGGATTTTGCTTCTGATGAAGATGAAATTAGGTTTTGGGGCTGTTTCATTCATTCGGTCTTCAAGGATTTCAATGGTTCTTTGATTTTCATGAAGGAAAGATTTGATTTTTAGTAGCCAATTTGTCAATGGTAGTTGATGGGTTTTAGGAAATTTGGTTTCTGGAGTTTCGAAATTCATATAGTATTGTTTGAGATTGACCCTTCTGCTCAGCTAGAGGAGGAGAAGAAGATTACAGAGGCTCACGGCAACTATCATTACTTCTTCTTCTTCTTCCTTCTGTAGCTCTCTTCTTCTCCTTCTCTCTATCTTTGTCTCTCCGCTGCCATGTCTCCGGTGAGCTCACTCCCCACCCATGCCCGATCCGAATCACCGTCCTTGCCTCGAGAGTTCACATCCACCATGGCTTTCTCCGAACGTAATTTCCTCTTTTTTTTTTTTTTTTCTCTTTAATTTCTGGATCTCTTTGCAACTATTGCTCTCAGTTTGGTTACCCAGAAATTACAAGCAAAGGAAGTGGAAAACCATATGCAGAGTCTATTATTTTATGGTTTTTTTCAACTTGAAAACCTATCTCAACCGAGTTAAAGAGTTATTATGTTTGACAGAGCTGTGGATTGAAAAATCTGAGATTTGGAACTCTTCTTCATTTGCTTTTTTTTTTCCATTTACGTTTCCCGGTAAACAAACAAAGGAAAACCATTAGAGGTGGATGGATTCATGTATACTGGTTAAACCATTAGAGGTTTTCGTTTTTTTTTTTTTTTTAATATTAACTGCAGCTGCCATGTCAGCCGGTTCCGCGGCGGTGACGCAGGGGCGGTTGCAAACAGCATTTTACATTTACAGGTACTCGAAGATAACAGGCTGACATGAATCGATGGGTCTTAATTTACTTGTTTCCGTCACCGTGTGCGTCACAGTAAGTATATATGAGTTTTTATAAATAATAATAAATTAAAATAGTTGAATAAAGTTTTTAAGATCCACTTAAATAAGTTTAAAATATATTTAAATATTTAGATAAATTTAAATATATTTATAAAAAATTAAAAATTATTGGTACGACTCTCGACCTCACATTTTTGTCCCCCACGAGTTACATGCAGAGGGGATTTTATGATAAAAAAAAAAAAGTTTCGTCCCCCGCACAAACCGAGGGAGATGATGCAAAAAGAGAAAAAAGAAAGTAAAATCCGCTTTTGTCAGGAGAGAGAGAGAGAGTTACGGAAAAAGAAGAAAAGAAAGAAACATCAGCTTTTTCAGCCTTTATTCATGTCCATGAAATGAATTCACCGAATTCATGTCCTAACGCAGGCAAGGCGGGGTGTTTGAATGGTTGATGCACTCAGTTCAGCTTGATAACCAACGGTCCGCCGCAACCATGAAAAAAGTGACCAAAATAAAGTTTCCAAGCTGACTTTTTTCATGGTTGCACGGGCTTTGCTCGCAGATCGCTATCTTTTTCCGGATAAGGTAGGAGATCAAACTATGATAATTAAAGAACTAGCCACCACTCATATATAGATCAGTCGATCTGCTCAGTTTTCTGATTAGCCAAAAGTAATTATGTAATTAAGTAAATTATTTGTCTTATTAATTACAGCATATATACATATATATATATATACCACCATGCATATTGAAATTAATTTGCTATAAATATATATATATATATTATATATATAAATCATGAGTACGTACTATTTACAAATTTCTAAATCTATAACATTAAGCAACCTGAAGTCTCCTAGTGCCATTTAAGGAAGCTCCACACAGCCGAAAAATAAAAATAAATTAAGATATTATCATAATAAATTAAGATCATGTATATATTCTTCTGCAATATTTGGCTGATTTGATAGATATATTAACCAGTTACGTACTTATAAATGAGAACCTTTACATGCTTAATTACAACAAATTTTAATATATGCATGTATATTAATTGATTTACATTAATTACAATAAATATTAAGAAATAATTAAGCTGATAACAATACTAATTCATGATTTACGTACATCAATTAGAATAAGCCATTAATCATGGTAGGAAATTGAAAGATATATTATTACAAATAAGCTAAAATTATTTATTTTATCAATAAGTGTAGTAATATTCTAATATATATATATATATATTATCTATTTCATAAAAAAATTAGGTCGGTATTTATATTTTGTTTTTGTGGAGTTAAAAGAATTATTTAATCGATTGTAAAAGAAAATGTTTTTGTGGGGGTATAAGCCGTTATTATTAGTGCCAATATTTACTGTCGTTTGTCAACCATTGGGCCATATATTCATTTTTTAGGGCATACAAGTTTATCTTTTGCGCATCTTCTGAATTCAACCCTTTATTTATTTTTATATTTTCTAATCAAACAAGTTTTCATTCAGATACAGAAAAGATATAGATGTGGAGGGGCTTCTCAACAAATGTCTCCGTACAATAACCATAATACAAATGTAGAGAGAAAAAGAAAAAAAAAATTGAGTTTTAAAACTAATATCTTGATTCTCCATCTATGTCTTATAAAGAGGGCACTGTTTTAAAAAACGGTTTTTAACAGTTTGAATTACTATGCAAATTATGAAACCACAGTAGAAGGCGGTGGAAATTATGGGTGCATTGCAGTATTTTGTTGTCTTGGGATATTTCTTAGAGGCATTCGTATTCCATTTTTCAAGATCATTGATTAAGGAAAGCGACAACATAGTAGAAGTATCGAATGAACTAAAATGCGGTGGATCATCTATCATCTTGTGCACTTGTGGTGGCGCATGGAGACCACGCGCCGATGGTTGGGAGGTGAGGTGGGGTAGATTTGAAAGATCTTGAGGTGGAGGATCTGCTAATACGGCACATGTAGCCGACGGGCTCATTGGGGCACGGTAGTGCGTGAAGGCCACGTACGGAAGCAAACTGTGCCTGAGGATCACTCGTCGGGATTTTTGCCACGGTTATGTATTGTCCCAGTATATCGACAGCTTTGGGGTTGCGTGGTGGGGCATGTGTCAATTGTTGGTTGTCGGAGAGCGGTAGATTTGACCAAAACCAAACTGGTGGAGAGGAGAGAATAAAAACACTACCATGAAAGCCAAAGCATATACACAAAGCGGTATTAGACAGGGAACGGATATTAGTGCAGTTTGAAACATTCGAAGATATTTGAATTTCTTAAAGAGAATGAAGAGTTTCTCTTTCTAAAACCCACCAAATTAGGTAATCATAAAAGTTCAACCCTTTATTTATTTCTTGTGGATTCACGAAAGAAATAGTGGAACCATAGGGTTGCGCTTCTTATGTATCGGAGACCTTGCAAAATTATGAATTTCATAAGGAAAAAAACTTACCATCTCGAAGAGGACCGCTTAATTTCTACGGGGTGGGAAAGGAAAACGGGACTAGAGCATGGAAGTACTGTTAGATGAGCAATGGGACGTCGAAAACACGTGATGGAGAGGAAGAAAGTTGTGTCAATTAAGAGTGATACTTGTCATGTAGGATAGAAGAAAAGTGTAATCAATTACACAAGATTTATGTGATTTGATAGTGTCTATATCCACTGAGCCGTAGAAAATTACTTTATTTCAATTTATAATAAAAATTACAGTACAAAGATTTAATGCAATATATAAGAAATTCTAATCGTTTGACCTGGTCGGATCAAGAGCTAAAATGGATTAAAGACTCCTCTTCATGATGCAAACCTCGTTGAAAATTTAATAAATAACTGCAATGAATTATTATCGAATTATATAGGAGTGTAACCGGTTCGGTCCGATTCAGTTTTGGACAAAATCTTGGACCGAATCGGTATGATCAGTTTTGTATTTTTCAAAACTGATTACGCACCGGTTACTCTCCTAAACCGGTACTTCCGGTTTTACCGATTTTCGGTACGGTCCAGTCCGATTTTTAGATTTTTTAAAATGTAAATTTAACATTAGTATAATATTAGACTAATAGTATTAATATTAGACAATTAGTATACCTATATAATACATGATCAATTACATTTTCATTTTTAAGATTAAACTTTTATTTTATAATAACATTATCTTATATATAATTATATTAATAGCATATGATAAACAAATTACAAATGTTCATATTTAAGATTAATATTTTATGTTATAGTTTATAAATTATAATATGAAATTATTTCATATATGATATATAATTATATATATATAAAAATTTCACATATAATTATAAATTATATATAAAACTTATATATTAATATATAATATTTTGTATAATTTTAATTTTTAATAAAACTTATATATGAAATATTAGTTTTTATATTTTTTTTTATCAACTGGTCCGGTCCGGTTCGAAAAATCTCAAAACCGGAACCAGATCGATTCCAACCAGTTTACGCATTTTAGAAACCGGTTCCGGACCAGACCGGTTCAAAATCGGTAAAATCGGTCTGATCCGGTCCGGTTCGGACCGGTTTACCGGTTTAAATTTACACCCCTAGAATTATATATATAACATTTCTCAATCGACAAGCATTTATTTTATAACATCGCATCAACAGATCATGGATGTGGCTAGAAATTAGTGAGTATGAGATAACATGCATGACTCTCCAAGGCATCGATATTTCATAAGAAATGCAATGAGTATTATAACTACCTATATAAGATGCATGCGGTCATTCTAAAAAATAAAAACAAAGATCTTACACGTGATTACGATAGCCAAAACAAAGAGAAATGATAGATATTTGTAGGAATGACAAGTAAAATAACTTTATTAGTTTAGTAGTAATAAAAAAAAACATTTATGGTGTGTTGTGTAGCCTGTTATGTAGCAAAAAGCTTTTTTTAAAAGAAAATGCTAAATGTATTTAAAAACAATTTACAAAAAACTTACTTATCTAAATATAATTTATTATATGCTTAAAATCATAAATTTTAATTTAAAATTTTAAAATAAAATTAATAAAATAAGCCTTATAAATAAAATTATAAGTAAAAATATAAATGCATTGATAAAAAAAAAAAAAAATGAACTGCTGGTAACCATCACGTGAGAATTGAAAAAAATTGGTAGTTTCTGATATCGACAGTCGATTCTAATCATTGACATGCACGCATGCATGAGAATGTGAAATTGAATGTGTGGGTGATGAATGTGAAATCCAAGTGTGAATTCTTTGTACTCACCGATCATGGCTAAAAATGAGCGAGCATCAACCTTCCGAGGAAAAAGAGGCGACGCTGATCCACGTATTTTCATGAAATGACGATAACCAGAAGACACATGTCCATGTAAAGAGAGACGTGAGCCATGATGACATCCTACTCCGACTCAACCTCATTAATATTAGGTAAGAGCATTCATATTAATCTATACATCTTCATATACAAAATTATATTTACATAATATAACTTTAAATTTCTCTACATTAGTTTATGCATCTCCAAATATTTAGTTAGCTATGAATATAAACTATGTAAATTTGGAGATCAACTATTTACTCTCTAAAACATATTTTATTAATTTTTTCTCTCCCTTTCTTGAGAAATTTGTATTGTAATGAATTTGTATTGTAATGTATTTTTATTGTATTTTCATGTTAATATGTGTTGTTTATGAGCACATGAGATTCATTTTTGGTGTATATAAATTTGATGTATTTTTTTTATAAGAATTTGATGTATTTTATTATATATGGAATTGCTAAATTTGGATGCATGAAATTGTATTAATATATGTACTAGATGCTATGAAATTGTATTTAGGCAAAAAATTAATAATAATAAAATAATAATATTTTATTATTATTTTATCTCAAATATGCATAAGCTAATATAGAAGTTTTACTTGAATGACAAAGTGAATATACAAAAAAGGTAACATTAGTTTATGCATATGCATATGCAAAATCACTTCTTTTGCATATCTATTTTGCTATTCAAGCAAAACTTCTATATTGACTTGTGCATATTTAAGACGAAATAATAATAAAATATTATTTTATTATTACTATTAATGTATTTCTAAAATCAATTTTTTTAATATATTTTGTAATTAACATCCACTACATACATTTGACCTTAATAATACAAATAAAATAACAAAAAATATAAATTTTTTTATATATTATATTAAAAATATAATAAAATAAAAAAATATATAATATATTATAATAATAAAATGAATGTGCAGTTGAAAGTTTGTTATATTATTAAGGAAGAGAGAAGAGGAAATGATTGTGAATTTGTGAGAAAGAGTGGAAGGTGAGAGAAATAATTAATAAAATAATATTTAAAGATTGAATAATAGTTCTCTAAATTTGTATAGATACTATTTATAACTAACTAAATATTTAAATATGTATAAGTTAATATAGAAAATTTATATTTATATTATGTAAATATGATTTTACATATGATATGCAGATGAACGTGGATGCTCAATTGTAATTTGAGTAGCACTACGGCCACTGCTCCCAACTACCGCTGGGAGCTACTGTTAGTGCTTTTGAGAGTTTTATTTTATTTTTTTACACATTTTAATATTTTAAAAAAATAAATAAAATTTATAATATTATTAAAAATTGCTTACTTAATTATTAAAAAAAAAAAAACTCAGCGGTAGAAATTATTGATAGGAGTAGTAGTACTCTAATAATTTAGTAATTTACTACCGGTTACCACCGCTCTGATAAGCAAAAGTCCATGTGCCTTTCTCTTTTGAAAAATTCTTGGGAGCAGCTTCTGTTCACGCATCCTCCAAAGCACACCTTACGTGGCTATTCAAATTGACATGTTTACCCCTAACCAAATTGGCAAAGTCCAACGAAGCCCCCCTTTCCACCCCCGAATTCGAAAAGCACTCCATTGCTAGCAGGGGCATCTGAGCTGCGATGGAGAGAGGCGGAGGGAGTTGCCGTGACTGGGTTTCGACGGTGGGGCTACTTCGAGGTCGTGAGGCTCGGTGGTGGTGGCTGGGCTGGTGTACGGTGGCGGCATGGTGGCGAGAGAAGGGGAGACCCATTTCGGGTTGAGCTGATCTGAGCCGCAATGGGGGGTTGCTGTGACTTGGGTTCGACGATGGGGGTTGCCGGGAGGTCGTGGGGCTCGGTGGTGGTGGCTGGGCTGGCATACAGCGGCGGGCGGCGACATTTCGAGACTAAATCCGTGTGAGACCCATTTCGGGAGTGGAGACGACGCTGCGCGTGGGGGCTGTGCGTGGAGGCTCGAAGGTGGCTGGAGGGTCGCCAGTGTGAGGGGGAGCCGGTGAGGTGGTCGGTGGAGCTGCTGGGTGGCCGAGAGCGGCGGAGAGAGGCCGAACGCGATTCAGTTGCTTGGCGAGGAAGGAGTACGCGGCGCGGCGATGGAGGAGTACACGAGCATCAACGGTACCAACGGTGGGGCTGGAGGCTGACGATGGTAGTGGCCGATGACTGCGGTGGTGCATGGCGGGGCTGGGTGGGCTGATAGAAGGAATCGGGTGGGGTGGGGTAGGGTAGAGGCTGAAATGGTTGTGAATTTTTTTTTTTTGTAAAAAAAAAAAAAAATTACACCTTAGATGTGCTACGCATCAGTCGTAAACAAGGACGGATGCGTAGCACGGCTCCTTATTTTATTTCTCTCCCTCCTGCCTTGATAGTCGATACAAAAAGTCTCTGTCAAAGTTTTTAAACATGCCTCGCTCCCCTTCACTCCCACAACCTCTCTCAGAAGCTCAGAACGAAGTAACAAAACCCCTCTCACACACAAACTCTCTCTCCTCTCTCTCTCTCTGAAGTCTGCCTCCTATAGTGGCTAGCCACCGTTCGACGGCACCGGCACGAGACAGAGAGGTCGAACGCGCTCTCTCTCTCTCTCTCCCAATATTTTCTATGGATTGAACAATTTATTAATTTGCTAGTCAGCATCCGAGCTAAAGGCTATGATAAATCCTTCGCTTATGTAATGTGAGGACTCTGAATGGACGAAGCAGTAATGTCAGAATGGATGAGCAATTAATGCCTTGTTTTTTTTTTTTCCAGTAAGCTGGTATTCAAATGTATTCAAACGACACTGAGTAATCACATATATTCCCCACCACCGTCAAAGCATCTCTCCATGCTCTCCATGTTTGCATCTCCTTGTCAACCTTTAGGCTTTCTTCATGCATAGAAAAAGCTTTTTCAAAAGTTCCCGTTTGATTTCGTACATCGGAGGGATCCACATGGTAGTTTGAGTGCACGTGGACGCCATTGGAGACTCACAAGCTTAAACATTAAGGTAATACTAACTTTTCAGACTAATTAAGAAAACGTTGAAGAAGATTGCAGTAATATATGGAAGTTTAATTAATTAAATTTCTCTGACTTCCGGTTGCTTCGGAGCTTCTGAGAAGGGCTGTGGAGTGAAGGGGAGGGAGGAGGCCTGTCTGAGAAACTTCTGACAGAATTTTTGAATAAGGCAGGAGAAAGAGAAATAAAATAAAAAGAAAGCCCCATAGAATTTGGGCTTTCATTCATTACACCTTAATATTATATTTGTCTTTCATTCAAGATTTTTTTTATTAATGAAAAACTCGTTCCCTCTCTCCTTCTCTTCTGCTCTGTTTGTCGTTCTAACTTCTTCCATACAGGGAGAGCCATACCTCATGACCTCATCCTCCATGAAAGACGAACCCGGCTTTCCATAATTACATGACTGCAACGTCTTGCGTCCATATATGCCAGAAAACAAAAAAAATCCCATCCGTATTCGGTTCATTTTTTAACGTTTGAAGGGACAAATTTTTGGGCCGGTGACTTTGGGTTGCTTGAGATCTTGGTTAGTTTGATTTTCTTATTTATAAAACATAAGATGGATTCTTTTAATTGGTTTTTTATTCATATTGTCGGTTGGTTCAGTTGTTTATGTCATTTTGAATGCCTCCTCTTTATCTGTGACATTTTAAAATCATTCATTGATGGATGGTTTAAGTTTTTTAGATGTCCACGTTTGGCCTCCTTTGGTTAAATTTGGGATCATTAGAATTTGCTATTGTGAGGTTGAATTGGGATCTTTTGCAGGACAGTTTGCACCAAAGCTATGTATGATTAACTTGCCAAGAGAAAGAAAGAGCTGTTGTTCTTAGAACAATCAAGGTATTTGTTTTCCACGATCACAGTTTTTTTTTCCAGGTGTTTCACTACGCCATTCTCTGCTATTGCCTTTCACAAGTAGTCGTATGTGATGTCATTTGAGAGTGTCTTAAATTGTGTTTCAAATAGTGCATATTGTTGTTTCTTTTAATTTTTTTCTTTGATTTCCCTTTTTCTAAAAAATCTTCAGTGTAGTGTGCTTCTTGTGTATGGTTGGTTGACTGCTTTGATGAATCGATTATGTGGATAATATGTTCTTATTTCCATATACAGGAGCTGAACTTGAAGAGCAAAGAAAAAAGGCTTATGGAGTATTCATGGGATATATTCTGTGGGGAGTCTGGTTGTTCAGACAGTGTTGGAAGGCCCTGCAGTTCTTATTTTCAGTTTTTGAGCCATTCCTCTTCGTGCATTAATCACATATTCATAATTTGTTTGGATTTCTTGTTATTGGTCATGCTTTTATTGAATATGCTTCAGAAGTCGCCATTGAAAACAGTTCACATTCCAGCTCGATTTGAAGGCTTCTCAAATTTGCAGATAGTTTCTTCAATTGTCAATGGCTGTCTTGGATTTGGGTACTCGTGCTTGGGAATTTGGATTTTAGAGGAGAAGTTGAGGAAAACCAAGACTGCTTTGCCTCTTAATTGGTGGATACTAATAATGGTACAGGGGATCACATGGCTGTTGGTGAGTTTAGCCGTGAGCCTTCGGGGATATAAGTTTCCAACTGGACCATTGCAGCTACTGTCCATTCTTGCCTTTTTGTTTTCTGGAATTGTTTGCTCTTTATCTCTGTCTGGTGCCATTTTAAACAAAGAAGTATCCTTTAAGGTAGCATTGGATATCCTGTGTTTTCCAGGAGCCATATTGTTGCTGTTCTGTACTTATAAGGGGTATAAATATGAAGCAAGAGATGAGAGCATCAATGAAAGTACCCTGTATATGCCTTTAAATGGTGAAGCCAATGGTATTAGTAAAAGCGACACTGTTGGCTCCGTTACTCTGTTTGCCAAAGCCGGATTATTCAGTAGAATTTCATTCTGGTGGTTGAATCCATTGATGAAAAGGGGCAGGGAGAAAACACTTGAGGATGAAGATATTCCCAACTTGCGCGAGGCAGATCGAGCAGAAAGTTGCTATTTGGTGTTCTTGGTGCAACTGAACAAACAGAAGCAAAAAGAGCCATCTTCTCAACCATCAGTCCTGAGGACAATTATTGTTTGCCATTGGAAAGAGATACTAATGTCTGGATTATTTGCTTTGCTAAAGATTATCACTCTGTCCATGGGTCCTCTACTTTTGAATGCATTCATTTTGGTTGCTGAGGGGAAAGAAAGTTTTAAATATGAAGGTTATGTATTGGCCATAATGCTTTTCTTTTCCAAGAGCATAGAATCCATATCACAAAGGCAGTGGTACTTCCGAAGCAGACTTATTGGTCTAAAAGTGAGGTCTTTGCTCACTGCTGCCATTTACAAGAAACAGCTGAGGTTATCAAATGCTGCAAGGCTAGTGCATTCAGGAGGGGAGATAATGAACTATGTTACTGTGGATGCTTATAGGATTGGCGAGTTCCCATTTTGGTTCCATCAAACTTGGACAACAAGCCTCCAGCTCTGTATTGCTTTAGTAATTCTATTTCGTGCAGTGGGGCTAGCAACAATCGCAGCTTTGGTGGTGATAATCCTCACTGTGCTTTGCAATGCTCCACTTGCAAAGTTGCAGCATCAGTTTCAAAGTAAGCTTATGGTTGCACAAGATGAGAGACTAAAGGCTAGTACTGAGGCTCTTGTCAACATGAAGGTGTTGAAATTATATGCATGGGAAACCCATTTCAAGAGAGTAATTGAAAATTTGAGGAAGGAAGAGTACAAATGGTTATCAGCGGTGCAAATGCTAAAATCATATAATAGCTTTTTTTTTTGGACATCCCCCGTTTTAGTCTCTGCTGCAACCTTTGGCACATGTTATTTCCTCAAAGTTCCTCTACATGCAAATAATGTTTTCACTTTTGTAGCAACTTTACGCCTTGTTCAGGATCCCATTAGATCTATCCCTGATGTTATTGGAGTAGTCATTCAAGCAAAGGTTGCATTTTCACGCATCTTAAAATTCCTTGAGGCGCCGGAGCTGCAGAGTGCAAGTGTTCGGACGAAGACCAACGTGGAGACAGTAAACGATACCATCCTTATAAATTCTGCCAATTTCTCATGGGAAGAAAATTTACCAAAGCCCACACTTAGAAACATAAATCTAGAGATCGGACGTGGAGAAAAGGTGGCTATATGTGGAGAAGTTGGCTCGGGAAAATCAACCCTTCTAGCAGCAATTCTTGGCGAGGTTCCAAATATTCAGGGAACCGTAAGTTCCTACTGACCTTTGCTTTTCTTTCTAGTGTCAACAGTATATTATTTATTTCTTGCCAAGTTTTCTCGTCTTATGTTTCCCTGCATTACCAATTTCTATTAGAGTTAAACACCATGAACAACTTAGCGTAAATACATATGCGGTCCTATCATGACTTGCAAAATGTCAACAAGTAACATCCATGAGTAAAATGGTTACATTTCTTGAATTTCAGATTCAAGTTTATGGGAAGATTGCCTATGTTTCCCAAACGGCATGGATCCAGACAGGAACGATACAGGAGAACATTTTGTTTGGGTCTGACATGGACAGCCAAAAGTAAGGTGTTCACTTGTAAAGGACCTTGAGTTGCTTCCATATGGTGATCTCACCGAGATAGGGGAGAGAGGAGTTAATCTCAGTGGTGGACAAAAGCAGCGAATTCAACTTGCTCGTGCCCTTTATCAGAATGCTGATATATATCTTTTGGATGATCCATTCAGTGCTGTTGATGCCCAGACTGCTTCAAGCTTATTCAATGTAATCACATTTTCTATCACCATGCTATGTCTTCTTAAGTCAATAACTAACTTTAGTGGAAAGTAACTTACATCTTGGCAGGAATATGTTATGGAAGCACTCTCAAGGAAGACAGTTTTACTTGTAACCCATCAAGTTGATTTCCTTCCGGTGTTTCATTCTGTTTTGGTGAGTATGCTTTCAACTTAAGTTGCCATCGTCAACATTTATCATTTATTTCCTTCGAATTGTTTGTGATATTCGTAATGTTCAAATTTATTAATTGGATGGGGCCCGATTGAATGACCACATGTTTCTGTGCAAACACATCCATACCGATGATGCATTATAACTGGGCGAGATTCATTGATCTACAGTTATGCATGGTGCAGTTGGAATTCAACTGTCATGAGGTCTACATATAATGGATCGCCCCTATAAAACCATCTTGATGACCCTTATTGCCCAAAAAACAAGATATGTTACTATAACTTTCTGGTCACTCTGCACATACATCCCATTGGATGGAATCCCCAACTTTTCTAGATTAAGTTTCGACTAAACATGGATAATTTATTGAATTTCACTTTTCTATTTATGCAATTTGTTGTTTATTGATATTATTTCATGTCCAAATCTGTCAATACATCAATCTAAGTAAGTTGATACTGTTGACAGCTGATGTCAGGTGGGGTAGTCTTACAAGCAGCTCCTTATCATGATTTATTGGCCTCAAGTCAAGAATTTCAGGAGCTTGTCAATGCACACAAAGAAACTGCTGGTTCTGATAGGCTTGCGGATGTTCCTGCTGCCCAGGAACGAGGAACATCTGCCAGGGATATCAGGAAGACTTACATAGAGAAGGAATTTAAAGGATCTAAAGGTGATCAATTGATTAAGCAAGAAGAAAGAGAAATAGGAGACGCAGGATTTAAACCCTATGTACAATATCTCAATCAGAACAAGGGGTTCTTGTACCTTGTCATGGCCAGTCTCAGTCACCTTCTATTTGTGATTAGTCAGATATCACAGAACTCTTGGATGGCTGCTAATGTGGAAAATCCCAATGTCAGCACATTGCGGTTGATCATGGTTTACTTGCTGATTGGATTTTCCGCAACACTAGTCTTGCTATGCCGATCGATTTCCACAGTTGTTTTGGGTCTTCAATCATCAAAATCTTTATTTTCACAGCTTCTGAACTCCCTTTTTCGTGCACCCATGTCTTTTTATGACTCCACACCTCTGGGAAGGATACTTAGTCGGGTATACATCTCAAGCAGAAAATGTGTTCATAGATTGATTAAGATTTGTGAAAGTAACAAGGTGTTGTATCTTTTTGTTGTTTTACAGGTCTCATCTGATCTGAGTATTGTTGATCTTGATGTTCCTTTCAGCTTTATATATGCTGTTGGGGCAACCACTAATGCTTACTCTAATCTTGGAGTACTGGCTGTTGTTACATGGCAAGTCCTTTTTGTCTCCATACCAATGGTTTATCTAGCAATTCGCTTGCAGGTAACACCATACTTGTTGTATATTTGTAATGCTCAATGGTCTAAGTTTTCCCGCATGCAATACATTTCTTACTCACATTTTAAAGAATCTTTATGTTTCCACGTGTGGTGATATGTGATGCTATTAATAAAACTAGTTGTGTACCCACTCTATGATGAGGTGGCTTAATAGCAATGTAGTGCAGATTAGATCACCTCAATCTTACAGCATGGATGTTTTAGATGATTTTATTGTAAGCACTTGAAAGTTGAAATCAATAGCAATGTAATCTGCAAAAGTCAGGATGCCACCATGTAAATTGAATTTTGTTGGGGGCAAATAGTTGCATTTTTGTGTATGTTAGGGAAAAGATTAGGGGCAAATAGTTTGAAATATCTAAGACAATGTTTTGAATCTAAACATAATCCGAGTTACTTAATCTTTTTATTTTTGTATTTTGTAAGTATTTTTGTGTTACCAACTAATCCTTTCATTTCTTCTAGCCTGTTTATTTTATCCTTTCTCTTTTCTGTGCAATGGATATTATTGTTTTGTTGCAGAAAAACTTGAAAATAGGGGACATTTTTTCTTCTGATTGGATCAATTGTATACTAGTCACGGCCTTCATGCCTTCTTCTCAAAACAGGAGCATCCTTCTTTTCTTGGGGAAATCTTATCTTAATTCTCTTTTATATGAATAGTTAGTATAGCAATCATGTCATTCTTTATCTACAGAGATATTATTTTTCCTCTGCAAAAGAGCTGATGCGTATCAATGGCACAACCAAGTCCTTGGTAGCAAATCATCTAGCGGAGTCTGTAGCAGGAGCCATGACTATAAGAGCTTTTGAGGAGGAAGACCGGTTTTTTGCAAAAAATCTTGACCTAATAGACACAAACGCTAGTCCTTTCTTCCATAGTTTTGCTGCAAATGAGTGGCTAATCCAAAGATTAGAAACAATCAGTGCAATTGTTCTTGCATCTGCTGCACTGTGCATGGTTCTTCTTCCTCCTGGAACTTTTAGCTCTGGTAAGTAGCAGTTTTCCTTGAAGAGTAGTCATTATTGCTTTCTTCTAGTGTGTTTTTTTTTTTTTTTTCATTTTTGTCTGAGCAAGTAATCTTTTCATAATTTCAGTTCCTTTATGGATGCTTCAATTTAGAAATTCACTTTTGAGTCATTCTCAGCCACAGAATGTTTGTATCAGATTATTTTTATTATGAAGATTTTTATTATTATGACAACTACTCCTATTGCAGGGTTTATTGGAATGGCAATTTCTTATGGTCTTTCATTAAACATGTCCTTTGTCTTCTCAATACAAAACCAGTGCACACTTGCAAATTACATCGTTTCTGTAGAAAGGGTAAACCAATACATGCATATACCCTGTGAGGCCCTTGAAGTAATAGAAGGAAGCCATCCTCCAACTAATTGGCCTTCTTTGGGTAAAGTGGAGATTTTTGATTTGCAGGTAAATATTTATTCGCTTTTAATGTTAGACTTACAGAATGTTATCATGTCAAGAGTCTGAGAAATTGAGAATATTGACCTTAAAACAGATAAGATATAGGCCCGATACGCCTCTTGTTCTTCGTGGAATCAGTTGCACATTTGAAGGAGGGCAGAAAATAGGTATTGTTGGCAGAACCGGCAGTGGAAAGACTACTCTCATAGGTGCTCTATTTCGTCTAGTGGAGCCAGAAGGAGGGAATATTATAGTAGATGGCATTGACATTTCTAGGATTGGACTTCATGATCTGCGGTCGCGTTTTGGCATCATTCCTCAAGATCCTACTCTTTTCAATGGTACTGTGAGATATAATTTGGATCCCTTGTCTCAACATTCTGAGAAGGAAATATGGGAGGTACTTCTTCATGTCTCTTACACCTTTGGTTGTTTCGGTACAAGCAATAATCGTTAGGTCTGCCTCATTCTTGTTTTACTTGTTTATCTCATGGGTTAGGAATATTGAACAAGGGGTGATTTTCATTTGAAGGTTCTGGAGAAATGTCAGCTTCAAGAGGCTGTGAAGGAGAGAAAAAAGGGCTTAGACTTCGTTGGTAAGGGTCTGACATTTTGGTACACTGTCTGCAACTACTATTGGTTGTGTTCACCAATGACAACTAATTTGTTTTTTAAAAACAAAGTACTTAATCACCGGTTTTTCAATTGTTGAAGATGGATCAAATTGGAGCCAGGGACAACGACAATTGTTCTGCTTGGGGCGTGCACTTTTAAGGAGAAGTCGGATATTAGTGCTTGATGAAGCAACTGCATCAATTGATAATGCAACTGACATGATTCTGCAGAAGACAATTCAGACTGAATTTGCTGATTGTACAGTGATTACGGTGGCCCACAGGATACCAACAGTGATGGATTGCGGAATGGTTCTTTCCATCAGTGATGGTGAGTTACATTAATTACCCTAACCCTCATCCATAGAATATTTCCTAGGCAGCATCATCATTTAAGACAGTTGAACTGACCATTAATTTTTCTTTTAGGGGTGGGGGATGGAGGTGTTGTCTCCTTGATAGTGATTAGTGTATGCCAACTATGTTTCTAATTGTAAATCCTATATTTAACTTAAAAGGGCCTTACAAATTGGCGTGGCAGTCCTATGTGGCACTGCGATGCCACGCAATGACCTGACATGGGTGCCAGGTCAGCTTCAAAAAATAAAAAATACTGATAAGCCACAAAACCAAAAAATAAGAGAAAACACGGGAAAATGGGGTGATCAGCCACCTAACCAGACTCTTGGGTGGCCTACCATCTCCTCTGGGTTAAGGGCTTGCCATCCCAAGGGGTGGATTGAGTTGTCCTCGTGGGGTGGCCAGATCCAATACCCTGCAAATGGGTGGCTTGTGGATCTGTGGTCACAGGGTGTGGATCTATCCACCCCCTAGGGCGGTTGGTCCTCACCCCCAAAAGAAGTGGTCTGCCACCATGGACTGTTGGGCCGGGGGTGGCCGAACACCCAAGTTTTGTTTTAAATTATTATTATTTAGTTTTTTAAAGCTAACATAGCACCCATTTCAGTTTATTAGCTGACATGCACTGGCACATAGGACTATCGTATCAGTTTGTATGACCATTGTGGTAAAAGATTAGTATGTCTCCAATTCTTGGGTCCAACAGCTAGTGTATAGAATTAAGGAGGTGATACTAATGTCCATGTAAATATGAAAAAGTTGATAGAGATGTGCAGTGAATTATCAAGTGTTGAAGAGTTTTGAAAGAAATCGTTCCATTGTATTTCAGGGAAACTAGTGGAGTTTGATGAGCCAACGAAACTAATGAAGAGAGAAGGTTCACTTTTTGGGCAGCTTGTCTCGGAATACTGGTCTCATAATCAGTCAGCAGAATCGAATTGAATCTACCAGTAATTTCTTATCCAGCCATTTTTCTCGGGCTTGGTAGCAATAATGTGAAGAGTAAAATGTATCATAATGCATATTGCAAATATAAATGGGGACTAGAGATCAACCAGAAGATCAGGCAGCGAGCCAACGTTCTATGTATCTCTAGCCATATTCAAATGCCACGCTTCCTTTCACTGAAAGGCAATGAATTAATGAGAAACTCTATAGGAGCTCCACTTCCATGAACTTCATATTTTTCTAAGAACCAGCTATTATTTATCAACAACCCTTGCTTGTAGCCTAATATCAATCCTGCGCCACTCTTATTCATGATGCAATGAGATGCTATATCAGACATCTTGCTCTTTGAAGAGAAGGACGATGCAAGTGCTTCTCTCTCTCTATCTCTCTGTCTCTCTATATATGTCTCTCTGTGTGTGGTTTTATCAAAATGAATCCCTTTTTTTTTTATTAAAAAAAATTTATTTACTAAGATGCCTGGGATAATCTCTTTCGGCTTGCACATTTGACCTGTTAAGTTTAGCATAATTTTATATAAATATTAAAATCACAATATCTATAAAAAAAAAAATATAAAACTAACTACAAGTGTAAAATTACAATCCAAACAAAAAAATATCGAAATTAAAATCCCAACAATTTTACTTTTAGGTATAAGCGTATAATTGTAATTTTAACTTTTTTAACGGGTTGACCCGTTATCAACCCATTATGCAATTGTATCTTAACGGGTCAACTTGTTTTGATCCGCACCCATTAAGACTAAATTCTATATTTGTGAGATACAAGATTCCTTACCATACTACTATCACTCTCTCCAACCCTCTCCGCAGGTGTTGCCTCACCTGCCAATTTTTTTGATATCTATCTAAAAGCCCACGTTTATGAAGATTTTTAAGATATGAAGGCAAATGGTTTTGCATGGTTGAAGATCTGTTCCTCTTTGAGTGGCAAAAGTACATCTTGCCACAATAATTATACTTAACCTTAGGATCATCTACAGGACAACCCTCAACATTTGTAAAATGGTCCCAAACAATTGACGGATCATTCCCCTTTCATTTCTTAGGAAGTGGACTCCACTACTACTATTCTCCCAAATTAATTGTTTGTTCATTCCAATCAAGATCAATTAGACTTGACAAAGAATTCATCTAACATGTGAAAATTAAATACAAAATACAACAAGTTAAAAAATAAATAAATAACAAACATCAACACAATTACACAACAACTAGTTTGCAACATGGCAAACATCACAAATCTAAGACTCTAATCTAGATTTTAGTTTGCTCATAGCCTCACAATCTATTTCAAGAATCAAAACAAATTTACAATACAATATTAAATCAGTGCACAAGTTAATAATTTGATCTAAGAAGAACACTCACAGTGGAAATTAGGTCTCGGGTTACTGTTTATATTTCAATAATTTGATCCAAAATTTTTCAACCCCTGTACATACACAAAAAATAATTTAAACAACAAATAATATGTAACATAAATTGATAATTGATATGATGATAAATTAAACACATCAAAACCGAATATATTAAATTTTTTTTAAAAAAGACTACCTCAACTGTCAAGATCGGTGTGCGGCATTGATCGTGGGCGTGGGTAGTTTGTTTTACACACAATAGGATTTTTTAACAGGCTAGGGACGAAGGTAGGGGAACGGCTGACGGGCTAAGGTGGACAGACTCGACAAAGTCACGAAGGGGGTGAAATTCTGGCCTCTGCGTTGGCTTGGGTTGCGCTGTTGTTGGAAGCTTGGAAGGGGAGAGAGATCACTGATGGAGTCTAAGGGATAGGGAACTGGGAAGTCCAAGTCTAGAAGAAGAGGGAGGGGAGGGAGTGTTTAAAACCCTAGGTCGAAATGACACCGTTTCATTGAGATTTCTTTTTTACAAATTGCAGACCTAGAACAACGTTGTTTCACTCAATTAAGTGAAACGACGCTGTTTTATATAGGTATAATTTAATATATATTTCTATTTTGATATATTTTTTCCATCAATCGACTGATTTTTTGTCGGTTTCGGCTAGTTCCGTACTTCGACAACCGGTTTGACTCGGTTACTGCCGGTTTGGACGATTTTTGTTCACCTTTGCATGCTTTTCCGTCCATATAGTTCAATAGCGCGCGCAAAGGATAAACCTGTGTGCCCTAAAAAATGAATATATGGCCCAATAGTTGACAGACGTATGACAGTAAATATTGGCACACAAAATATAAATACCTACCTAATTTCTTTTATGAAATAGATCATATATATATTAGAATATTACTATACTTATTCATAAAATAAATAATTTTAGCTTATTTGTAATAATATATCTTACAATTTCCTACCATGATTAATGGCTTATTCTAATTGATGTACGTAAATTATGAATTAGTATTGTATTAGCTTAATTATTTCTTAATATTTATTCTAATTAATGTAAATCAATTAATATACATGCATATATTAAAATTTGTTGTAATTAAGCATGTAAAGGTTCTAATTTATAAGTACGTAACTGATTAATAAATTTATCAAATCAACTAAATATTGCAGAAGAATATATACATGATCTTAATTTATTATTGTAAGAAAATACAACGAAAAAATACCTCAAGCCCAGCTTATAAAATTGCTACACAAGTTTCTCCAGATTGACAAATCCAAAGCGTTTCCTCTGAGTGGTGACGTGTACTACGTAGTATAAAACTAGAGTAACACTTAACAAATTCACAGCCTAAATATCTTATCAAGAGAGAACAAAAAGAGAGAGTTTTTCTGTATTTCAGAATGAGGCCAAAACCAAACTGAGGGGAACTATATATAATCCACCCACACACAACTGGCCTTGAAGGCCAGCAATTAAATTGCAGACGTTGCAAGCTGCAACGGTATGTAACGTATGACATTAAACCATCCATTACAAGTCAGTCATAATTAAGCCATACGTTACTTTAAGCATGAAAGGAGGTAGTGAGTTAAGATGGTTAAGTGAATTTTGTAGAACTCATTTAAAATGAGTTTAAAGTGTGTTTATATGTTTAGAAGAGTTGATATATTTATGAAAAGTTTTAAAATTATTGGACTCACTGTTGACCTCACAGTTTTGTTCCCCATGCGCTGTTCACCTATAGAGTAGATTTTATGAAAAAAAAAGTTTTGTCCCCCGCACAAATAGTTGATGGAAAAAATAAGAAAAGAAAGGAAAATAAGCTTTTATCAGGAGAGAGAGAGAGAGAGAGAGTTGACGGCAAAAAAAGAAAAAAAAGAGTAACACTACACCCACCGAAGATTTGTCCCGAATGTGTGTTTCGAAAAGTACAATTCACTTTTTTTTCTTTTTTTTTTATGTATTTTTTTAATCATTATAAATATTTAAAAAAAAATAAAAAATTCACAACATCATTAAAAAATATTTATTTAATCACTAAGTAAAAAAAAAAAAAAAAGGTTTTGGGACACACTTTCGAGACTCAAATTCGATAGGTTTAGGATTTCTGAAAAAAATAAGGAAACATCACTTTTTTTAGTCGTCAATCATGTCCATTTACAGGAAATGAATTCCTTGAAGGAAAATGCTATGCCCACCGCTCAGTTGTTCCGCTTCCTCTTACCGCTATATGTGGGATGCCATGTTATAAGCCTTAAGCCTCATTCGTCTTCAAGCTTCGTTTAAGCTAGAGGAACCCATTTCAAATTATGACTTTGAAAAAATTATAACCTCCTTTGTCTTCAACTTCGTCTAAGCTAGAGGAACCCATTTCAAATTTTGTCTTTGAAAAAATTATAACCTCCTTCGTCTTCAAGCTTTGTCTAAGCCAGAGGAACCCATTTCAAATTTCATCTTCATCTTCACATTTCATCTTCAAGCCAGAATTTTTTGTTTCGTCTTCAAGCCTTCAGAGAAACCCATTCTGCAAACCAGTTCGCATTTCATCTTCAAGCCAAGCCTCTATTTTTGTCTTCAAAGAAACCCATTTGGTCTTCAAGCTTCCGTCCGTCCCACCAAAGAGAAGCACAGGCCCAGATTACCATAGGTGAAAAGCCAAATCAGATTAGATTGAAATCATTGGAGAAACGATTTTCTTTTGCAGCAAGAGATGAACAACGAATCATTGAGAGCAGACCACAATGGAGTGGAGGAATTCTTGATTTATAGGATGATATCTCTCAAGCGTATCTATCACTATTTTGTAGCTTTTGTGTGTTTGGGTGGAACATGGAGAGACTTCGATTTGGAAACTTGGATTGGACTTGGGTGGAACATGTAGCTTTTGGATTTTGTTTTGTATGGTGCCTTTCTGGATATTCACCTTGGCTGTTGTAAATATCGATAATGACACTGTTAGGGAAGCTCTAGTTGTTATTGGGCTTTTTCTTTGTGCATTTGGTTTACTCTTGAGATAGTAATTAATGTTCCCAAATTTCCTGCTGATTTCTAAAGCTCTGTTTTTGATTCGACCATGTCTCAGTCCGACGAGCTTACTTTCCCATAACTAGACCCAAACACACATTCCCATTCAAACCATTATCACCTCGCCCGCCGCGACACCATTTTTTACTCCATCACCGACTCAAACAGTCTAGCAAAAACTGGTCATCACATAGCTTTCTCTCTCTCTGAACATACTCAAAACTTTCCCTTCAGTTCCCAAAGCTACAAATCGGACTAGTTCTCCGAAATGGGTTGGAGGGCGAAGACGAAATGGGAAGAAAAAAAATGGGAAGCAAAAACGATAGAACAAAAAGGAAGACGAAAGTGGGAAGTGGTGGTGCAAGTGAGTGTGTTGTCATATGGGGGAAGGAGTTGTGCTCTGTTTTTGTGGGGCTAAAACAGAGGTATTCGGCTTGTTGCAAGCATGGTTGAACGTGGGGCTTGGGCGTGTGCTGGTTTGGAGGTATGGGTTGCTTTATGGTGTAGAGGAAGAGGCTGTGTCTGGGCAATGGTGTCAACTGTTAGGGTTTTTTTTCCCTTCGAAGACTAGCTTTGGGTTGGAGGGGGAAGACAAAATGGGAAGGAAAAAAAAGGGGGAATGAAGACGAAATGGCAGGGGAAGGAAAAATGAAATGACTCTGAAGGGCGAAGACGAAACGATAAGTGAGGAAAAGAAAAAGCATGCCACCGTGGCATGCCCACGTCAAGTGGGAAGCAAAAAGGGAAAACATGGACGGTGGCTGTAGCATTACCCTTCACCGAATTCATGTCTTGATGCAGTTAAAGTGGGGGTGTTTGGATGTTTGAATGAGTTTAAAATGGATGATACTGCTTGGGAATCAAACGGGCCCTAAATTAAGCGTCATCGATTCATGTCAGCCTGTTATCTTCAAGTACCCCTGGGTGGAGGCTAGTTGCAAACTTGTTCGAAGGCCACGCAGCTTTCAATTAATTCTAGTCGTGATTGAGATGTACTGATGGAGTTGGACGCTTTGTTTATATATATATATATATATATATATATATATATATATATATCTAAAGTCACCGCTGGAGCTATAGTTAGTTATAGGATTTTTTTTTTCATATATGTATTTTTTAACACTTTTAAATATTTTTTAAAAAAATAAAAAAGTCACAATATTATTAAAAAATACTTCCTTAATTACTAAGTACAAAAAAATTAAAAAAAAATTACAGCAATAGAATAAAACTGTAGAATGGAACGGTGAGAATAGTGTTATCCATATATATACGATCATCATCAGTAGTACTGCTAGCTAGCTAAAAGTTAGTCCTGATCACATGATTATGATCATTATAATTGTATTGGCAAATTTTATTTATAGTCCCTAAGTAAGGACTGCAAATATTTATGAATTCATAAATATTGATCATAATAGACGATAATTAAAATACTCTTCGAAAGATTCCTATTTAATTACTAATTAATGTTGTTGGATGCGCGTCCTATTAATTAATCAATTATGAATTCATAATTGATTAAGATATATTTATATATATGATCATGATCCATTTATTTCAATTAATACATGTTGATTTGATCTATATTTCATAGCTAGGACTTAATAAATTATTCGCAAAAGAACGAAAGACAGCTTGGCATCGTTGAAATGATTCGAACAATGTCATAATAATCCTAGTAATTATGCTAGCTAGCCATGAAAAGGAAATAACTTTTATGATTTTTGTTGGAAGTTCAAGAAAAATTGGCGACCCACGTGGGAAGTTAAAGGAATCAAAGTTAAAATTCGCTGCCTAGACAGCAACCCATGCATCGAATCAAGTTCATCCAGATTTTCAGCTTGCCAGATCATCCTGTGACAGGCATGCAGGTTATATATATCTACGTACGTTCACATATTATATGTTGTAAATATAGAACTTATTATAAATTAATAGAGTTACCATATATCCACGTGTACGTTTCACCGGTTAATTCATTGTGAAAAAGCTGTAATGGACTGAGAATGGTGCCGGGTTTTGTTATATAACTTCTTATTATTTATTTATATTTTATATTTTTTAATATTATTTTTAAATTTTTTTTTGAATTTATTTTTTTAAACTATTTTAAATTTTTTATTCATTATTCATATAAAAATTATTTAATAAAAAAAATTAAAAAAAAATTTAAAAAAAGATGGAGTGTAGAGTGTTAGGAGGTTGAGAAGATTTATTATTATAGAATATATTAATTTTAGATTGATGTAGGTTTCTGGCCAATGTACACTACCCAAAGGCCAAGAGTGTTGTTGTCACAAAATAATGACAATAAGGTTTAGTCAATTTTAGCCAACCGCTAGGAGACAACCATATCAATATCATCGTTTTCCCTATAGGAAAATGCTGTAGTCACATGACATCAATTTCTGCCGATTTGTTTTATTTAATTTGTTTTATTTAATTATTAAGTAAGTATTTTAAAATAATTATGTTATTTTATTATTATTTTTAATGTTTGAAGGGATCAATATCAAGCTGATTTCCAATGGTTTTGGTGCCAGCCTGCCTTTGTTGTTCGTTTCGTAGTTCAATCATGCGCTGGCCTAGTCCGGAATTGTTATGCCTGCAGGAGTCTGGACACCATGCATGCATGTAACTAATTTCATATAATACGTACTACCCACGTTCAGCAGATCATAATGTGATTAAAACTACGTCGGTTTTATAACTAAGCAAAAGTAGTAGTACTGGTAATTAATGGAATATATATGGAGATGAAAGGTCACCTTTAGAAGGCAATTATATAATTATTAGCTCGTTTTCAATTAGATGACGCAAGTGGTAATGGTATCGGAATCAATTATACAATTATTAGCTCCTTTTTAACACTTTTAAAATATGTGAAAGTGTTAAAAAATTTATATAAAAAATAATTTTAAAAAAATACATGAAAAACAATGCTAGATCTCAACAGGAGCTCTCAATGAGAGTTTTTTTTTTTTTAAAAGGAAACTCATCTTATCTTATTGATGGATCTCAGAAAAGGAGAGGAACCCACATACAGTGCAAAGAAACTGAACATCACAAAAAACAACTACCATCACCGTAAGATATGATAGTAAGAGCTAACATCACAGACCCAAAAAAGTGAGGGAATTAACATCGCAAAACTGGTAGGCCGATTCTATCTAACTTTAAAATTCCTTTGAGGAGGTGAGGAAGATCCCCGAACTAATGCCACTTCCTGGGACTTAGACTAGTAGGCATACGGGCCAAAAAATCTGCTCCTACGTTGCACTCTCTGTAAACGTGCCTTACCACAACCTGCATATAAGAAAGATGCCCTTGAATTTCGTCCCAGTATTCCTCTAAATACCAGATC
Organism: Cyclocarya paliurus; assembly: GCA_029856935.1. Taxonomy (NCBI): domain Eukaryota; kingdom Viridiplantae; phylum Streptophyta; class Magnoliopsida; order Fagales; family Juglandaceae; genus Cyclocarya; species Cyclocarya paliurus. Next base: position 28,245,709 of record CM056957.1, on the reverse strand, counting down.
CCACACTACTTTTTTTCCAGCCATTGCACCACTAACAGAGCATCTAATTCCACTTCAACCTTCACCAGTCCGAGTTCTCTGCAGTTATTTGTGCCATGTCCCAAGCCTATGGAAAATGCCAGCTGCAACCTCCCCTCATCATCCCTTATAACCCCTCTCGCCCCCATCCTGCCTGGGTTTCCGAGACTGCTGCCATCGACGTTCAGCTTGGACCAGCCCTTTGCCGGTTTTTGCCATTTCACTATGCGCACCCTTTTCCCCTTAGGAGGCTTAAAAGGAATGTCAAATGCATTTAGTACCTTCTCATCCCCACTTAGCATTTTATTTCTAGATTTTAGTCGAATCCCAACCCAGGCAACTGCAGACTTGATCGAACGCCATAGGGACTCTACAGAATTCACTTGGCCTTCCATTCTTGCTTTGCATCGCCATATCCATAGTGCCCAAGTTAAGATAACAGGCATGAATCCAAGCAAACACCCTTTTTGAGATGACCTGGTTGCACGCCTGAACCAAAGTTTTATTTTTTCCTTCCATGTTTTTTTTGGATCAAAAGGCATGCCAACTTGAAGTGACACTCTACGCCATATTTCCTCATCTATTTTACCCGTGGCCAGCACATGATCCTGGTCCTCCGAACACCCCTCTCCACAGCATTCACATTTTGATACTATGGGTATGCCCAATTTGCGTATTCTTTCATCAACACTAAGGCAAGCATTCATTGCCTTCCACATAGTTGCCGAATATTTTTTTGGAATAGCCGCATTCCAAACCCATTCCGCCCATTTCATTTTTTGTGCTTTAACTCTAACACATTCCCATGCGCTCTTCAAGGAGAACCTACCATTTTCGTTTGGGGTCCAAACCAGCAGGTCTTCCCTTTCCTTAAATTGGCCTAGTCCATTCAAAATCATTTCCAGTTTATTTTCCCCCACAAGACGTCTGAGTAAATCCACATCCCATCCATTCTCAATCCTACACTCCCTCACTCTCAGAGAGGGCCATTCGAAAATGGGCATTTCATCCACCAAGGGTCCGTTTTCCAGCCATTTATCACTCCAGAACAAAATGTTGCCTTCCCGAATACGCCATCTTGCATTGTTAAGAACATGCGGCATGCTAAGCATAATTCGCCTCCAAAACCGTGATCCTCTTTGCTCCTCCACTAATGATATGTGCCCTGTTTTCACATACTTGGCTTTGAAAAATTTTGTCCACAGTGAGTTTTCAGTCAAAAGCTTCCAAGCGTACTTCATGAAGAGAGATTGATGAACTTCCTGCAGTTTCCGCAGACCCACCCCACCCTCTCGAGTTGGCATACATAATTTGGACCAGGCTACCCATTTCCTTTTCGGTTTTCCCTCAGAGGACCCCCAAAAGAAATTGCTCAACAATTGGTTCAGTTTTCTTAGGACAGCCTTAGGTGCTTGTACTATAGACAGAAGATAAATAGGCATGCTAGCAATCACCTGCCTCAACTGAAGAATCTTAGCACCAGATGATAAAAACCTGTGCTGCCAACCCCCCACTTTTTCTCTAATGCGTGCAACCAACTCATCGAAGTGACTCACTTTGAGTCTTCCCGAGATTAACGGCGTCCCCAAGAATTTAACTGGGAAGGCCCCTTCCGAGCAGCCTGTCAAACGCAACAAAGATCTCCTTCGACCTGCAGCAATAGTTTTGGCAAAATACATAGCTGATTTCTCCTTGCTATTTTCTTGTCCCGACCATTCCCCATATTGTTGGAAGATCTCTATAATCTTTTTAATGAATGCACTGCCTCCATTCGCAAACACCATAATGTCATCTGCATAGAACAAGTGTGAAATCAGAGGAGCTCCTCGAGGATGGCTAAACGGCTTTATTTTCCCTGCATCAAAATTCTTTTTCAGCATTCTTGACAACACTTCTTCAACTAATATAAAGAGATATGGAGATAACGGATCCCCTTGGCGTAACCCACGTCCACTAGGAAAAAAACCCTCCGTCGTCCCATTCATGGCCACTGAGAACCACGGGGATGATATGCAATGATTAATAAGGACACAGACTTCCTGAGAGAACCCGAAGGCCTTCATCACATGCCTCAAAAAATTCCAATCAACGCTATCGTAGGCTTTTACCATATCTACTTTAATAAGCACGTTTCCACCATGAACTTGTTTGTTCATTTGGTGAACCATCTCTTGGGGCAAAGTTATGTTTTCAAATATACTGCGTCCTGGCAAGAAAGCTCCTTGTTCCGCTGAAACCAATCTACACAATATAGGCGACAACCTCTTCACTAGGATTTTGAACAAACCCTATACACCACTGAGCATAAACTGATGGGTTTGAATTTATCGAACCCCGTGGGAGCTTTCACTTTCGGAATTAGGACTATGTGAAAGGCTAAATAAAACCTTGGGAAAGGGACGCCACTAAAAAATTCTCTAACAGCATCCACCACGTCCGTCTCCACCAAATCCCACCATGATCGATAAAACCCCGAACCAAATCCATCTGGACCCGGGCTGCTGTCTATCGAAATGGAGAACATAGCCTCTTTAACTTCTTGGATTGAAGGGAGCTACTTAAGCGTTTGGTTCTCCTGCTCGAGAACCTCAGTATCCACATACATCGACAGGTCCAGTTGTTCCCTCCTAGGCCTAGCTCTAAGAAATTCCCGAAAGAATTCCACTGCACCCAGATGTATATCCTTCGGCGTCCTCAGAAAAATCCCATCCCTTAGTCACATCTCCTTCACCGTTGTTTTTGACATCGATTTGAACGATTTGAAGAACCGGGCTGATGCTTCCCCATTCTCCAGCCAATTAATCTTCACCTGTTGTGCTAATCTTTTTTCTTCCCTTTGGTTCCACATAGCCAGCTCTTCCCTTGTGACTAGTAGGTCCCTTTCAGTATCCTTTGAAAACCAATTCTGCAGCTGACTTTCCAGACTCTCAATCCTCCTCTCCAAGCATTCGATATGATGCTCTATCCTTCCAAATACCGTAACGTTCCATTCCTTTAGTGCCGCTTTTATTTTTTTTAATTTGCCAACTAGACGAGTAAGTCCTACCTCCAGCGAAGGTTTCTGCCATATTTCCTTAACCAATCTCTTGAATCCCTCATGTGATACCCACATTTGTTGGAACTTGAAGGGTGATGGGCCATACTAAGTATTGACTGGCCTAAGTTCCATGTTCAGAGGGGCATGGTCTGAAGTTGTCCTTGGTAAGTAGCTCAACATGGCTTCTGGAAACATTACGATAGCTTCTGAGTTCATTAAGCAGCGATCTAATTTCGACCAACTTCGACCCAGGCCCATCTGGCCATTGCACCAGGAATACAAGCTGCCCGATGCCTTCATGTCTTGTAGACCACAAGTTTCAATGAATTCATTGAATTCCTCCATCGCCATCCTCAAACGAGGTCTGCCCCCGTGCCTTTCGTTGTCTCCAGGTATAATATTAAAATCTCCGACTCCCAACCACGCTGCATCCTGGGGGATATCCTGCTGTAACAGTCGCCACAACTCCCTGCGTTCTTGGTAATTACATTTCGCATAAACGATAGACATGTAAATCTGTTGATTCTCAAACGGCAAGGAAACCGTTACATGTTGAGCACTAGCATTCAATATTGCAACTTGTATTTCATCCCTCCACAACAGCCATATCTTCCCTCCAACATTTTGGTTCGAAAAGCAAGACTCAAAGTTTAAACTACTTTGTAATAATTTCATTTTTGTTTCGTTAGCGAAGGGTTTTGCCAACATGAGGAAATTGGTTTTCTTTCTTTTTATAATTTTGCGCAATCTCCGTCTTGACGATCTTAGCCCCCTTATGTTCCAAAACATGGGTTTACACATCATAGATTCAGACATGAGGGCTTGCTAGGAACCCTGGTAGAGCTTCTTAAACGTTTCCCACTTTTATCCATCTCTTTCATTGGCTATATTTCCCTGTCTGACGGGTATTCCTTGTATTTCCCCATGTGTGTCTCAGCCTCCCCTTCTGGACCCGATAGAGAGCCCCTATGGGATCCTTGCTTCTCCTCCCCTGAACTTATATAATCCCTTCCCTCCATCTCAGGCACCATATCACGCTCAACATCTTCTAAAGCACACTCCTCACCTGCTCCCTCTGCTGCCTCACATGGAGCCCCATCTATAAAGAGCTGATATGAGTCTGGCACCCTAGTAACCTCCTCTGTTAAGATTATATCTGACCACAAAACTTCATGCCCCAACATTTTTTCCCCAACCTCCACCTCTCCCTCCTCTACATCCTCCCTACTTCCAAGAACTGTTTCCAATACACGTGAGGTCGAATCTTCATTTCCTCCCACCCGAGTCTCCTCCACCATAATGGTGTTATCTACCTTTTCCTCTGTTTCAGATTTGTCTTGTCCCTTGCAACCTTCCTCCTGCATTTTCTGTGCCCAGTTTTTTGTCAACTTCTCCCCCTCTTTCTTTTTCCTCGCCACATCCTTTTTTCCTCCATCTCTCCAGTGACAAGTTTTATTATTATGACCTTGGACATTACATCCACTGCAATACGCCGGAAGGGTCTCGTATTCAATCTCCACATACAAGCTGGACGGTTTATAGGGAATTCCAATCCAAATTCCTTAAAGAGGTTCCTTAGCAACATCTATTTCCACACATACCCGGGCCCCATCCGTTCGAGTCGCACACTTCGTGGTATTATCTCTACGCATGTATCTTCCAATAGGTGCAATAATACTTTTCAAATAGGATTCATGGTAAAGGTTCGGAGGTAAAACCGGCAGGCTTACCTAAACTGGAACCAGTGACGGCTCCCTATCCTCCTTAAATTCTGGGTTCCAATGAAATCCCCTATAAGGCACCCCATCTATATCTGTCGCTTCCCTGGACAGTGCCTTCAAAAAGTCAGCCTCATTAGATAACCGGATGAAGACATTCCGAGGTTTGCACATTGATGAGACCACTAGCTGTGAATCCAACCCCTAACGACTCCGAATAAAAGAACGGATAGCATCTAGCGTAGGTCGTTGCCTCATGAACTTCAAGACAATCAAAAACTTGAAAGGTGCTGCCGAGCGCTCAATCTCTTCTTTAGAAAAAAATAACACATACTTCTCCATCGATGACCTTTGGAGGTCTCAGTGGAGCATAAACCTCCGGGAGGGGTTGGGGAGATTGTGCAGCCATGTCTGCAAAAGTTCGTTGGCGCCCAGCCGTCACCTGAGGGCCCTGCTGGCCCCTGGCGGTGGCCATGATGTAGTTTAACGTCACGTAGAATAGTAAACCTAGCAGAGCCCAAAAGGGTACTTTCGAAACTTTTAGATCATTTTCACGTATGCCACTGCATCATGAATTGTTCAGTCCAAGTTCCAGAGCTCTCAATGAGAGTTGGGAGCAGCACGCTTAGCATTTTCTTTAATTATTTCCTGCAACCTCAAGTCTCGACAGCTGGTTTCCAACCATTCAAAAAAGAAAAATATTATTTTATTCACTTATTTTATCCTGTCTTTTGACATTTTATATATTTTAAAATTTTTTTATTTAATAGTTAAACAAGTGACTTATTTATGTATAGATATATTTTTATATTTTTTAAAATATTTTAAAATGATAAAAAAATATGAATTAAAAAATTTAAAAAAATATTAAATTTGATCTCGTGGTCTGAGTGGGCTAACTCTGGCTGCAGAGTAGCCCGACTAAAGAAGGAATGAATCATTGTCGGTCGGTATCATTTGAATGTATGTGGGCAATGTGTGTATATATATATCTATACTATATATAATAAGTGAGGATAAGTCATGAATAGTGCTTTTTGCCGACAACTTTGAGTCTTTATCCCTCTTTCCCTCTTCTTTTATTGTTGTTTTTACGTTTTTATCCCTCAGTTTGTTTCCAATTTTCCTATTTTGTACTCTCATTTCTTTTTTAACCGACTTACTTTTTGGTCTTGTTGCTTGCCATGCTTATCCGATCGTTTTATATATTTATATTTTGGTCTTCTCAAACGTGCGGTTTTATCCATTTATCAAAATCAAAACATCTTTCAATATCAACTTTGCTCTGTGCGTCACACGGTATCATTTGGTACAATTTCTTTATCTTCCTTCTTCTGAGTTAAATTTTTTTGATTGATTGTTACATAATTTGCACACAACAGTTAGATGTAAAGAAAAATTACGTAGGTTCATAACACATATGCATGAGAAAGAAAGTAAAAATTAAGAAAAAAAGTTAAGCCTAAGTAGATTGGTCAAGATGAATTTTCAATTTTCATAACTTCGAAATATTTACATGTAAAATATAGATAGATATTTATAACTTTTCCATTTTTTTTTATGCTATTGCTTTCCAGCTAAATATGAATTTTTCAATGCTTTGAAATAGCTCATAGGCATATACATATTTAAAAAAGTAGAAATTACAGCTACCAAAAAAAATTGCACCTAAATCGAGTTGATAAAAACTTTGCACTTTGATACTTTCAGATCTAATACATACATCTAAAAGATATTTAGAGAAGTTAAATAACAGACCAAATATTTACATCTAAAATCCTAGATGTGAACATTTAGTTCTGTCAAAGTTGGCAAAGAACAAAAAAAAAATTTTCTCCAAAAATAAAATGTAAAAAACGTAGTTCTGAACAATTCATATCAATAAATAGATCTTCAAGCTTCTCTGACCTACACTAAAACATGTACATCTGTTCAAGTTTACAAACAACCGCAAATTTTTCTTTTTAAACTAGAAGATAAAAAATGTTAGACGTGAACAATACACAAGAAAAAACATATCTACGTAAATAGATCGACAGATCTATAGTACCTTCTCTCAGATCTAACCTAGAATATCTACATCAATCAAACTTTGCAAAGAACAAAAAAATAATCTTCAAAACTACAAGGTCAAAAACGTAGATCTGAACAATAAATAAAAACAAATAGATCTTCAAACTTCTCGAATCTAGATTACAAAGTGTAGATCTGTCGAGCTTTAAACAGTCAAGGGAAGAAAGTTTTACCCATACACAGAGAGACTCAATGGATCCCATCTTTCTACTGTTTGTTCGAGGACCAAAAACATGGAACTCAAAATATATGAACATGTGTTCGGATCTAGATGGAAAAAAAACACAAACAATAAAGATCAACCAAAAAGAGAAAAAAATTCAAGAGCACTGAGATCTGGACATTATCTCTTGAAATATAGGAAGATCTGCCCAAATCTATAGAGAAAACGAGAGTGAAATGTCCAGATTTGCAAAGTTTAAAATAGAAACAAATAAAAAAAATAGATTTGCAGAACAAAAAAAATGAAATATATAAAATAACAGATCTGAAGAAAAAATCCCTCAGATCTATATGGTAAAGCGTATAGATCTCTTTACATTTACAAAAATAAAAAATACAAATAGAAAAAAAAATTTAAGTATAGAGAATGGGAAGAATGCATGCGATGTTCATCATCTCTGTTGAACGAAGAAAACTATAGATCCAAAACAAAGATATGAAATCACACCCATAAACTCAAAAAAAATCTGAAACTATATGTTCATATAAAAAAAATTCCAGATGAATCAAGAAATAAATGGCATATATGAGAATCTACAAGTTAGAGTAAAAAAATCATACCCAGGAACGAAGAGAGAAAGAGAGATACATGGAATAATTTGTAGGACCCACATCTATCCAACAATTTTATATCTTTCATATGATTTGCTGCTTGATGCTTGCTTCGGCTTTGACTTAATTATTTCTGCTTTTCATTCTCCTTAGGTTAACTGTCTTATCCTAATTAATATTAAACTGATATTATGTGGTGTGGTTGTTATAGTCTATCAGCATTAATGAGTTCTTGAAGCCTACCCAAGGAGAAAAGTACTGCAACCTAGGTAGTCATGGCACTCTCATTTTGGAAGAATATCATAATTATGTATTAAACTATCATTCATATATGATGTGTAAACCACTCTGTTTTAGAAATTTGTATCAAATATAGTTGACATTAGACATGTATAGTACTTTATTTTGTAAATTTGTATCAAACTTAATTTTTGTTTCTATGCATCAAATTAACACACACATATATATATATAATTAACATATATATCTTCTCTCCACTGGGCAAACGTCCCTTGAACGTTTCATTACAACTAGTATATATATATACATATATATTGTACCTGCATTGGGAGAAGCAGGACTGTTGTTTTGGCTGTTTCTTATTGGAGATGCTCAGATGCGCATTGCGCAGCGGTATATAGATTACAAGATTACCAATGTATACAGTTTTATAATCACGTTATAATATTTGTATTAATTAATTATATATTATGCTATATGAAGTGACCTATATATAGGAAGTCAAAGGTTAAACAAGAGCAATAAGTGTGAGACTCACATAACACATACACTAATACTAACATATACACTAACAATGTAGAAGTCTTATATATATTATTTTTAAAAATAAATAAATTTGAGATTCATATGAAAAATTTATTTTTTTAATAATAGATCTTAATTTTTTTTAAAAGTACGTGGAATTTTCATATCTTAAAATTATATTTAACATTATTCTTAGGATATGTTTGGGAGGTGAGATGAGAATTTTGTGTTTTGTTTTAAAGTTTAAAATATTATTTTTTAATTTTGAGATTTGAAAAAGTTAAATTGAGATTTGAAAAAGTTGTATTGGGATTTGAAAAAGTTGAATTGTTTATTATATTTTGTATAGGAATTTGAAAAGGATGTAATGATGAGATGAGATAAGATAAAAATTTTGTATAAGACAAAAGATCCAAACCTATCCTTAATCTTTAGATCTCATTTAGTTATACAGATGAGATGATATGAGATGAGATGAAATTAGAAATTTGTGAATAGTAATGAGATAATTTATGAATAATAATGAAATGATTTGAGTTAAGATGTTTTATAAGATTTTGAAAAACGAGAGAGAAAAATTTGAATAAAAAAATTATAAAATTAAAAAGATGATCAAAATATAATTTTTGTTTTGTAATTTAAAAAAGTTGAATTATTTTTTATATTTTATTTGAAAGTTTTAAAAAAATATAGTAATTAAATAATGATTAGATAAAGAAGTTGAACATTTAAAATTAAAAAGTATTTATATTTAGAATATTTATATATTAAAATGAGATAAAATAAAATAATTCGAAAAGTTTTGCGAAACGAAATCAACTTTATAAAGGAGACCAGAGTACTTCAATAGTATCATTCCCATTCACATGCATGCGTGGCCCAATATTGACCATAGTACTATAATGCATTAATTAACCTACTAAAGTACTTTAGAAAACGACAATATGGTGGGTTCCGTTTGTAGCATGCCAATTAATTGGGTTTTACTATTCATCCTCCCCACACTTCACACTCCACACTCCACACTTTTTAATATTTTTTAATATTTTTTTAAATTTTTTTTTGAATTTATTTTTTTAAAATTATTTATAATTTTTTATTCACTATTCATATAAAAATATATTTGATAAAAAAAATTAAAAAAAAAATTAAAAAAAAGATGGAGTGTGGAGTGTGGTGTGAATAGTAGGAGGTTGAGTAGAATTTTTGCAATTAATTACTTACTTCTGATATAGTTTTCAACCCTTTCGTCATTAATTAATGCGCTATTGAACTATATTGGTGGAAAAGCACGAAGGGGTGTACAATAACCATTCAAATCGGTCGTAATCGAGTCAAACCAGTCGTTGGAGTACAAAATTGACCGAAACCGATAGGAAATCGATGGTGGCAAAAACATGTCAAAAAAGAAATATATATATATATATATATATATTAAATTCTATATAAAACGACATTGTTTTACTTGATTGAGTGAAACAATATCGTTCTAAGCCTGTAGTTTGTAAAACAAAAAAAAAAATCTAAATGAAACGGTGTCATTTCGACCTAAGATTTTAAACACCCCCTCCCCTCCCTCTTCTTCTAGACTTCGACTTCCCAACTCCCTATCCCTCAAACTCCAGCAGCGATCCCTCTCCCCTTCCAAACTTCTAGCAATGGCCCAATGCAAGTAGCACTAGCGATGCAAAGGCCAAAATTTCACTCCCTTCATGACTCTGTCAAGTTCGTCCCCCTTAGCCCATCAGCCGTTCCCCTACCTCCGTCCCTAGCCAGTTAAAAAATCCTACTGTGTGTTAAACACCCCCCCACCCCACGCCCACGATCACCGCAACATGCCAGTCTTGAGGTGGGATTTTGTTCTCACTTGACTCACTTCAATATTCTAACGCCGATCTTGAGAGTTGAGGCAGAGTTTTCTTTTAACAAAATTTTAATATATTCGGTTTTGATGTGTTTAATTTATCAACATATCAATTATCAATTTATGTTACATATTATTGGTTGTTTAAATTAATTTTTGTGTATGTACAGCCTACAGGGATTGAAAAATTTTGGATCAAATTATTAGACTGTAAACAGTAACCTGAGACCTAATTTCCACTGTGAGTGTTCTTATTAGATCAAATTATTAACTTAACTTGTGTACTGATTTAATATTGTATTGTAAAATTGTTTTGATTCTTGAAATAAATTATGAAGTTATGAGCGAACTAAAATCTAGATTAGAGTCTTAGACTTGTGATGTTTGTCATGTTGCAAACTAGTTGCTGTGTAATTGTGTTGATGTTTGTTCTTTATTTTTTTTTAATTTGTTGTATTTTGTATTTAATTATGTATTTAATTTTTCACATGTTAGATGGATTCTTCGTCAAATCTAATTGATCTTGATTCGAATGAACAAATAATTAATTTGGGAGAAACCCAAACACTTAAGACCATTAAGTGCCCAAGTAGTAGTTGTCTACTTCCTAAGGAATGGAAGGGGAATGATCTATCAATTGTTTGGGGCCATTTTACAAATGTTAAAGGTTGTCCCGTAGATGATCCTAAGGCTAAGTATAATTATTATGGCAGGATGTACTTTTGCCACTCAAAGAGAAACATAACTTCAACTATGCAAAACCATCTGCTTTCATGTCCTAAAAATCTTCATAAACATGGGCCTTTGATAGATACTAAAAAACTTGGCGGGTGAGGCAACACTTGAGGAGGGGGTTGGAAAGAGTGATAGTAGTGTGGCAAGGAATTTTGTAATCCACAAATATAGTAAAGAGGCTATGAGGTTGAAGTTTGCAGATAACGATTTAGAGTTTAGTTTTAACGGATTTGGGAAACGGGTTGACCCGTTAAGACACGATTGCTTAACGGGTTAATAACGGGTCAACCCGTTAAGAAAATTAAAGTTACAAGAAAATAAAAGTAAAATTGTTAGGATTTTAATTTCGATATTGCAATTGTTTGGATTGTAATTTTGTATTTGTAGTTAGTTTTATATTTTGTATAGATATTGTAATTTTAATATTTATATAAAATTATGCTAAACTTAACAAAGTCAAACGGGTTAATTTTGGGTCTGTTTAACCCGAGTTTTGCTACTCATCATCTCCACATACTACACACCACACTTTTATTTATTTATTTTTTAAAGTTTTTTAACTTATTTTATTTTATTTTATTTTATACTTCTTAAACTTGTTGAATTCTTTTACTCATCATTTATATGCCACACATTTGGTAAAAAGAAAAAAAGTGTGGTTTGTGCGGATGATAAATAAAATTTTTCTTTACATAAACGGGTTGAAACGGGTAGAGTCGTGTTAACCTATTTCATAATATTTACTAACGGATTAAAACGAGTTGACATGACACGACCCATTATGTTAATGGATTGTATTAGAGTTTGAGATTTTGACACGATAAGCTTAATGGGTCGGATTAGGATTGACTCATATAATAAAATATATATACTTTGACACGATATGAATATGATCTGTTAACACGATTTGAGACCTCTAAATTGAGAATGATTGATGCAGAAGCCGACATGAAACTGTTCGATCCCAAACTTGCAGCTATCGTAGCTGCCAGCTTTGACATGATGATCATCTCTCGATCGATCGATCGGCATCGCTACTCGATCCTCCCCGGCCATTAATGAACTTTAGCTCTCATGTGCAGACTAACTTCAATATATAGAAGCCATGCGGCCAGAATGTCATGTGTGTATATATATATGACATGTCTTCAATCCCCATTCCCCATATAAATTGCTCACAATAAACTAACAACGTCCACTCACACACATATAGCCATTATATATAATATTATATATACTACGTAGGAAACATTAAACGGCCGAATCAGTATTATTTTTTAACAAATAACAATTTTTTGATCACTTATTATGGCAACATTAATCTTTAAAGTTTGTTGCCATGCATGCATATTGACTTTCGATTTTATTGCTTTAAGGAATTCCGATAAAATGACCTGCATGCATGGCTCTATCATTTATATTATATAAGCCCCATGGATCCCCGTGCTTATACTTTCTCCTCCTCGAATCGGAAACTGTTGAAACTTTCATGTAGGTGTGTACTCCACTTGTAATGTGTAAAAATTGCTAAATCCATTTGTTTTTGTGTACCAGTTGGCTAAATGCAGTGCTGGAATTCGGGCCGGAGGATCATTCTTCGGCCCAATCTGAACCCATCATTTCAGATATATAATTACTGGCTAATAAATAACCCATCAATGGTAGCCTATGAATTATGGGGCTAAAATGCTCTCTCTTATGCCGGATAAATGGGGCAGAAAACTTTGGGCGGGCTCTTGCTTTTGTGTGGTAAAAGTGGGCTGGTTTAGAAGTTCAAATGGAAACCACAATCTCAAAAATAAAAAATAAAAGAAAAATGTGCCGGTGGCTTTATTAAAAAAATAAAAAATAAAAATATAAAAGGAATAATCTACTTAGAGTTTCTTCATCTTTTTATATTTTTGAACTCCATTTTATTTTGAATATATATACATCTCTAAAGTTTTTTATTTACACTTTAAACTATCATTAGATTTTATCAATAAAAGTTAATATCAATAAAAAATAGAATACATGACACGATCTTAATGACAAAGTCTTGACCAAGTATGTAAAATACAGAAGTTTAAAGTATAAATTGTCAACTTTCATAATTTAGAATATTAAAAAATAGTAGTTATTTTTTTAAATTAAGAATATAGGTTCTTATCCATAAACTTAGACAAACCTAATTGAGAAATTTCATTTTTTTTCCTTTTCAATAAAAGGTTTTTCTTAATTAAAAGCCAATAAATAAAAGTGGTGATCTAAAGATGCAAATTGTATCTTAAAAAAAAAAAAAAAATTCTTCGTGCCAATGTCTAATTAATATTATAGAATTTATTATGATTATATAGAAATTAATATTTTCTATGTTAGCAGATTCAGAAGGATTTGATAATAATAATGTATAAGGTGTTGCAAATAAATTCTCTCTCTTAAAAAGGAAAAACAATACAGATGCCAGATCATTACTTTGGAAACCTGCAACTCAAGTCTTAAACCCAACCACACTTCCAGACAACCTCAGACAACAACAGTTTATCTCTGTCTCGCCGAATATTATTTTGGCCTCTGAAAATTATTGCATTCCCTTCAGGGGGTGGATCTGCTTCACAGCAAGTCCACTTCAATCCCTTCAGAAACTGATCGAAAATCTGCAACCTTTTCATCGCTCGGCGTGAGGATCAGATACAGAATTATAACTTTGCTAAACTGCCCAGAAAAAAAATGCAGAGTAGGGGATCGAGTACCCGACTTTCGGGTATGACTTATCGATCTCGAATCCCGACTCTCTTGCTCTTCATGTTTGCCACCTTCTCTACCATCTATGTCGCTGGCCGGTTAGCTCTCTTCAAAATCGCATTTTTTCCCTAATTCGGCTTAATTTAATTGCTTATTCTTTATTTTTTTGGAGCCAGTATCATACGAATTTATGCTTCTTTTTTTTTTTTTTTTCCTGGGGTGATGTATAGGCTATGGCAGGATGCGGAAAGCCGGGTATATTTGATAAAAGAACTTGATAGGATAACTGGGCTGGTGGGTATTCCTTCTTATGCTTGAATTTATGTTCTTTGTATTTTTTGCCTCCCTTTTTTTTTTTTGGGGGGGGGGGGGGGGGGGGCTTGTTATTCGGGTATTATTATTATTTTTTTTAATTTTCGGAACCAAACGATCCTGTGCCATGTGTACGTTTGGTATGAGGTAATACCAATTTTGGCTCTATTGCAATGCTAGCATGTTTGACACTATTCTCGACTTAAAAACGATTTTTGCAATTTGTTGGCTTGCTAATGGCATGGTGAAATGCATATTGTTTTTTAGTTCCAAGTCTAGAATAGTGATGGTTAGTACATTCAGTGTGGGATAAGCCAAGCTTGGAATTTGCATCATTCAGTCTTCGAGAATAATGCTGGTTGGATAATTCTTACCGTGTTAAGTAACCTGATCTGGGAGGGTTAATGACATAATCAGGTTCTCCCATATTTCTTGACATTTTCAGTTAATATTTGGTCTGTTGGTCACAGTGAGGTTTCTGGACGATTAAAGTGTTCATGGTAGGTTACGTCACTCCTGATTTGAAACATGTATATCTGATACATATACCTGCACGTATAATTGAGGCACTTGGAAATAATTAAGCTAACCCGTGGTTTTATGTATACTTTAGGGGCAATCTGCTATCTCAGTCGATGATACATTGAAAATTATAGCCTGCAGGTTAGCTGGTATTCATATGCAACTTGGTTTGATTTATTGTTCTCCACATCTACTTGAGGTTTATTAGCTGTCATTTTGTTTAATCAGAATTTCCATTGTTATTTAAGTCCCATGGGTCTGATTTTGGGAAGCTTTTCTTGTCAGGGAACAGCATAAGAAGCTTTCAGCCCTTCAGGTGGAGTTGGCTGCAGCTAGACAGGAGGGTTTTAGTTCAAAGCTTTCAACAGAAATTGATGAGACTAATTCTAAAAAAAGGCCTTTAGCAGTGGTAGGAATACTCACAAGTTTTGGCCGTAAAGGCAATAGAGATGCTATCCGCAAGGCATGGATGGGAACTGGTACACTATTTCGTTTCTACAGTTCTACAGATTTTATATCTTGGTATAAGAATACTTTTTCTGCTTATCCCAGATATTTTTAAAATCGTATTATAGAAGGCAGTTGCCAATGCATCCAAACTCCAAAACACAAAAACCAGGGATAAATATCAATGCATAATGTAGACAGGATAAATGTAGTTTGCCTTTTCTCACTTGTAAAAAATGACAGGATAAATGTAGAATCAGAAATCTAAATACACATGATGGTCTTGAAGGGTTCCATGCAGAATTAGGTATAATCTCTTATGCATTTGAAGTTGTAACCAATAGGGTTTTGTATGACAATGCTGTGTTATTTAAGAGTTTGGCATAGCCATTGCTTTGTGTACCGAGGACAAATCTGGAAGTGCACTGCCAAGTCAGAGTTGGGGTAGTCATTTAAGCCTGATCTACAAACACGAGCCAAAAGAAGTTCATATTATTAATTACATAATAGACCAGTTACCGTTTCTGAAACTAATAGATGCCTCATGGGAGCCTAGGAGGGAATGCCAAGGTGATTAAATTAGGTGTAGCTAGCCAAGTAATGAAGTGGACATGATCAGCTGTTACCACCCAATAAACTTCCAAGCCACCTATGCACTTATACTCCAAAGGTTACAGCTGGAACTTCTTGGAATTATTATAAAGCCTGGTTTAGACTAGTAAGGAACCAATGTGGGAGTTTTCACTTAATGCACTTTTTTTTGTTATTTTTTGTATGTTTATCAGATAATGCAACTTTATCTTACTCTCATACTTTATACATCTAATGTATTAACAGGGTGTTACAATTTTCTCCACTCAAATCCCTTGCGTCCTCATTGGGGCAACTTCAAAATGAGTGCTCCAACACAACATGCTATTAGTAGGTCTGTTTTGATACCAGTTGTAATGACCCTCCTCATTGGGGCAACTTCAAAATGAGTGCTCCAACACAACATGCTATTATTAGGTCTGTTTTGATACCAGTTGTAATGACCCAAGGAAAGCCCAAGATATACCTTGGCTTATACTGTAAAGAATTAGTTGAGGTTATTATTGGGGTTCCTTATAATCATTATAAAGTTTAGTGTCATATCCACTTATTTAGGAACCAATGTAGAACTTGGCACTCAATGCACCTCTATGGTGCTCGTTCTCCCTATTGTACTTCACCTATTCAATGTGGGCTTTGCGGCTCGTTACATCAGCAAACGTGTGGGATTAATGTAGTTGTTTACTATAGTTAGACATGTGCTTTTGTAGCATACAAGGTTGTAAATATCATGTGCCATAATCATACACATGGGTGTTTGAGTAAATCTCTGGTGTTGTACACACCTGTGGGTAGCCCAAGTGGTAAGGGCGAACTTGTGTGCATGAGCCCCATGCCACAGGTTCGATTCCCCTTGGAATCAAACTGCAATTTTAGTGGGAGGCCATGGCGGTGGGTTGCTGTGCTAGTCTCCCGGGGGTTTAGGTTCCATGGGTGAGTCCTAAGGGCTCTGCCATGGGGTTGTTCCCCCGTTGTTAAAAAAAAAAAACCGTGTTGTCGCAAATTTAGAAGCAGAAAGATCAGATGATTGCATACAAAAATGTGATTGCTCAGTTGACATTGCATACATCAGCGCTGTATGTATATTTACTCTACTTTCATTGTAAACATGTAATTAGTAAGTTCCCTTCATGAGATTTTCAATTCCAGTAACTAATGGTATACTGACTAATAGGATTTGTCAGCCCCTGTAGCTCTATAGCTTGCATGCATAATTTTTTATGTTCAGGCTACACTATATATGTGCGAAGGAACGAAACTAGGGGAGACCCAGGAGGGCCCTCCCAAATAAATATTTGGGAAAAATTATAGGCGGTTTTTTGCCCATTTTACCACCATTTTCTTTGAAGAAGGTTTGTAGATTTTTTAGTATTTTATTAAAGGTGCCCCCCCCCCCCCCCTCTCTCTCTTCTCTTCCCAAAACAACATTTAAGTCTACCTCGGCCTGACTGAGACTTTGGTCCAAGTTTCTTCCCTGTTTCTGTGGTGTATTTGTTTCTGGATATATTTTTCTTTGCAAATCATTACTTCAAGTGAACACTTATATTTTAAAATTTATAGCCTTTGGAGGTTTTGAGATGATCGCTTTATCTTTGCAGGTGCAGAGTTGAAAAGAATGGAAAACGAGAAGGGCATAGTTTTACGATTTGTTGTTGGAAGAAGGTTTTCTTCTTTTGTTATTATTTTCTTTTCTACTGGTATGGTGCATGCTGAAGAAATATATGGTGGTGGCTGTGGCCTTTTATTCTGATGATACATTGTTTTGCAGTGCAAATCGTGGGGACGGTTTAGACAAGAGCATTGACAGCGAAAATAGACAGCATAATGACTTCATTATTCTTGTATGTCATTAAGTACTTCCCTGAGATTCTAAAATGCCTTATTTTGAATGACTTCATTCTCTCTTATTAATAAATTTATGGGATTCAGTTACCTCGATGCATTTTTTTGCCCATGAAGGTCTTTAGACAAGGTGTTCGTCAACCTCAAAGGGTTGGCCCTAGTGGTGAAGGCCTTGGTCTTGAGGTATCACACTATCACTCCCTTTAAGGTCCAAGGTTCAACATCTCATGGGTGCAAACAATCCTTTGGGGCCACACCCCTTGGTGAAAAGCCAGCGATTTAACCAGTTCCGTGTAGGAAAACTTCTGAGGGTGCGGTGCACGGGATTGAGGTTTACTTTGCAGGGGTGGGTCCGAAGGGCCCTGCCTTAGAGAGGTTCCCCAACATTAAAAAGAAAAAAAAAAAACAGATAAGGTTTTCGCCTTTTCTATTATCCAATACTTCATACTTTGAAGCGGGTTAAGCACATTTGTGAGTCAACTAGCAAATAGTAAATAGAATATTAGAGTATATGGTCAACAAAAAGCATGATTTAAGGAAACTAGAAAAATCATGGTGACACTAGTTGAAGATCCAAATATGTTCAAATTATATTTGGTGGTGACTTTCATGACTGCTCAAACTCTCTTCGTTGTGCAGAGAAAGAGCTGAGAGTAAGTTACAGGGTCCAAGCAGCATAAGCTCATTTACCTGATTATTTTTACCCTTCTCTTGGACAGGATAACCATGTGGAGGCAGCTGAGGAGCTTCCGAAGAAGGCAAAGTTGTTCTTTTCTCATGCTGCAGATAAATGGGATGCTGAGTTTTATGCTAAAGTCAATGATGATGTTTATGTGAATATTGGTTAGTACTATTTTTTATTAGATGGATTAATGGGTAATCCAATTTTTCATTGGAAAGGTTCTCATATAGAAAGCTGTGGAACTCTATTATTATGGCCTTCTCCTGGACCAAGCATGCACTGGCTCAATTCAATAAGCAACTGAGCAAAACCTTTCCCTAATCATTCGAGTTCAGATATACAAATCTAGTTTTCCTACACTGCTTTCACCTGACATATATTTCTTTTATGTCTACCTGCCTTCATGGCTTATCATTTTGGTTTTCTGGACAGATGCCCTAGGTGCTGCACTTACCGCTCATTTGGACAAGCCTCGTGTTTACATTGGTTGCATGAAATCAGGCGAAGTTTTTTCTGAAGCGTGAGTTTGGTTTCAAATACCAAGGATAATGCTTAGAAACAGGTTGAATAAAAATTTAAAGATCCTCAATGATTTTCTTATACTTGTAATCACTTGAATTTTCAGAAGCCATAGATGGTATGAACCAGACTGGTGGAAATTTGGCGATAAAAAATCGTAAGTCCTACTACTACTTATTGCATCTTGAAATTCAAATAGAAGAGGAAACTTTACTACTTCTGATAATCCTGATATTAATGAGCTTTGTAAATGTCAGGTACTTGTTCAAAGGATACAATTTTGTTGAATTTCAGCCTTTATTATTTATCTTTTTGTCCAAGAAAATTTCAGTCAATTTGGTTGCTTGCTGATATTGCTAGAACATAGTTTGCATGTCATACTATTTAGCTTGGCTGGCATGCATTGTGCACCCAAACTTTCACATTTGGACAATCATCTCACCGACTCTAGGGACTAAGAGATTATGCCAAATGAATGCATAATGAAGTTTGAGGCCACGATATGCAGCAAGTAAAGGAAGTCTGAAGTCTTATATTAAAATTAGAAGCACCTAGTGTAACTAGGTGTTCTCTCTTATATAGCTCGTGTACTTTGGCTAAACCTATTTACTTGATTCAATATAATTTATTTTACTTGTCAAAAAAATTAAAGCACCTATTTTCTGTTCACTTTTCCTGCCAACTAGATTCTTTGCTTTTATTAATCTTGTGACCACCGATAAAAAAAAAAAAAAAAATTGTGAGTAAGCCTATTCTAAGCACATGATATACAGCTATTCACATAAGAATTTGCAAGTTCAATTGTTTGGTCCTCCTTCCCAAACTAGTGATCGTGATTCATAAAGTCAGCAAATTTAACTATTCACTTTTCCAAGCCAAGGTTACCCTTTCCTTATTTCATTTCAAATTTGATTGATGCGAGGGAATTTATATATCATCGATATCTCTAGACTGACGCCTATTATGGGACATATTATAATAGACAAGAAGACGGTCACTGAAGTAGTAGCATCTTTACTTTTCACGTGTTTGCATCTGAAACTCAAATAAGTTTGTTGCATCCAACAGATACTTTCGCCATGCTTCAGGTGAGCTGTACGTCATATCACAGGCTTTGGCTAAATTTATATCAATAAACAGGTCAGTTCTTTTCTCCATTGGTACATATATCACCTTTTACGTTAAAAGACTAAAATGAGGTTTTTTGAGTATGCAGATCTATTCTTCGTACCTATGCTCATGATGATGTTAGTGTTGGCTCCTGGTTTCTTGGGCTTGATGTCAAGCATGTCAATGAGGGAAAGTTTTGCTGCTCATCTTGGTCAGCAGGTCTCTCTCTCTATCTGTATGTGTGTCTGTGTGTTTACCCCATGCTTGCAGATATATGTCTAGTGTTGATTGAATAATTTTTACTTCCATACCAAAACTTCTGGAAGTTTTACTTCTAGTTCTCACTTACAATTTACGACCTGTCTCAGAGCCTCCTGCCTCCAAACAACAGTAGATCCTTAATAAATAAGTGGAAAAATAAAATCTTCCTACTGATCAATTATTACACTTTCTCCAGGTGATTGCTCATTTTTTTTTTCCTTTTTTTTTCTTCAGGACCTATATGTGCAGGTGTTTGATTTAATTCACTTGAAAGATGGTTAAATGAAAATATGACCAGACTCGGATGGATGATTGTTTTGAAGGTGGTGTTATGCATCTCACATATATATGTCGTCTGCTAGATGTGAGGCTTGACAGACAAAGGATTACTCTTTGAAGAGTTTGACAGAAAAGAAGCATCTCTCTTTGAAATTTCTTCTTGCTCACAATTAAAGAGTAAAAAGTCTTGGCTAAATCTGGATACAGTCTACAGGTAGTAGGGTTGACTGGCACAGGTTACTGGAGACAGGCAGAACAATACAAAATTTTCTGTGACCTGATACATCATTTTGTCTTCTAGTTTCCTTGTTAGTTATTTTGGGTTATTCTTTCATTCAGAAGGGAAGAAAAAGGTAGGAGTGATTGTTTTCCATGTTGGAACTTATAACATCTAGTTTTCATACAAAGCTGTTAACTGGATTGTACAATTCAATCCAATGATATCTGTTTCTTGTGCTGACTATCTTTGGATCATTGAATACAATTTGTTGAGGGGACCTAATTCTTCAGATCGTGAACATGATAATATTTTCTAGGAAGAGAGATCCGATATGAGATATCTATATCTACTCTTGGCATTATTCTTAATTCAGCCTGCTAGATTGAAGCAGTTGTTTTGAATTGGAGACCTGGGGACTTTCCAAGCTAGCAGTCTGTTTCAAAGGAACTTGATATGATGGTAGATATTTCTTGTTTCAGAAAAAAAGGCTTTTTTATCCACCCAAATATCAATAAATATAAATATTTTCTGGGCCACTCTCGCCCGACGTTTAGATATCATAACAACAACACTTGGAAGAGCAACCAAACCACCTCTACTCTCCTGGTGGTACCACCGCTTTTCATATGCTATGCTTTGTGGCCCGTCATCACTCTGCCCAGGCAACCTCTGTCGCCAATCATTTTTGTCCCATTGCAGCCACCCTTTACTATACAAATTTGACTTCCAAATATTTTTCCTCTTACCTCAGCTTCTCTATCCGGCTTCTAACTAGCACTTGGGTGAGTTTCACTTCACTCAATTCACACACCCTAGTGAGTCGAGACACGATTGAGATAGTTTCCAACCATTTTGTGGTGACGGCCAATACAAAAGCTCTACATTTTTTGGGTGATGCTGGTCTCTAAATAAAAATAGTCTCTGTACAAACTAAAGCCAAAATATTTTTAGCCTTCACCGAGCATTGGAAGTATTGATTATCTCTTAAATTTTTTACCAGAAATTTTTGTTGTGCCCCTCAGGTAACTCGTAGACTAAAGTTATTTATATAGATATAATATTTACCGTACTATATCTTTCTATCATATGTCAGTGTATACGCTGTACAAACTACATGGAATTTATTTATATGATATAGAAATGCACTGAATGGCGCAATGAAATTGTCCAAATACCATAATGTTATCTACAATCAGAACAAAGCCAGAGTTCAACAACAACAACAAAACACAACAGTTTGCATAACATCACTCCAATATTCGGCAGTACGGACATCAACATGTTTCCAGTATTCTTACGAAGAACTGTTAAGGAAATGTGCTAGTGCCTTGTCAGTGTCGTTCTCATAGACAACTAAGGCCTCTGCTACATTGCTTGACGAAAATCCCATTTCTCGTAGGAGTGTGTAGCCATTGACAAAATCCCGAACCTAGAGAGAAAATAAAAACAATTTATTAGATAATCTACCGGAAAGGAGGAAGCCCCTGCAGCAGATCACCAAATAAAAGAAATGATAAGCAGGTCCACCCTAAGTTGTAGGTACAATAACTTCTTCCATGAGATAAAGATACTGCAAGCATAAGTGGAAAAGTATTTGGGAGATTTCCTAACTCCAGCTGGAACCCCAGCATGTCATAAAACAATGATCTTTTAATGAATTAACTGGATAAGAAGAATTGAGTTACTTTCAGAAAAATTCGAACCAAGGTGAAACTGCTGGAAAAAGTTTCTGAATGACTGTTGATAAAGAACCTTTCTTCTCTTCTTTCTTTGCCTCTCTGTTTTGGAATTCATTAGGCACATCATGTCCATGAACTTAAAGCACAATATAATGGCCTTCCAAAGACACAAGGTCTAGAGACTATTGCAATGCTTCCCCTGCCCAAAACCATAATTATGGGAAAAATGTCCCATATAAAAACACGCATGGACTTCACATCCAATTAGCTGACAGTACAATGTCATCATGAAACGTTTAATCTATACTAGCAAGAACTTCAACATTAAGGGAAGAGTCAAAGTAAGTCATATCAGATCCATGCTTTAGAGCCACTTATAGTGCATTTCACGTGGGAATATAAGTTGGTACACGTAATAACTGAGTAATATTGTGGCCAATTCACTCCCAACACCCCTCTCATAATCAAAGAAAGTACTTGTGTATAACAATAAAAGTCAGTAGCAAGCAAAGGCCCCAGACATACCTTGGTTGGATCATCTCCATAATTTGCAACTGCAAGTGGAACAGCATCTCGGCTGAGCCCCATAGAAATATATTTGCTCACCACAGGATCTGCAACAGATCCCTGCCATTGACAATATAGTTAGTCACAAGCTAGTATAGCATAAAAACAAACCTGGAAAGCCTATATAGAAAGGAGCCTACCGTTGAAGATGTTGATTCTGTAGTTCTAGGTGGAACGTTTTCCATCCCAAGCCTGCTCCAGTTCTGACTTTCCTTCTCTGCTTCAGCTAACACTTTTCTCTCAAAATCAAAATCGAATTGGAAATTGCTTCGGGGAATATCCCCTACTTGTGGTGATAATTGAGGCTACAAGATAAGCAAGTAAAAGCTCAGTCGAATTGAGACAGCATATAAAGTAATTCTCACCTCAATAGATAGGAAGACACAAGTAACTGAAGTAAATAAATAATGAATACACTTGCTCAAGTATTTAACAATTCCAAATATAAGTAAAAATTAAAAATTTATATTCATCAACAGCCGAATTAAATTGTGCAAACAACACCAAATTTTGTATAAGCCTCCGATTCATGGTCTCTCGTAATTGAATATTGATAGAATCGATAGATTGGAAACCCAAAACGGAAGCATGAATGAAAAAGAACCAGACAACCCCTATCAAAGGGAAATTCTAAAGTAACTATGAAATGATACAACATTTGCAGAATGAATAAAGACTTTCAACGCAAAAAGCGACCACTATCAAGCAATGAACATAAAATGCTACAAAACTCGACTAAAAGCGAAAAAATTTCGTGTTCACTCAAAGATAAAAACCAGAATCGATGTACTATTAGAAGAAGAATATCCAAGTTTAACACATACAGATAGTGGTACAGAATTGAGCATTTACAGTGAATAAAAAAAGCCAACAAGGTTAACATCACATGGGAAAAAAAACTAACGTCTTATGACAGATCTTACCGGAGGAGTGATCCGATATTGCGGTTTAATCATAACCCTAATTCCCAATCCTGCTGCAAAATTCCCAAAGAAGAACAAATAAATATAACTATGGGGAAAAGTAGATGAAGATTTAGGTAAAGAATTAGACTTACAAGAAGAAGAAGAGGAGGAGGAGGTGGTGGTGTGGTGGTGGTAGGAAGAGGGGCGATTTGCCGCAGAAGGGACCACGGTGTGGCCGGGTTGTGGTTGACCGACGCGGGGATAGAGCGAAGGTCCGTACATCGGGTGGGGGGACGGCGCGGATGATGAAGCTGTCCGGTACATCGGACCTTGTGGGTCATACGATGCGCCGGACCTGGTCCTGAAATCGTAGTCCATTTCGATAGAGAGAGACGAGATTGCTGCAGAGGAAAAGAGTTTTCTTCTTCGAAAGAAAGAGACCAAAAAGCGAAGGAGAGATTTGAGAGGCAGAAGGAAAACGTGTAACCCAGTGCTGCCGCGTTCATAAATTTTCTTTGGAAAATACTATTTCTACATAAGATTTCGGAATTTCATTTTATTTTTTTAATTTTTTGTTATTAAAGAAGTATTTTTAAATGAATTTGTAAGTCTTTTACATTTTTTAAAAAATTTTAAAGCGTTTAAAAAAATATTAAAAAAAGTAAAAATAAATAAAAAATAAATTTTGCCTTTCGATAAAGATTCTCTATAAGAATCTTACGTGGTGTAGCAACACCTATTTTATTTTTATTATTATTTTTATTATTATTTGTTTCTCCGAACAAAATCTAATAATCTATTGAAAATATCTTGAAGAAATTGTGTGATGCTAAATATAATTATGTTATTGTATATGCCTCGTGCATTTTTTTTAAAATAGAATATGATTTCTCATTAGAAAATTAATTTTTTTATTTAAATTTTATATTGACTTCCTTTTTATAAAATAAGTGACGTTTATGCACTGTAAAAAAAAATGATAGTATGACTTTCAAATATGTTTATTGATTGTGTCCACTCATGTATTTTATTTTATTTTATTATTTTTTTAATAGTTAAAGAAGTGGTTATTAAGAATTTGTATTTGTATTTTTTTTTAATGGTTAAAGATATTTAAAAAATGTTTAAAAAAAAAAGAAAAAAATCTATTTGTATTGGTGTGCACTATAGCATTGTCCTTAAAAATCATTTCTCATTCTGTAATGCTTAACAAATAGTTTGTATTTATTAAATATAACAACAAACATTGAGTCAAATGAGGGTTTATTCTTGCTCCCCATATCATGAAGAGGCCATAGTTACCATAAAATGGAAAAGGCCTTAAAATATAAGAAAGAGAATAGTATATATATACACAGATTAGCTTCCTTCTGCATGAAAAAAATCGTATTTATAACTTTTGTATGCGGGAATGCAGAACAATATTGTCATTGAGAAACTACTAATTTACAGTCAATAAACAGTACAAAGAAAGCACAAAACCTGAAGAACAGATATGATGCATTTCCGGTAGTATGAAAAGGACAACTAAGGATACAATATGAGCAACTGAGTGAGGGTTACACAATTACAGACCAAAAATGTGGTCACTTGCACCAAATATGCCAGCATTGAACTGTCTCGTATTCAAGTCATTTCCATCCAAAGCAGTACCAAAGCGATCGAGCCACTGAGTTGGACTTGGGTTTTCACTCTCCTCTACCCACTCTGAGGTCATATCAATATCATCAAATTGAATAGGATCAGGTTCTAAAGACCTTGTCCTCATTTGTCTTGCCAACTTTAGATTGTAATTTATATATACGAGGTCATTCAACGTTTCTTTATCAATCTTGTTCCGCTTCTCAGAGTGGATTTGCTGAAATGTGTTCCAGTGCCTCTCAAAAGTGAAAGTGCTGCAAACTTGACTAAGTATTCTAATGGCAACTCTTTGCAAGACGGGTGCAGAGTCGCCATATTGTTCCCACCAAAGCCCTGCAATGAATTAGCATCAAGTTTCAGAGCAACACGGCAAACAAATAAAAATGCAAGAAGTTTGCACATAGCAAGATCATGTATGAGTTTAGCAGTAAATTTGCCAATACTTATTCAATGGTATTTCAACCATGGTGGTCGTCATGGTGTGCACTACAATGAGCAACATTTGGTTGCAGTTGATGCAAAGGATGAAATATGCTCCTTAAATTGTGTAACATCCCCTTCCATCGGCCTCTTCCACTGATATGCAAGGTGCTGTTTATAAAACACAGTACAAAATTCATTACTTACCAGGTGAAACTGTATCTCTTGCTTCCTTTGCTAAGTTACAAGCAAACATCCCTCTTGCCTTGGTAAACGTACAAATTTGATTGGTGATGTCACGTCTCATTTCAGGCAGAGGGAGTAGTATCTCCAGAACTTTATGAAGGTCTTCTTTCATAGAGGGAACAAATTTCATTTCGGGATTATACTGGATACTTGGATTCAGAAATGCTGCGGCAGCATGTAGGGGTGAATGGAGTTGATTCCGCCACTTTCTATCTACTATATCCAAAAATGTCTTGCACTTATTCTCATCCATTATATAGTATGTCCTTATTGATTCCTTGGCCCTGGTCATTAGTTCATAAATAGAACCCACAACTGGTTTCCCTCCAGATACTTCCCTCAACACTTTCAGAAATGGCTCAGAGATGGCCACACTCTCTTCCACTGCCCTCCAGAAATCATTATCCTCGACAATCGCAATACAATTAATGCTCTGTGGTTTATTAGTGTATGAGGAGTTTGTAGAATACTCGGGGCTATTGAACATAAGCTTCAATCTAGACTTTTGCTTCAATAATAACTGCAGTGAGAGGAAGTTGGATATGGAGTTTGTGATACCAGTCTTGATGAGTTCCTGTCCCCCAGTATACTGTTTCATCAAATCAAGCATCGATGCGTTATTGTATATGAACTTTGTTATGGTTTGTGCTTGTAAGATACATCTGCTCACCCAATCTACCTTTGAAAATTCCTCCAAGATTAGATTCAAACACTGAGAGGCACAGGGAGACACAAATATGGTTTTATAGTTCTGCAGGATATGGTTTGCAATTCCAGTATAGTTGAAACTGCTATCCATGATGATTTGGACAACATTTTCTGGGCCAAAATCTTGGATAACAGAATCAAATAATTCAGCAAGGCACTTTGTGTTCTTGAAATATGAAGATGCATCCACGGATTTGTGGAAAAAGGTCCAGGAAGGTGATGAAACCAAAAAGTTAATCAAAGCTCTTGATTTATTGTCAGTCCATGTGTCTGCAATGATGGTACAACCTGTAATAGCCCACTCTTTTTCAACATCTTTGCATTGTAGGCTCACCTCAGACTTGATCCTTTCCAACCATTTAGTCTTCAGCATCTCTGTTGATGGACCTGTAAATCCAAGACCACACTTCGCTATTGCATCAATCATAAGCTGGTAGGATGAAGAACGAGCAACACTGAAGTCCAGCTTATTCTCAAAGAAGAAAAGAGCAATACTTTTCTCTGCATTTTCTTGGTTGTTCAAAGAGGGAGGAGCCATTGGTGTTACAGTAGGGAAAACTTTCAAAATTGGAGATGCTGCCTCCAAATACATAGGGGATTTGACTGCAGAGATATTGCCAGTAGACCTGGTTTCTGAAAGCTTATGCCTTGTAACACAAGAACTTTCTTTTGTCTCCTCCTTTTGTGCTATTATAACTCTCACTCTGTCAGTAACATCATCTCTCACTTTAGTACATGGATTTACACCTTTGCTTGGAAGCCGAGATAGATGATGCTTCAATCTACTGATGCCACCGTTCAGAACTCTCTGGCAAAATTTGCATCTTACTTTATTTCCTTCCAATTTCTCAGCATATTCCCAACAAACATCTTTTTCTCGTACCACTGCCAGAACAATGCATAATTAGTTCCCACATATGCTAGTAACTGTTTTCTCGACATCTTACATCAAAATAAACTAATCATAGAGGGCAGGCACACTTAATTCATTCAAGATGCTACAGCTTCAACCTAAAAAAGAGTATTTGAATTCATCCTGGCAATCTCATCTCGGGGAAGGCAAACAATAATCAATTACTAACTATGGCTATGTACCAAGACCATACTTCTGCATGCACGAACTAATAAGATACATAGCAGCATGTTTAGCCAAAAAAAAAAAGATACATAGCAGCATTGAAAAAGAAAAAATTGTACTTACTGAGGATATACAAGTTGTTCTGCGATTCTGTGTGTTGACCTAAAGGGGAAGCAAACCGAAGATACTATAAGTATTTGAGCACGCATTTATATTTAATCTTTCTAACATTGCCAAGAGCCCAAGAGTAGATACTAAAACAACAATACTAACGAAACAGTAGCAAGAACTCCATGAAATGTTAAAGAAAACGATCCACACAAGCAATCATCAAATTAAAGGACCATGGCATATTTGATAAGAGTACACTACCAAGGAGATATTAAGCAAAATCAATAAACAAAAACTCCATGAAATGTTAAAAAGGTAAATATGTTAAGAAGCTCAGCAAGATACAATGAAGGGGGAACGAGAAAAACAGAACAGAACAGATTCACACCCACACAAATGTGTCAAAAGTCTTGGCAAACTGCCAAGATATAATCGTACAAGTTTGGTTCGTATTCCTTCCTTTCTTTCTTTTTTTCTCAAGACTGACCAAGAATTTTAAGCACAATAAGATTATGTTCTGCTAATTTTGGGTCCTCAAATCAGATTATTCAGTATTCTCTCTCTCTCTCTCTCTCTCACATGCTGTTTCCTTTAATTGGTTGCACACTGGGATGTGGTAGAATACGAAGTGAATGCCATTATGCCACGCTGCAAATATCGAGTGAGAGAAAAGGGGGGAGGGGGGGTTTAAAATTAAAAACCCAACATTATTTGTAGCATCTTTGCGGAAAAACTTTCCGTCGAAACAAAGAGGGCTTCTGCTGAGCCCTGAACCTGTCGGCATTGTTGGAAAGAGATTGATTCAAGTTTTTCCTATTTTCCTCCGTTTTCTCAGCTTCCAGACAGACAGTTGCAGTTATTTTACAGGCTCAAAACTCCAAATCCAACCCCATAAAGGTAAAAAAAAAAGTGTTACGAGCAGGAAGATTAAGTTATTCCCCCACTTTCCTCCGCTTCCTCACAACCGAACGGAGCATTGCACATATTTTACAGGCCATCAAATCCAACCGTGTGTGGCTAACAAAATGTTACAAGTAGAAAGTTTCGAATTTTCACTCATTTTCGTTCGTTTCCGCAGCAACCAAACAGAAAATTGAACTTCATTTACAAACCCAAAACTCCAAATCCAACTACGTAGCTAAAAAATCAGAAAGTGTCAAAATTATTCTTGGCACTAAAAAAGAATTGGAGACTATATAAATGTTATGTATGTATGCGAAACGAAGGGATAAGGGGTTCTCTCGGAGAAATTAAAAAAGAAGATAAAAGAGAAATAGCGAGAAGTTTAAGGAGAGCTTAGTACTTACAGAGAGAGAAAGAGAGAGAGAGAGATTGGTCTTCTCGACGGAGAGATAATCGGAGGTCTCTGAAGATTCTGGGTTTTTCGATTTTATCGCGATATTTAGGGTTTTATTAGGATGTTTGGCTTTCTCTCGTTGGCTAAAATTTTTGAATTGATTTGTTTTTTCTTTAATTTTTCATTTGATCTTTAATTTTTTTTTTTTTCTTGAAATAGTCTTTCATCTTTCATTTATTCTTTTTTTTTTTCTTGAAATAATCTTTCATTTGTTCTTTGGCGATATCTCGCGGACATCTTTTTGTGGATAGAACCGTAATTACAGTTAGGATGATGCTGATTGCTGAAGGGCGCACCATACGGCATCGTTTAGATCTAAAAGAGAAAAAAGACCTATCAGAGCCAGGTTTCGATCCTGGGACCTGTGGGTTATGGGCCCACCACGCTTCCGCTGCGCCACTCTGATTCTTGAAATTAGGCCATCATAAATTTTACTTATCACTTAATAACAATCTAATTGGGCCTTTGGACTGTTTTGATGGGCCGGCTCACTTTTTATATGATCACACACGCATTTAATAATAGATGTCTATGACTTCCAAAAATAAACGTTCGGTCAAGAAAACGATTAAAAATAAATTACAAAGTGACTTGATATACCCATACTAAATATTTTTAAAATTAAAAAAATTTATATTATTACCTGTTACATCACTTTATAAATTAATTCTTAGTAATTTTCTGTGTGGATCAAGCATTTTTCCTTTAAAAACATTATAGCTCACAATTCACAAATAAGGAAAACAAAACTTTGTTGACTGCACTGTTCAGAAAAAAGGGTGTTTTTGGGATGACATGTCATGTACAAATTGATCAGAGTGCCATGTATAAATATGCTGGTAAAATGAAAATGTATACACCCATGAGAAGAGTATCATATATATTCATTATTTTTAATACATTGGATGTCAAAGGCATGTAATCTAATTGGCATAAATTCCCAATCTTCAAAATGGAAGTTTTGGGTTCAAATTTCAAAATCCCGCTCTTAAAATGTATCATAGAAAGAAAAAAACATTGGAGGAGAAGAGTTGATCCCATGATCTCTTTGGAGATGTGGGTTTTATGTCATCAAGCCACGTACATTTTTCTCTTTTTTTGTTTTGTTTTTATTTTTATTTATATTTTCGGGCCACGTGCTCTTGGCATCATATATATATATATATTGTTAATGGGAATATTGTTGGACACATAACATCGACATATTAAACTTGCCATGAAAAGCTCTTCTTCTTTTTTATTCAGTAACCCTTAATATTTTAGTCTACTGATTAACATTCTTGGTCTGTGAAAATAGATTATTATTTATTAGGTGTTGTGGTTTTTCATAACTAATTAATGTCATGCATGCTAGTTTTAATATGCTCTTATCTAAATTTTTTGTCATGAATTTAATCATTTTAAGAATCATGGTTAGTAGAAGTAGAGGATTCCAAAAGAAATGTGACAAAAAATAAAAGCAAATCTTATTTGCATTTCATGAAAAGCATTAAACATCCAACAATTTCCCTGAAAATTCAGCACATAATTAACCAAGGACGAAAATCTTATTCATTGTTCCTCAACCAGCCAATGGCTCATAGCGCTTTGGCCGAGCGTTTCTTGACATCCAATGTTATGAGTTTCATAGACTAATGCAAGGTACAAATCATTACTCATTTACATATATAGGTTCGTAGACCCAAAAATTGAGAAATACAAGGAGGACTTTATCATGTTGGTTTTTAATCAAAAGCCTATAATTCTTACAATGTGTTTGTTGTTCGACCATGCATGCACTTCATACCTCAAATAGAAACAAACGCAGACACCTAAACACTCCAAGTAGGAAGCAAACGTGTACCAATTATATAGGCTTATCATTAGCTACAGAGTCCTGTCCTAAAAGGTTGTTTTTTCTCTAAATTTTCATTTTCCTATTCTTCTTCTCGATCCACGGTTTGGATGGTGAAACAAGATAAAATAATTTTAGATGAAAGTTAAAAGTTAAATAAAATATTATTATTATTTTAATATTTAAAAAAAATTAATTATTTATATATTTTGTATATAAATTTAAAAAAATTATAATTATAAGATGAAATGAAAATATTTTCATTATTTAAACGAGACCTTAATATTATATGGCATTTAAATCAATATATATTATCAATACCACCTAACCAACTATTTTTATTTAATAAAATTGAAGTTACCCAACTCACAGTCTATCTACTTATCTACCTAATTAAGTTCATCTAGTTATATACCTTCATCTTCCACAATCACTACTTATATTTCCTACAACTTTAGGACCACTCTCATAAAACTGTTGGGATTTAAAAAGTTAAAAATAAAATAGCGCTAACAAACAATGAAATTTTTTGTTCTAGAAGAATATGAGCCATCAATGGCAGAAATCTCGTGCCAACTAACTGCGTTGGCTTGCTTCTAATCTTTGTTTATTGCTCTCTCTCTTGTCTGTACTCTCTCGCCTCCCCCTCCACATGCAGCCCGCCCTGGTCATGCGTTTACAAAGGAAAAAAAAATTATCATGGAAATTGAAAGTACTTTGGCTTGATGATTTTCTAATGGTTTCTTATTTCCCGGGCATGTGATACTGCTTCATACGCAAGCAAATACCAGCTCATTGCCATCATCATTTGCGAGGTCCCTGTGTGGAACTTTCCCTGCTTACTGTTTCTGAAAGCCCAAGAAATGCAGCTACCTTCCATTTCATTGCTTCTGGGTTAATACTCGATCGGAAGAATTTTCTCTTTTAGATAGAGCTGAACCTGTGAATATTTGGTCGGAGAGTGGGAAGACTAGAGATGCTGTTTGTTCATAACTTCCAGCAAGTCTGGTCTTTTTTGGAGCCAGCAAGTAAGATTGTGCTTTTTTTTTTTTTTTTTTTTTGTTTCGAGTCCATTCTGGCATTTCTGTTTGAATGTTTCGTTTGGGACATGAGAAAATGAAAGGAAAGAAAAGAAAAAAAGAAACTTTTGTGCCTATGTTGCCCATTTTGTAGTTTGCAAGGAAAAAGACAGAATTGGAGAAAAAATGTCTAGTCTCAGTAGATCATCTTTTCTTGGGTTCTAATAAATGAAGTCTGAATTGTAACTATTTGATTTTAATAGAGATTCCTTCCCGTTCTTTTTGCTCTAACGCTATGAGAGCATGAATAGAGCGTGAGAAAGTCAGACTGAAAGGAACTTCCACCCCCCCCCCCCCCCCCAACAAAAAAAAAAAGAACACCTATAACCGCTTATCTTGACAAAATAGACCGTAGACCATCAATGGAAATTCATAAAAGTCAATCTTTTAGAGCTAAATTTCCGAGAGATGTCTACCAAACTTTTACTGACCATCAGCAAATTCTAAATTTCCGCCCCTCGGTCTCTGATTCATCTTCTTTATATATTCATGCAGATGTGAGCAAGTTTTGCGGACAGTTTCATTTTAACTGCAAATTTGCTTGACCACTTGGGTCCGTAACTCCGACAGAGAAAATGAGCAGGAAATCTGAGGACCTCTTGTTCATTTTCTTGACAATTTTCTTGTTTGGAACATTTTTCTCGCACGTTGCCACCGACCCAGTTGAGGATAAACAAGCATTGCTCGATTTCCTTGGGAATATATCGCACGTGCACTATCTCAATTGGAATGAGAACTCTTCGGCATGCACAAGTTGGACAGGAGTGTCCTGTAACAAAGATCACTCCAGAGTCATAGCGCTCAGATTGCCAGGTGCTGGCTTACAAGGTCCAATTCCACCAAACACTCTCAGTCGCCTATCGACAATTCAGATTTTAAGCTTCGGATTGAATTCGATATCAGGTCCTTTTCCTTCTGATTTCTCCAAGCTCTTAAACTTGACCGCTCTTTATCTTCAACACAACAAGTTCTCCGGCCCAGTGCCTTCAGATTTCTCAGTTTGGAAGAATCTTACAATCATTGATTTCTCAAACAATGGCTTTAATGGGAGAATACCTTCTTCAATTTCAAATTTAACTCACCTCTTTGCATTGAGTCTTGCTAACAACTCCTTTTCGGGTGAAATTCCTGATCTTGATGTTCCTAGTTTGCAACACCTAAATCTAGCCAACAATAGGCTTGATGGAAGTGTGCCCCAAACCCTTCAAAAATTTCCAAGTTCTGCGTTCTCTGGTAACAATCTTACGATGGAAAATGCTTTTCCGGTTCAATCACCTAATGCTCAACCATCAAAGAAAGCAAGAAAACTTAGTAGACAAGCAATATTGGGAATAGCAATCGTCGGTATTGTTCTGGTGTTTGTGGTTATTGCCGTTATATTGATGTTGTGCTCCTCAAAAAGAGAGGTAAGTGAGGTTCCAACGAAGCGAAAAAAGAAAGAAGCCTCTTTAAAGAATGTGGTTTCTGGGAGACGAGACAATGATGAGAAGCTTGTCTTCTTTGAAGGAAATAATCTCGCATTTGATTTGGAGGACTTGTTGAGGTCATCTGCTGAGGTGCTTGGCAAGGGATCATTTGGAACAACATATAAGGCGGCTCTGGAGGATGGGAATACTGTCGTGGTGAAGAGGCTTAAAGAAGTATGTGTGGGAAAACGTGAGTTTGTGCTTCAAATGGAGGTGATTGGTAGTATTAGGCACGAAAACGTCAGTGAGCTTAGGGCATATTACTATTCGAAGGATGAGAAGCTTTCGGTGTATGATTACCATCATCAAGGAAGTGTGTCTGCAATGTTACATGGTATGTTAAATCTTTGCTGTTCTTCGTCTCTCTTTTTTTCCTGATCTGTAGCACTGCTAAAATTTATGCTCATGCTGATTCCTCCCCTCCCCCACCCACCCACCAACCAAAACGAAATTCTCATTCTTAAGCAGTATCAAGAATTGATGCTGTTGTGTTACTTCTCTGTGGACTGTTTCGGTGCAGTAAGTCTGGCCTTAGATGAGTGAAAACAGAACTCTAGGTTAGATGTGGAATTAGTAAATTTTTTATTCATTTAAGCTGCAACATAATAGTTCTTGTGAAAAGGGCTCCAGTCTCGGTGCATTTAGTAGGAAACTATGGTAGAACTTTATGAAGCCATATCGGAATTCTCTCACTTTGGCATGATTACCAGCAACAAAATTGCATAAAACTTATTCTGGCCCTAATATGTTCCAGAATAAGTCTCGTTCTATAAAAAATACGCACTTGCCATTATTGCAGGAAAAAGAGGAGAGGAGGGCCGGATTCCATTAGACTGGGAGACTCGGCTAAGAATTGCTATAGGTGCTGCAAGAGGCATTGCTCATATCCACGCACAAGATGGTGGGAACAAACTTGTCCATGGAAATATAAAAGCCTCTAACACTTTTCTCAACTCCCGAGGTTTTGGTTGTGTGTCTGATCTCGGTTTAGCAGCATTGATGAGCTCAATGTCCCCACCAATGAGGGCTGCAGGATATCGAGCTCCTGAAGTAACAGACACCCGGAAAGCATCCCATGCATCTGATGTCTTCAGTTTTGGTGTGTTGTTGCTTGAACTTCTTACTGGAAAGTCACCTGTACATAACACAGGTGGTCAAGAGGTCGTTCACTTAGTCAGGTGGGTGAATTCTGTGGTTAGGGAGGAATGGACAGCAGAAGTGTTTGATGTAGAACTCTTGAGGTATCCCAATATAGAGGAGGAAATGGTAGAGATGTTACAAATAGGGTTGGCTTGTGTTGTGAGAATGCCAGAGGAGCGACCAAAAATGCAGGATGTGGTGAAATTGATGGAAGAAATTCGCCGAGTGAATACAGGTAAGCGGCCATCAGCTGAGCTAAAGCCAGAAATATCAACCCCATCGCCAATTATAGCTGAGATTGGATCCTCCTCTGTCATGGGATCCTCATTGGCTACACCATGAGATTCTTTTGCCCTAGTTATTAATTCAGTTCTATCTTTTCCATTTCACTTTCAGAATTGGTTAGAAAAAGAATTGGCCAAAATCAATTGATATTTGTGTCTTAAATCCTATGAAAGACTTGATGTTAGGATTTATGTTTGGCATACTTCCTTGGCTATTGTATTTCTTGAATAGAACTGAAGTATATTTGTATGGGGAATTGATGTTATTGCTCATAATAAATCGATTTATTTCATCCTTGACGGACGGACCCAAGAAAAACAAGTCACATTTGGGCCATATTCCAAAAAAGACTAGTCAAGTTACAATTGAAGCTCCTTAGAATTATTATCAAGAATTTGGGTTTTTCTTTTCCAAACAATGTGAAACCTCATCCATCACCTTCATATAAAAATCATATGTACATATAAGTTAGGTATTACGTTGTGTTTACACACTATGAAGGTAGGTACTGATTTATTGTGAATATTTTCAAAAGGACATTCATTTTGAGGCTTGTACTTTAAGAATCTCCATCCGGATGTAGATTATATTAAACAGAGATATCAAGAAGTTCTCAGAAACAACGAAACAAGCATAAATTAGGCCACCAACTCCATGAAAGGTAGCTGTGTCGAAAATACCTCCAGAAATTATGAAAAGATGCAACCACGTGTACGCACTCATACAACAACTATGTGGTCATTTGTCATATTTACCTAACCTTTCAACAATGCTTTGGTCTTTTCTTTTTCTTTTTGTCTTAATTGTTCTTTTTTCAACATCCTAAAGGGTATAGCTTCAAAACAATTGCCTACTCAAAGTCAATCCTCTGCTTATGAATCGCATTGATTAATTCGGGAGGACCAATTAGTTTTCAAAATGGGTGCCGAAAATGAAAAGACATTAGTAACATACATCACAAGCAATGTATGCAGTAAGAAAATACTTCAGATTAATTTCAAAATCTATATAGTCATATTTAATGCGTCCACATGAAACTGGTTTGAAGTTGCAAAAAAATAAAATGGAGTAATTTTTTTTTGTATAAGCTACACACGATATTTGAATTCAGAAGCAAGGTATATATTTCTCAATGGGGGACTTGATGCTCAGCACAACCTCGACATGACATGTCTAAAGAAACGTTCATCTTTACAATAGTGCCAATCCCCTGCAGAGTCTACAAACATTTGATGGCCGAAGAGTGCAAGCACAACTCACTTTCTCACAATACTTGTTTTTACACCCCCTGAAATAGACATATAAAAGGGCTTCAGTAACACTTCAGAAAAGCCAGTATAACCAAAAACCAAATGTAAGAATATCATCTAGCTGGAGTAATCCTTCTATCAGTGCCGTGATTCTTTCTGTACAAATAGTACCACTGACCTTCAACTTCCTCAAATTGTACTTCCTTCACCAATTCAGCAGCTGCATGATACTCAAACCTACCAGAGGTATGGAACAACATGCACCAAGTAAGAGCATTTTTCTGTACATATTCTAATTGTAACTCTTAACAGGAAAATGTATTGACAGAAAAAGAAGGATTTAAAACAAAACTTCTGGTTTTTTTCCTTCTTATTAAGCTACAGATTTCAGTATTAAGGTCTCAGCGAGTGCAGGGCATCATCCTTGAGGTAAAAGCACGGGAACTCACAAGAAAGCAGTACTCTTCCAAAATAAGGATGAAGGTGATCAGATATATTGCATATTCTTATGATTCCTATATGTTCCAAGGCAAATTAATACCTCTCTGTGTCCATAATTATATGCCTATACAAAAGCCTTACATGAAGTATCATACCTATTCTTTCACGTCATAATGTAAATTCATCTACTCTTTATCAGTAAGAAATATAGGCATCCAATAGATATGAAACCCATGATCTCTCCCTCCATCCTATTCTTATGGGACGAGGAGGTGCCATGTGAGCTAGATTTTATTGGCTTCATAAAGTAAAAACCAGTCTTCCCATCCTACAGCATCTAGCAAAAAACTGTACATCGTATGCAGCATCCAGGAAGGGAAGGCCATTTGTCTCCATAAGGGAATATTTATTATCTCCCAAGTCGTTCGACCATTGACATGCCCTTATCCATGTTGTGGAAAGAGTACAAAATATGAGTTTAAAAAGCAAGGAAGATTATCTTTCCGCCCTTGAAAACTGACAGACAGTGAAAATCCTGTCTATATGAGACGTGGAAAGTTGTATTCAGATGAATTAGTCAAAAAACAAACCTCTCAGTCACAAGCATTATGAAGAAAGCCCATCAAGCCTTAAATGCTTGACCCAAAGCATTAAGAAGACAGTAGACTACATTCCATTCTCATAAATAATGACAATGTCATATGAAAAGAAAACAACACTTAATAAGCAACAGAAAGAGTGTTAGTTTTGTTTTACCTATTCGAGAAGACCACCTCCAGTTCATAGTCAGATGCACTCTTAGTAGCTTCAATTAACACAGTAACAATTTCAGTCTTCCGAGTACTGGCCATGAGTAAATCGTACTCCGTGGGAATGATTATTGCAAAGAAATTATCACTTAGCTCACTTAAACACATCTTATCTACGGCTGCCAGGGCAATCCTTCGTTTAAGTGCATCAGTCTCCGGGTCAAGAATGTAAATGGCAAAGTCGGTAACTAATAAGATACGTCGTTTCATCTTCCCAGAACTAGTGAACTTCAAAACTTTATCAGCAAACATAACTTGCTTGTCACCTGAAGAAATTCACAAAAGAAAAATGGAATAGAATTTAGAAATATACTAATAAGCCACCAAAATCATCTAGCATTCCGCATGAACCCTAGTCTCCCTTGTCAAGTTGTGTACATACTGATTCATCAACTAGCATGCCCCTTTATCCATCCAGGAGGCCCAAAATTAAGAAAATGTCATAAAAAGCATATCAAGAAGAAAGTTATTCTTGGTTTGCAAATTATAAAAAAAAAATACAAAAGAAATCTTGATAATTATTAAGTTTATGAACATATAATTTTAATATTGGAGATATTTGAAAAGAAAGAAGTGGAAAGCAATTTCAAGGAAATATAGGTAGCAGTTAAGAAAGTTTTAGGTTGTCAATAATAGGTTTTAAATTTAATGATGGGAAAACTTATGGAAAATATGCCGCAGTAATATTTATTTATGGTGTCACAGAAGGGGTGTGGTTTAGAACTGAAGCAATTAAGAAAAATATGGCTTTCGAGTCGTGCTTTGGGGCAGCAAACACTACCCCGAGAACACTAATTTAAATTAATTTATAAACTTCAGGTGTCATTTACAATTGTATTTGTTAAAATCTTCTAAATTAGGGTTCTTGTGCTTTGTATTGGAATCAGATTGTGGCTTAATAATAGGAAACTTGGATCAAGGTCTTCTAGAATTCTCACCTATAACAATCCTTTTTCAGTCTCAGCATTAGAAGAGAGCATAGTATGCTAGATGCTTCATTTATCAAAGTTGTTTAAATATACATGTGCCTGGCATTTGAATGTTTGTAAATAGCCAATGCCTAAAACTGAGGCTGGAGTGAGGGGAGAGAGAGGGAGAGGGGAGGTGAAGGAGTAAGTGATTAGGGGTGGCAATATGTGACACGATCCGTGAACCCAACACGAAAATGACACGAAATTAGCAGGTTTGGATTTGATATTGACGGTTTCAGGTCAAAAAGAGTTGACCCATTAAGACACGATTTATAAACGGGTCAACCCACTTAACACAAAATCAACCCATTATGATCCGTTCAAATTTTTACTCACAATCAAAATTTTATTATTGTTGGATTATAATATTGGTATTTTTCAATATGCTTATATTTTTATTATTGGGATTGTAATTCTGAATATTTGTCAATATCAAGATTGTAATATTGATTTTATTATAAGTTAAAATCTGAAAAATATAGATATTTTTTGTTAGTGGGTAGTCTTTTTTTTTAGATATTATAGCTACTAATATATATAGATTTTAATTTTTATGTGAAATTATGTTAATCAGGTCAAATGGATTATGCATATTAGTTCAACCCATTTACATGATTTACATGAAACGGGTTGAAATGAGTCATGCCGTGTTGGTTAATTTATAATTAATTATTAAACGGGTCAAAATGGGTGACACGACCCGTTATTTAAATAGGTAGTGTTAGGGTTTGAAGATCTGACACGTTTAGCTTAACAGGTTGGGTTCGGGTTGAGCCATATAGTCGAATATTCATGACTTGACACGACAAGAACACGACTCGCGAACACGAATAGACACCCCTAGAAGTGATGGTGATAATGAAAAGTATCCAAACAAAGGATGGCCCCTACACATGAATATCTGTGGGGCCACCTATACACTTTGAACAAAAATGATCCAACGTGTGCAATGGTAAAACTATAAATCTAAGAAAGTTTGATGGAGGTGGAGCCTAGCCCTCAAACTTCTCTATAGTTCTGCCCCTGACCCTGATACTAAGATGAAGAACCTTGTTTTATTTAATTTCCATTAACACTAATCAATTTTACTGTATGCTTTCTCCCTCTAGATAGGTGTATCTCTTGTATTCTCCCTGTGCACTTGGGTTGCACCTTTTGTGCTTATTAATAAAGACTTCTTAGTTATAAAAGTAAAAACAAAATTACTTTAGGGTAACCAAAATATCTTTAGGGTAACCAAAATATCAGACATTAAACCTGTATATTTGATTAAAGTAAACACTTGGATCAGATGAATACGGGAAAAATTCAAACATTAAGGGCTGTTCTATGTAAGACATAACAGAAGAACACACATCAATGGCACAAAACAAAGCATGCAATACACGATGATAATCAAAAGAATATCATATAGATGGCATTCAAATGCTATGCAACCCAAATTTAGACTCCGCCAAATTTTATTAGTAACAAAATACACATCCCAGACTACCAAAAAAATCTAATTCCATGAATTAGAAAATAACCACAAGCACCCCCTATCCATAAGCTGCAACTCAGATAAAAATGCATACTGTCAAGAAAACAAATGCTGGAATCTTTGCAAACGAGAAAATCTCAAAATTAAAGATTTGTAGTGAAATCATTCTAATAAAACACTTCGTAATGTCTCTATTAAGTATTTCAAACATGATGAATCAAAACTTCCCGACCTAAATAACTCAAACTACAGTATTCCGTCCCCGATTCACATATTCTAAGCACACAATTAACAATAATCCAGGGTCAAATCAACGTTACCACACCACGCAG
The DNA here is from genome assembly GCA_029856935.1 of Cyclocarya paliurus. Taxonomy (NCBI): domain Eukaryota; kingdom Viridiplantae; phylum Streptophyta; class Magnoliopsida; order Fagales; family Juglandaceae; genus Cyclocarya; species Cyclocarya paliurus. Next base: position 28,205,417 of record CM056957.1, on the reverse strand, counting down.
ATTGGGAAAAAACAGCAATTTCATCAACCAATTCCAACTCAGTTCCCAGATTGATTTACCAAGTCCAAACCATGCCAACCAAGATCAACCTAAACCAAACTTACCCAAAACAAAGCAAACAAAAAAAAAAAAAGGCACTAGTGAAATAAGAATTCACGCGTAAGATACTAATATTCCTATATGTATACGAATGTATGAATTAGAGGACCTTGTTTCTGCAAAAGTTTGATCAAGTAGGGATGAGAGGCGACATCGATGTAGTCGCCCCTGTAGTCCCTGTGAAGAGAGGCTTTTCTGCGGACCTTAACGCCCATGAACGGCTCTTGATTTTCCGTCCTACTGCTATCGGACGATCTTAATCGCATTCCAGTTTTCTCTTCTTCCTCGTCGGCATCCTGGTATTTTGGGAGCTGGGATTCGTCGATTTGGACCCGCCTCTGCGATCTGATCCGTTCCATTTTTTCTCGTGCTTCGAGGCGAGTCTGACACGTTGGACTCGGTGAGTTTTGGAGCGCAAAGACGGAGAGGGATATGGAGAGAGGTAGGAGGAACGGTCTCATCCACAACGTCTCCCACAAATGGGATTATTAATTTTTAAACAAATATTATGATTAACGAAATTCTAAAAATACAGTTAATTATCATTTTATTATTCCTTGATGTATAATTTTTATTAATATACGATAATAATAAAAATGGTGATGAATAATATCTTTCAACAATTTACGTCCAATTGTTAAAAATATATATATTTTACGTCGGTCTTAATATATTTTCATTTTTTAGTTGGATCGAAATATCCCATGTATGATAGTGACAAAATTGGAGATCCTTCAAGGTTTTCCCCAAGGACTTCAAGTTTGAGAAAAACAAAAGCATCAAGTTGGCACAAAAATATTTATTCTTGTCCTTAACAAATGTTATAGAATTCTGTTTGTAGACTCTTACGTTCAGGTTTTAATGTGTATGTCATAAAATGTTTGTGACCATTGGGCAAAGAGTTTCTTTTACAACAGATACATAGATGTCAATTTAGAACCTGAGTTATATTTGTATCACACCTCACTTCATTGACAGTGAGTGGATGTTACATAAGTGAATTTTGGGGTCCAAACAGATTTAAGATCACAAAAAGGCATTTAGTGGAAGGGAGTTGGATGATTGTAAAACCAAGTGGGGAATTAAAAACTTTATTGCCATCATAGTTGATAATGCTAGTGCCAATGACATTACAATTAATTGGTTGAAGCGAAATTGTACAGTTTTAGAAGATAAAATTCGTGACTACGAGTTTATGCAAGTCGAATGATGTGCTCACATTATCAATCTCATGGTCAATAAGGGTCTGAAGTTGATGAGTTGATTACCAAGGTCAACAATAATGTTAAGTATATCAAGTCTTCCCTTCAAAGGCTTGACAAGTTTAAGTCTCGTGTCAAATAACTAAAAATTCCATGTGATAATACGTTGCCTCCAACGTTCTCACTAGATGGAACTCGACTATACGATGTTGGATGTAGTAGAGAAATACAGAGAATCTTCAATAGGATGGAGGTTAAAGATAGATGTTTGTATTATACTTTGTCGAATGACACAACAGGAAGAAAATGGCTCGAACTACAAGACACTTATGATTGGGATAATGTGAGGTGTTTTATTCAGTTTTTTAATTGGTTTATGATACTATTGTTCGCATATCTAGTAGTTTATAATGTACTGTGAACTTGTACTTTGAGGAACTTTTGGGGCTTTATAAACACTTGCAAATGAATTGTGAAAATATTGCTGGGTTGTTAAATGGTATGACTATAAGGATGAAATTCAAGTATGATAAATACTAGAGAGATGTTGAAAAAATCAACATGTTATTATTTGTGGTTGCGCTTCTTGATAGCCGATATAAATTGCTTATTGTAGAGTTTTGGATTTTGGACGTATTTGATAATAAGAAGGTTAATCAATTCATTAGAATATTGAAAAATAAACTTATTTATAAAAAAAAGAATATTAAAGAATGATATTGAAGCCTCATATCGCCATTACAAAAAATAGTGGTCAGTTTTCAAGCATAGATGAGAGCTTCTCAAGACCAACAATTTTGACTTCTTTTTTAGATGACACACATATTTCGAGTTCAACAATTTTGATGTAAATGTATCATCAAATCTAGACATCAAACAATATTATGTAGTGCAAATTTAAGATTAAACGATACTTTATAAATGATGTCAAGGCATCTAGTAATACATTTAATGAATAGTAGTAAAAAAATAACGAATAGTTTGTGAATAGTAGTGAGGTAGTTTGAGGTAATCTGATATCACCTCACTAACCAAACATAGCATTAATTTCTTAATTTGATGGAAGGTTCATTCTACCAAGTTTTCAGTTATTTCCCAAGTAGCTTGGAATATGTTGGTCATTCCTATTACTACGATTGCCTCTGAGTTGGCATTTAGCATTGGAGGTCGTGTGTTAGATGCTTATCGGAATTCATTAGTTTCGAGACTTGTGGAGGCCCTTATCTGCATACAGAATTGGCTAAGGTCAACGCCTATTAGACTAAATAGTGTATATGATGCCGAGAGCTATAGGCTTGAGTCGGGTAACTTTAGGCTTACTTTTTAAATGATTAGTTAGGTATTTTTATTACTTTAATTCTTTAATTTATAAATTTTATTATTTACTAGACCTATTTGTAAACCCCACAATACTTGCGGAGGATTGAGACAATAAAATTATAAGAGAGAGTCTACTTGATGAATCATGAATAATATTATGTTAACTTTACTATTAGTATTATCCTTTAGTTAAGTACTGTAATGTCTAATTTTGTTTAATTTTCAAAACAATGTTGGATACTTGGAGTTGGAATTGGTAACTTGGAACTTGGTGGGAACTATGCTTTTGGATGCAGCTGTAGTCAGAATTGTTAAATTTCATTGTTTAATTTAATTATGATACTCTATAATAATTGAATGGTTGTGGTTTCACTGGTTTGTAATTTGGTTGTTAAATTGATGGGATTAGAGAAGGGAGTTGAGAGTTGTAACATGTAACTTTGTAATATCCGGTTACAGCTACAAATACTCATTAGTGAGTGTGTTCTTGTGGGATATTTGCACTTTGTAGGAGTGTGCATTAAGATCTTGTATTGCATGATCCTGTTTTAATGTTTGTGATTCTATTATCTATATTTTATTATTTGCTTTTTTATTATAAATGGATTATAATAAGATAATTTATAATTTTATTGATGATGATGATGCCTTTTAATTTACATTATGGATTTAGGTGTTATGTTTCATTATTTGTTTGTTGTTTTAATGATAATCATCTATTATTAATTTATTATTTTTTGTTGGTTCTTTTAATCATTCATATAATCATCTACTTTTTTCTTTTATGGAGTTTAAGGAGGTAAGGGATTTGATTATTAATTAGTTTAAATTGACATGATATGTAGTAATAGAAAGTAACAATCATTTTATTAAGTCTTTTTTAAGGTTTTTTTTTTTGCACAGCTTGAATCAGTAGACCATTGGGCAAGCCTAACTCCTAGTTGGGCTCTGACCTCCGACTCCAGAGCTTCGATCGAAGTCGGAGTCTGCTCCTAATCGGAGCTCAACTTAACCTCCAACCATAATCGGAGTTAACCATTCCGACTTCATTGTAGTTAGAGTCCAGCTTTTTATAATGCAATCCATTTTGGAGAGTAGGCAATGATGCAACAATTCAATATGGCAAGATCATCAGTTGCCCTCTTAAAACAACAAGAGAGTCAATTCCCCTACAACGCATTAAGTCCTAATGTTGTGGTTAGTGAACTGATTGATAAGACTACTCTCTAAATATTGTGGTTAGTGAACTGATTGATAAGACTACTACACTTAGAGAGTAGAGACTCTTAAGCCTGGTTTGATAACAAAGTCCTCTATCATATCTCATCTCAATATCCAAATATAAAAAATATAAACACTTTTTAATTTTAACTTTTCAACTTTTTTATTTAATCATTACATAATTATTACAATTTTTTCAAACATTTAAACAAAATACAAAAAGCAATTCAATTTTTTTAAATTTTAAAATAAAAATAATATTAAAGATAATATTTTAACTTTATAATATTTTTATTTAATTTTTTTCTCTCTCATTTTTCAAACTCCATAACGCATATTAACTTAAATATTTTACTACTACTCACAAACTATTTACTACTATTCACAGATCAACTCATCTCATCTCACAATCCAAATCAAGCCGAGACACATCTTCTTCATTTTGGAAAATTCCTATAAGCCGTTAGTATTAATTAGAACAAATAGTGCTTGATTACTCAGGAAACATGGGATTAAGTTGAAAACTCTAATAGTGGAGAAAAGTGTGAATTCTAAACAATACTATGGAATTTAAATATAAGTATACTAAACAAAGAGAAGAACTCTGCATTGAGAGCTTGTTTTGATACCTTGCCTATGATACAAAATCTACTGAAGTGGGGTGATTTTCCAGTAATATGTGTGAATTTTGTAATGCCGGCCTTGAAGACAGCAACCATGCCATCGATTCCGTCCCAAAATCAAATCAATTTGGTTTGAACAATTCAATGATGATCCCCTGGGGCTCAATCGGCAATTCAATTTTGGTATACTGACTTGAGATCTTTTGAAGAACAAATATGTGGAATACACGTTAAAGTTTTTAAGCATAGCTTGAGGAGCATGTCACTATAGAAATCTTAAAATTCTCATTTATAATCAAAACAATTTATAAACACCAAATATTAAATTACAAAAACCTGTCTTTTAAAAAAAGTATTAACCATTTTTGAGCTTACACTATAAAAGAACTAACTTACAATGTCTAATATTGAATATATGTAAACTTTGTAATGTTTTTAATGAGTTTTAATTATAATCTTAAATGATAATGCATAAAAGAGGAAAAATTAGAGATTCGTGAGATTCATTTACTCAGAGTTTTGCTAAGGATCCGCAACTGTTTAGATGTATACAACACACTTTTTATTTTTTATTTCTTTTAAATGTCAAATGCTTCTCTCTCATCTGCTCTCTCTCATCTACATCTCTCTCGTCTACGTCTCTCTCTCCTCAAGCTCTCTCTCATCACTTCTCTCTCATCAAGCTTTCTCTCTCTTCGATCTCTCTCACTCCTCAAGCTCTCTCTCATCACCTCTCTCGCATCAAGCTTTCTCTCTCTTCGATCTCTCCCTCTTCAAGCTCTCTCTCTCATTAGCTCTCTCTCATCAAACAACTCTCTCTCTCTGACCTCTCTCTCTCCTCAAGTGTTCTCTCTCATCAAGCTCTCACTCTCTGCCTCCTCAACATCTCACTTCTCTCTCTTCAAGTGTTCTCTATCATAGCAAACTCGATTGCAACAAGAGGAAACAAATTAAATGGTAAAACCGGTTAACATATAGGGTGTGTGTTGGTTGATGTATATAGTAGGCTGATGCGCAGATTTTTTCTTAAACTCTTAGGTTATGCTTGGGAGGTGAGATGAGAATTTTGTGTTTTGTTTTAAAATTTAAAATATTATTTTTTAGTTTTGAGATTTGAAAAAGTTAAATTGGAATTTGAAAAAGTTATATTGAGATTTGAAAAAGTTGAATTATTTATTATATTTTGTATGGGGATTTGAAAAAGTGTAAAGATGAGATGAGATGAAGATGAAAATTTTTAATGAAACATGTTTTCCAAACATAACCTTAGTCGAACTACATTTTTTAAATGAGTCACTTTTCCCTACAAACTTGATAGAATTACAAGGATGAAGAGAATGAGTAGTTGCTTGAATTTAACAAAGTTATTGGTAAAAACCACTTAAGGAATTTACTGGTAAAAAAATAGTGGCCAAACGACTTTGGACTAGGGGTATTAATTCATGTTCGTCGATTGTATTTGTGTTGTATCAAGTAATGAGTATTAGACTATATAAGTTAATCCGAACTCAATCTATTTAATTAAACGGAACAAATCCTAAAGTCCTAACACAACTCATGTAAATAATGAGTGAAACGACTCAATCCGCTTAATCCGTTTAATAATAAATTTTATTGAGTTAAGCTGGACACTACCCATTTAACCCATTTTAACATGTTTAACCCGTTTTACATAAATATGTTGAGCTAACACATAGTTTTTTTAGCTCAATTAATATATTCTCGTCTATAATACAATGACAACTATATAAATAATTTACAATTAAAAATAGATTTATAATAAAATATTTTATTACTAATATCAAAATCAATAATACATAAGAAAATTAATATTTTTTTTATAAAATAAGATTAAATATTAACAAAAAAGTTTAATATTTTGATATATCAAGTAGTCAAATATTAATATTAGTATTACGTCACAATAATATAAAAAGGTACATAAAACTAAATATTTATAAAATTTGAAAATATAATTTATTCATATTATATGGGTTGATTGTGGATTTTACGAATTGACCCGTTTATTAATTGTATCTTATTGGGTCAAATTATTTTGATCCAAAATTATTTATATCAAATTTAAATTTGCTTATCTTGTAAGATGTTTGTATCAAGTTCACGTCCGGTGTCATATGTTATGATCCTAATTATTACGCATGGATCAAACCAATCCTCTCCGCTAATTTTAATTTTAATTTTTTTTTTTTGAAACTAGAAAATGGTTCCAACTAGGGGTGTAAAATTTTCAGTCTGGACCGGACTGGACAAAAAATTGACTTGGTCAGTTTTGGTCTTCCATTTGGCTGACCGAATGGGTTTCAGTTTGGTCTCGAGGTCTGTGATGTTTAGATTGGACTGGATCGAAACCGACCGAACTATATTTATTTAAAAAATATGTAATATATATTTTTTATAATAATTGTATAAGTTAATTATGTAATTTTTATCTAATATTTTATTATTAACCATATAAAATATTAAATAATATATGCTATTAATTAATAATATATCGTAAATCATATGATTATTTATGTAATTATATATAGATATATTCATAAATACTCTACTATTTACACTTAATTATATTAATTAGGTAATTTTTTTAAATACTTAAATTGTAAATAAGCATGAAAAGTCTATGTACAATGAAATTATTCAATATTCATTAACTATATATAAAATGTAGAAAATTATTAATAATTATCCATACTAAAGAATAAAGTCTAAATTAGTAATAATAAATATTAATATCATAAATATAATTATAGTGAAATATTTTTTTTAATGAGTTAGTTATATAATTCATATTAATAATTTACTTAATTTTAATTTTAATAATTTTTTAATAATTTATTTATTAAAAAAAAAAAGACCGAACAGAACGAGCCGGACAAAATAAAAAATTACCGATTGAATCCGTCCATTTGGGGTCATCGGTCCGATCCGGAGGTGGTCCATCATCCTCGGACCGGACCGATTTACATCGCTATTTCCAACTTTCGGCGTCCAAGAACCTAAAGTAGAGAAAAAGCATTTCGTACATAAAACGCCAAGGCGGACCCACTTCAATACGGGGGGTGTGTTAAAGGGAATTGGCATTTTTTTAACCAATCAAGAGAGAGCCGGCTTTACCAATTTTAAAGTCACTACCTCACCCGTTTTCCACTTTCCTCTCTCTCTCTCTCTCTCTGTCCTCTCCCTAGTCCCTCCCCCGAGGAACCCCCCCAAACGAACCCGAAACCTACATTACCCAAAAGCGAGGATCCCGATCCCTCTCCATCTCTCTAGGTACGATCTCTCTCTCTATTTATACGTCTCCATCTCTGTGTATGTATAGGCCATCTTTGTATTGTTGCAAGCTCATGGTGTTTCTCCGGTTTTGGGGTTCTCGTGTTTTCATCTTAGGAGACTGAGGATTTTTTTATTTTATTTTATATCTCTTCTCTTTTAAATTAGGGCTTTTATCCATGGCTTCGAAGCGGATCTTGAAGGAACTCAAGGATTTGCAGAAAGATCCTCCTACATCATGCAGCGCCGGTACTCTCTTTAATACCACCACGTCTCTGGCCATCGCATTCATCTATTTTTTATTTCAGAATTTTTATTCGTCTCTGGCTTTGTTTCCTTGTTATCTGTCGTAATTTCTTAATCTATTTATTCATTTCGTTCGTTCATTTCAAAGGTATCTACGTGTCGTTGTCCGATCCCAAATTTTCATTTCAATTTCTGTTTTATTCTTAAACTTTCTTACTATACACGTAGATGTATATATTTTTTTTTCACTTTTTAATTCTGGTTGACGTGGATAAAAATGGAAAACACGCCTAGTGCATGACCTGGTATGGATGTAGAATCTTACTTTTTTGCCTTCCAAATGTCCCAGGATTCGTCGTTGATTCATTGTGGGCTCATTGCTTCATCATGTTTAGATCTATGTGTTCCACTTGTCTAATCTATGAACTTGAGGCCTCTGGCTTTTGAAGTAGTTTCAATTTTATGAGATTTCGATGAAATAAGGGACAATAAGGAAATGGACCTGGGACACTGTATAAGGTAGAAACAGTCTCTCTTCATTATTAAGCGGAAGATATGTTGTTTTCAACCTCAGACATGTCTTAGTCGTACTAAATTGTATTTCTTTTGGCGTTGACCTTGGATTTAGCATATTTTGAAGTTCACGCAAGATTCTTATCAGATGTCGTGCATTACATTATAGACTTGAATAAATCACAGTCTTACATGTACATTTGACAGATATTTCAGCTATTATGAATGTTGAATTGTTGATGTGCCTTGAGGAAATCTGTATCCTTTTTGGTGGGACAGAATTTAACATAAAACTTGCATTTTTGAAGAGCGGGCTGATTTCAAGGAATTCTCAAAACCATTTTTTTGGTAGTACATGTACATGCTTTGTTTTTTAACACCAGAATGCCCTAAAGGAAAAAAATTCTCAAAGAAAAAGTTGAGATTGCATTTGTCACTCTGATTATCCCATCAAAACATGCCCTGGCTCTATTTCCAGGATCCTTGGTTTGGGTGCCGCTCCAAGCGTTGGCGCAAGTGGCAAAGGCCTTGGGCTTGGGATATGCTCCCCCAAGTCCAAGGTTCAAATCCCCTTGGGTGCAAACAATCTCTAGGGGCCACATTCCCTGGTGAAAAGCCAGCGATTTAACTAGTTCTGTGTAGGGAAACTTCCGAGGGTGCGATGCACGAGACCGGGGTTTACTCTACAGGGGTGGGTCCAAAGGGCCCTACTTTGGAGAGGTTCTCCGAAATAAAAAAAAAAAAAAAAAAGAAAAAGAAAAAAGAAGAAAGTATGGAGATGTTAATTTTTGCTTGATTTGCCACAAGAAATTCGAAATTTATGTCCTAGTTTAAATTGAACTAAATAATTTGTGTCAAAGTTTGTTGTAAGGCAACTGAACTTATATCATTGATCATGTAGCAATAAGTATCCGTATATGCATTTGTTTAGTCTATTGTTTTGGGGTGAAACACACCTTAGCAGTAAATTTGACCTTTTAGGTAGGAAATGTCAATTTGTTTTTTGCATGTCATCATCACTAATATTAATAATGGTCAAGTGGCTTAATGTAGAGAAAGTGAAGTTTAAAATAGAAAGAAAATATGTGATAAAAGAAAACAAAGAAAATCAGCTTCTTGCAGGTCCCATATGCTCCTTAATTTTCTTATATGATCTACAGGAGTTTTTTAAAAATAGAAAATGTGACGTTTCACGATTGACCACAAAATATATTTTTATGTGTGGAAATTTTATAAAAGTTAAAAATCATGAATATTAATATAGCACTCAACTATTTTCTAACTTAAAGTGCCCCTTCAATATGATATGGCCCCACGGATGGCTTTGGAATGGCCATCAAAGTGGTGACGTATGCCAAACACTATTAACTATCAGAAAAAGGAAATGAGTGGGTATCAAAGAGTTTGTTTTTCCTGTAAAAATTCTTTCTAGTTAAGGGCTAGGTACGTTGGTTTATAGAGAACAGCTTGGATTCTTGTACCAAAGTAACCAAACAAAGTTTGTGTTCTATTGTGTACGCCAATGATGATGTTTTCAATGAGATGGGAATCCTAGTTTGGAGTTAGACAAAGAGGTATAATGATGATAACCCATGAATGGAGCTGGGAGAGAGAGAAGCATGCTCAGATGGACTGTTTTCTATTGAAAATGTAAATCTCATAGTGATGCTGGTGACAGATTTAAATTTATAAGGCCATGCTACCAGTTCATTGTTTGGACTGACACATCTAGCTTCTTCACAGCTTGAGTCACCTTGTGTGGTCAAGGCATGAATGTTTCTTGAACCGGCTGGATTTGGAAATTATGCTTCACATATCTAGGATTTGGAAGGAAAAATACCTTTTCAGCTCAATGCTTTTAACTGAATGAAATTCCTAATCTATTATTACACCAGCAACTTTATTATCTCTTTTTCGGTTCCCCATTTTGTTATTGATTTCCCAGTTGAGTTTACTATTTTTCAAGTTAATATATCTTCTTGTAAGCAATATGTACAGATCCAGATGCAATATCCTCATTACTTTTTAATTTGGACAAACTACACTTACCCTCGCAAACTACGTCTCCGTTTGCAATTTCTGCTCCTTTAAAATCCCAGCATTAAGATGGATGAAAAAAAGTGACGACTTTGGTAGTGTGGAGGTCATATATTGCGAAAGGAGTGGTAATTTGAGGGACAATATGTAATTTTCCATTTTACTTTTCTTTATATATTGTATTTGTATTTTTGTTTCTCATCTCATGGTAGTGATGTTGCAGGCCCTGTTGCTGAAGACATGTTTCACTGGCAAGCAACAATTATGGGTCCTCCAGACAGTCCTTATGCTGGAGGTGTTTTCCTAGTGACTATCCATTTCCCTCCGGACTATCCCTTCAAGCCACCGAAGGTATTTTTTTTGTCGTGCATTATCCTTGCATTGGAAATTATTCCTGCACTATAATATTTAATCTGTAATTTATATATGTTTATACTGTTTTTAGCTGTGTACAACTCTGATTGTTTTAATCTCAGTGATGGTGTGATTGGGTCAATCTTTATATGTTATTGAAAGACAATATATATCCGGTCTTGTTCAAAAAATGGTCCAATCTTAGTTAATAAATTTTGGGATTTATATTTAGCACAATCAAACAAGCATGCCAATATTGGTTTTTACTTCTAGAGATTCTTCCTCGGACGAGCTTAAGAGATTCTTCTTCAACACTTTATTTTTTTGTGCTACTTTTACTGATTTCAATGGGACTAGTTTTCATGATTTTCTTGCATCTATTACTAGTTCCTGACTTTTATCTAGGTGTTTGCTTTGTATACCTCCCGTGTACTTCGGCTATGACTATTTTCTTCTATCAATAAAATTTTATTTTACCTATTATAGAAAAATTGTTTCTACTTCTGTACTATAAAGTATGTTCAATCATTGACACCTCTTTCTCTCTCTCTCTAAAACAAATTGTGGATATTGCAGGTAGCATTCAGAACGAAGGTGTTTCACCCCAATATAAACAGTAATGGGAGCATTTGCCTTGACATCTTGAAGGAGCAATGGAGTCCTGCTTTAACCATTTCCAAGGTTTTTGACCTGTAATCTTGAAAGGACCAATATAGTATGCTAAAAAATACTTAATCCATGAAATTAAATATTTCTGGTTAGGTTTCTGCAGAACTAGTATTCTAAATGAAATTTTTGCAAACTCATGATGGTTTATGACAGAGAGTGATCGTCTCTAACATCGTCAGTAAATTGAATTATGACAAAGGATATACCCAGCCACGTCTCCATCTCTCTCTCACTTGTCTAGAAGAGAAAAGATTAATTTCAAAATACTACTATACTGAGAGGCTGATAGAAGCCTGAAATAATTTCTGTAAATGACAATACCTATGTGAAACATGGCATCAGCCTGCTGTGTTCGCTTCCTGATGAAACTTATACAAAGAAGTTTGTGCTTTCTGATGAATTATAAGAAACATGCTGATAGACATCTTGGAAGTCAGCCCACACTTGTATTCTCTGTTTGGGAACTATTTGTAGCATCCCTCTATTAAGTTTGTCACTCACTTAAGTTGCAAGTAAATTATTTTTTAGCATAAATCTACTTACCGTTTTCATCTTTAGGTGTTGCTTTCAATCTGTTCTCTGTTGACGGACCCAAATCCCGACGATCCTTTGGTTCCGGAGATTGCTCACATGTATAAGACGGATAGGAATAAATATGAAACAACTGCTCGGAGCTGGACCCAGAAGTATGCTATGGGCTAAACAAGTTGGGGTATGTGAGGGGGTGGGCACTTTTCTGTTTACTGAATTTCAGCCTATGTATCAATGTTTGTTGTCTCTTCTATCCTAAACTGAACCAAAGATGAGGTTCATAACATGTCCACATTTAAAGAAGAAAGAAACACAAGGTCCTGTCTTGTTGTTTGTATGGATAATTTGATCTTTTGAACAATGGAATGTGTCCGTATTAACGTTGTGGCCCTGGTCCTTTTAGGACTGCATTACAATTATGGCTTCCTGTTTTTGTTGTCTGATGGAAGGCATGCGTTCTCTTTCAATCAGTAGAGTAAGAACTTCCTGTTACTGTTCCAGTGATTCTTGATCAAGTTACAAGATTTCATTGGAATGGTATTGGCTGAAAAGAATTGAGACAGGTTGGTTTTAGGATTTGTTCCCTGCCAGAATATGGGGTGGAGATATGTCTCACTTCCTTTTATTGCTTAGAAATCAGAAAACTGTAAAGAGAGAGAACTGTGTTGTGGATAATTGTAGAAGCGTTTTTTTTTTCCCCATTTGTAACTCTAGCAACCTGGAGTGACCTCTACCTGAGGCTGGTGTTGAGTCGGGAAATTTGAGTGGCTGTTTCCAGATACAAAGTTTACAATTCTGTGTTTGTTTTGGGAGTAGCTCAAATCAGTAGAGCGTCTGCACGGATGGAATTCTTTATTGCTGCACGTCTTTGAAACAATGCCAAGAGATTCGGGTCCCTTTTTAAAAGATCTCTACTGCTCCTAAGGCTTCCTAAATCCCAAATCTCGAACTGGATCTTTTTCATTCTCCCCAGCCTGATCCTGGTTTCAAATTCTTTTCCTTCTTTTTTAATTTTTGAGATAAACTTCTTTATTCTTTACTGAAATAAACAATATCACTCGGTACATATTTTATCCTTCTCTGTAATGCATCTAATACAATCTGGTGCCTTTTCTATTCAAACTAATTCAGTGTTTAAAAGTAATGCTTCCTTTTCTAAAATGTGTGCTATCTCGTTTGAATTTCTGTACACAAACTCAACACTCCATTCATCTCTTGTATTCAACATCTTCTTGACAGCTTCTATAATGCTCCCATAAAAGGATCTATCTTCTTTCTGATTATTTACTGCATTGACTATAACTTGAGCATCTCCTTCAAATATCACATTGTTTAGATTCAAGTCCCTATATACTTTCATGGCTTCCCACAAGACATACCTTTCCGCACCAGCAGAATGTTCTAACAGAATTTTGGAGGTGAAGTGGGGTATGAACCCAAAACAAGAGGTTAGTCTTCTCTCTCATTTCTCTCTCGAGGAAAGGATGAGGTGAAGTGGGGTCCACTAAGATTCTAATAGAATTTTGAGGTGGTTGTGAGGTGGAGGGGAGCATCAATACGTCTCTGGTAGTCGTAAGAAGAGGAGGATACTCGTGATTATGACAGAGAGGTGGGGTGGAGCAGGATGAATGACTTAGAAAATAGATGGGAGAAGCTAAGATTAATGGAAGAAGCAGCTCTAAATATTGATTTTGGGGATGACAACGGAAAATCTGAATTGTAAGGAAGAATTGAGTCTGGTTGGGAAGGTATGGGTAGGAAGGAATATCAGTCAAGTAGTGATAGAATCAACAATGGTAAAAGTGTGGAGAATTAGTAAGAAAGTTACGTTTCCGGAGGTGGGAGAAAACATCTTTGTAATGGTTTTTGCAAACCATGCTGATAAGCAACGTATACTGGATGGAAGACCATAGCTCTTTGACAACCAACTGTTCGTGATAATGCAGTTTGATGGGTTCATACCACCATCGAAAATGAACTTTGGAAGGGAGTGTTTCTGGGTTCAGATGCATGAATTACCCTTGGTATGCATGAACAAGGAGCGAGAGGAGATTATAGGAGGTACCATTGGTAGGGTTAAAGAGGTTGACACGCAAGAGGATGGTTGTGGATGGGGGGCTTATTTGAGGGTCTTAATAGAAATTGACCTGGAAAAACCATTGGCGAGAGGAAGGACTATTGCTGTTAGAGGTAAGGCTTACTGGATTCCTTTTAAATATGAGAAGTTACTTCACTTTTACTTTAGCTGTGGAAGTATTATACATGGGGAAACAAGATCTAAGGGTAAGGGGGAAGGGAGATGCTCAATTTGGAGTATGGATGAGAGCAGGGTTGAGAGCAAAAAAGAAAAAGGGTATGAGGAGTTCTTTCTGGGATTTCAAAAAACAGCTAGTAGGGAAAGAGGGAGTAGGAGGGGAGATCTTTTTAAATAATGAGGTAGTGCAAGAGGTAAGGGAGGAGCAGGGTGAAGAAGGAGGGGGTGGGGATGTAATGTAGAAGACTGAGAGAGGAGATAAGGAGGAAGAGAGTAGGGAAGAGTTAAGTATTGAAGGGGAGATAGAAGGTCAATTTAAAAAAATAGAAAAAGAGGGACATCGGTCTAATTAAAAAGAGGAAGAGGTAGGGGAAGGCAGGGAGGTCTAGGAGGTAGAGGGTGAGTGTGTTTGTAGGAGTGGGATACATAATAGAAGAAAAATAAAAGGGGCATGGAAGAGAAGGGCTAGAGAGCAAGGTAAGGTAGATGTTTTGACAACAGACATTTTCTTTTCAAAAATATTGATGAGGGATGATGGTGAAGAGGAGAAGGAGGAGAGGGTTAGTAAAAGAGCGAGAAGAGAATGTGATGGGGTGGTGGCTGAAAAAATAACTAATAGGGTGGAGCCTGTTAAGTAGCCCCACCAATCATCATGAAAATACTAAGTTGGAACTGATGAAGGTTTGAGAGCTCTTGGACAGTTCAAGACCTTTGCCACATGGTGAAGGATAAGAAGCCTAATGTAGTGTTTCTGATAGAGACTAAGTTGAGGAGTGGTAAGAGTGATAGAATTAAGAGAAGACTAAACTGTGAAGGTTGTTTTGTGGTTGAACCAGTGGGAAGGAAGAGGGGTCTAATGCTGTTGGGGGATAAGAAGCCTAATGTAGTGTTTCTGATGGAGACTAGGGTGGGTTTGGATGTTGAAGTGAGTTGAGTTAAGTTGAGTTGAGATGATAAAATATTGTTAGAATATTATTTTTTAATATTAAAGTTATTTTGGGATTTGAAAAAGTTGAATTATTTATTATATTTTGTATTGGAATTTGAAAAAGGTGTAATGATGAGTTGATGATCCAAACGAAGCCTAAGTTGAGGAGTGGTAAGAGTGATAGAATTAAGAGAAGACTAAACTGTGAAGGTTGTTTTGTAGTTGAACCAGTGGGAAGGAAGAGGGGTCTAATGCTGTTGGGGGATTACTCGATGGAAGTGGAAATTTTGAATTACTCTTCAAAGGCATATCAGTGCTTGGATTACAAATGAAGGATGAAAGAAAGAAAAATCGCTGCTAATAGGCTTTAATGGGCAACTAGAGACAAGCCTGATGGAAGAATCTTGGAAGTTATTGGGATCATTGAATCCTATAGAGAGTTGTGGTTGGTTTATGATGGGTGACTTTAATGAAATTTTGGCACATGATGAGAAGTGGGGTGGAAGACAAAGATAAGAAAAACAAATGGCAAGATTTTAGAGAAGTGTTGGAGGAAGGAGGATTGTTTGATCTACGATGGAAATGAGACAAGTTTACTTGGAGTAACAAGCATGAGGATGAGACCTTTACCAAAGAAAGGCGGGATAGAGTAGTGGCCAACTCAGTTTGGAAAGGAATTTTCAAAGAAGGGTGGGTAGAAGTTTTGGTAGGCAGAAGTTCTGATCACAGACCAATTCTCTTATGTATGAATCAATGAGCAACACAAGAATGGGAGATAAAGAGGATGTTTAGGTATGAAGCAAAATGAACTCTAGAGGAGGATTGTGAAGAAGTCCTTAGAAAGGTATGGCAAAGGGGACAAGTAAAGGGTGAATTAGTTAATAGAATGCATTCTTTATTGGAAGAGATCAAGAGGGCTTTACTGAAATGGAGTAAACAGTTTGAGTGTGATAAGGGGAAAGTATTAAGAGAAAAAACAAAAAGGTTACAACAACTACAAGAGAAGGAAGGAAGTCATAACATAGAAAAGATAAAAAGAACTCCAAGAAGGATTGGGGTTGAGCTTGAAAAGGAGGATTTAAAATGGAGACAGAGCAAAATTGAATTGGTATAAGTTGGGAGATAAAAACACAAAATTCTTCCATGGTTGTGCTAATCAAAAAGGAAGAAAAATTATATAAAGATGTTTGTTGATAAGGAGGACATAAGGATATTGAGTCCAGCAGAGCTGGAAGGGGCTTTCAATGCTTATTTTGAGAAGTTGTTCACTTCCTCTAAACCTAGTAAGGTTGATATTGAAGAATGTTTGAAGAACATGGAGCCTTGGGTGTCAACTGTGATGAATGAGAATCTAACCAGACTTTTCACCAGAGTTGAGGTAGAGGAAGCAATAAACCAACTGACACTCTTGAAATCACCTGACCTAGATGGTTTTGGGGCATGCTTCTACAAAAGACACTGGCATATTGTTGGAGATGAAGTGAGCAAGACTATATTGTCCTGGCTAAATGGTGATTCGCTAAACCATCCTGCTAACTATACTTATATTGCTTTCATTCCTAAAGTGAATGAACCTAGACTAGCAAGTGATTACAAGCCCATTAGTTTATGCAATGTGGCATACAAGATTATGTCAAAAGTTCTACCTAATAGACTGAAAGAAGTGTTAAATGGTATGGTATCTCCCAATTAAAGTGTCTTTATTCTAGGGAGATTAATTACTGATAATATTATGGTGGCCTATGAAAACAAGGCAAAAAGGAAAAGTGGGGAGTATGTTTATTAAGCTTGATATGTCAAAAGCTTATGATATAATCAAATGGTCTTATTTGGAGGAATTTGTGAAGAAGCTGAGATTGTGTAAGAAGTGGATTGATTTGATTATAAAATGTGTCAAAACAGTGAATTATTTTGTGCTTATCAATGGGAGATCAGGAAAAAGAATATATCCTCGGAGAGGCTTGAGACAAGGAGACCTTTTGTCCCATTATCTATTCATTTTCTATGCTGAATGGTTGAGTTCCCTACTAAACTATTCAGATTCTAAGGGTGAAACAAGGGGAGTGACAGTAGCAAGGGGTGGAACTCGAGTGAATCATTTGTTGTTTGCTGATGATTGTATATTATTTGAAAAAACAAGAGAGAAGGAATGGGTTAAAATGCAAGGCTTGTTGCTGAAATATGAAAGGGCTTCAGGTTAGTTCTTAAACAAGGACAAAACAACATTTTAGCTCAAACTTGAGAGAGGAGGGAAAAGGAAGGATAAGGGAGCTATGGGGAGCAGTGATGAGAGGCAACTATGAGAAGTAGCTGGGCTTACCTCCTGTAGTTGGAAAATCTAAGTACAACACTTTCAGATGTATCAAAGAGAGAGTATGGAAGAAAATCAATAACTAAAAAAACACTTTCTTGTCAACAGCAGAGAAATAAATTCTTATAAAAGCAGTACTTCAAGCTATACCAACATATACAATGAGTGTTTTCAAGCTACTAAAAAGCCTATGCAAAGAACTAAATATAATGCTAGCTAAGTTTTGGTGGGGGAACAAATAAAAAGAAAACAGTGTGCAATGGTGTTATTGGGAGAAGTTGGGAAAGCAGAAAGATAGAGGGGGACTTGGCTTCAGGGATTTAGATTGTTTTAACATGGCTTTACTAGCCAAGCATGGGTGGAGATTTCTCTAGAATTCTAGTTGTATGATAGCTAAGATTTATAGAGAAAAGTATTTCAGATCTTTCTCCTTGTTGGAAGCAAAACTGGGCTATAGTCCATCTTTTATATGGAGGAGTGTATGAAATGCAGTGAATTTATTCAGAGAGGGACTGAGATGGAGGGTGGGTAATGGAAACAGTATTAGGATTTGGGAACAAAGATGGCTATCTACTTCTACAACCTTTAGAATACAATCCCCAATTTCAATCTTGGATAAAGATGCAAAAGTCTATGAATTGATGTAATGCCGTGGATAATGGAATAAGTAGTTAATTAGAAGAATTTTTAACAAGGAAGAAGCAAATTAAATTTGCAGTATACCATTAAGCAGAATGGATATAGAAGACAAGCTTGTGTGGGCTATGATGAAAAAATGTCAATTTTCAGTTAAAAGTGTATACACGTTGGAGTTTGACAGAAAAAAAGGCAAAGCTAGGTGAATGTTCTGGGGGAAGAGAAGTGGATAGAAGATGGAGAGGTATATGGGAGTTGAAGGTCCCAAGGAAAGTAAAATTGTTTATGTGGAGAGCAGGTAATGAGTTTTTAGTGTCTAGGAGGAACCTTTTTCTCAAAAAAATTACAGAAGATTCTTATTGCCCTATATGTAAAGAGGAAGAGGAAATAATCATGCATGTTTATGGCAATGCCCTACAACAAGTGATGTATGGTTCGAATTTAGAAGTGTGGTGTAGAAGTTGAACGAGGATGCAGTTGATTTGCTGACTATGGGAGAAATTATTGGGGAGGGTGAGTAAGGCTGAAATGGAAAAGATAGCTACAATCATGAGGTGCCTATAGTTGAGAAGAAATGAGTACATAATTGAAGGGATCTTCAAAAGTCCAAGCTAAATGATTAGGACAGCAAGGGAAAGGCTTAAAGCATTCTAAATGGCTGAACATAATTGCAAAGAAAGATAAACAGAGATGCAAAGAGGAGTCGTCAGATGTGGAATATGGGAGAACTTTGTCAAAGCCAATTGAAATGCAGCTGTGGATCAAAAAGGATGGAAGGTAGGGATAGGTGTAATTATTTTTCAATATTTAAGAAATAGACCCAAACTCGGCCTGTCACTTTTTGGGAGAAGATTCCAAGGCCGAATTGCCCCAATGAACCCAATAACAAGGACTACTATAAAGTAATCCACAACGTTTTGTGGGCTATTTATTCGGCCATATAGAAACTTACTCCTTTCTTGTTGTTTCTGATTTTTTTTTGGATGGGCTATTTAGGACTACAACCTACAACAAATTTTTTAGAAAAATAAATAGCATTTTCTAATACACGGAGCTGTACACATTTTCAACTAGTTTCTCGTGATATTTATCTACTTTTAATGATTTTGCTGCTGGTCTGGTTTTATTTTTAATTTTGGGTCAACTCTTTTCTCAAGTCCCAATGTTCCTTCCTGCCTAAAGTGCTGATGCGAGTCCGAAGTCAAGGCACATAAGCGATCATCTCTAAACATGTCATATAATAAAATTACATCGAGCTTTATCATTTCGATATCCAATCCAATTTTAAATAATTGAGATCAACTTTTTATATTATTTCCTTTGGTAGACTTGCAATTGTGAGGACACACTTCTCATTCATTGTGTCCATAAAACACACTTCTTAACTGATCTCCAGCTCCTTTATTCTTATTTATGGGTATTTCAATATATATTATATGTTCTTCTCTCTGAGTTTACAAAGGAATGGAACGAAATCGAACAAAAATATTTAAGGATATGAATGGAACGGAATAAAATGGGATTATGAGTAAAACGTACAACACACGAACTCACCCGTTGATATTAGATTCGACTGGTTGCCCATATATAGAAGGCAAATGGCCTTTGGAGTTTGGACAATGAGCTAGGCAGCTAGCACAAGGAGTTCTAATGCATATCCATTAGAACTCCTTGTGCTAATGCATAGACCAATGCTAATGCTCTAAGAGCATCCACATTAGTCTATGCATATGCATATGCAAAGTCATATTTACATAATATGACCTTAAAATCATCTACATTGACTTATGCATATGCATATATATAACTAGTTATGAACAGTTCTTATCCAAATTTGGATAGCAACTATTCACTCTACAAAACATATTTTAATCATTATTTCACTCTCCTTCCACTATCTCTCTCACAATCTTTTTCTCTTCTCCCTCACTCAACAACACAACAAACCTTCACCTTCACCTACACATTCATTTTATTATTATAATATATTATATATTATAGTTTAAAGTTGTGGAAACTCTCTGTTCTCTCTCCTAACTTTTTCTCTCTGTACAACCAAAACTTCGATGAAGGAAAATGTTTTCTTCTGGTGATTTTCTGGTGTATGTAGTGGCAGTTAGTGATTGATTTTAGTGAGTTATGAGTACAGTGAAGCAGACTCTCATTGAATCTAAAGTCTTTGAGGTAGTAAGGGATGGGAGGTTTGTTTTCTTGACTGAGAAAGGATGGAAGGTGGTGAAAGAGATTAGACTGGGCTTAGGCACGACAAGGTGGTTCATCAAAGCGATGGAGGATTGCTTGAAAACTGTGAGGAAGGAGTTTTATTCTGTACATAGAGAAGGAGATAGGGGCTATGTTGCACAGAAGCGTCACAACTCAAGAGGTTCCTTCATGTCATTGATGGAGTATGGTGGAGGTGGGTATCGAAACTTGTTATTCATACCTGAAGATAGGGAGGGAAGGGGGTGGAGGAAGCTGGTGGAGATTATGAGGAAGGCTGCTTGGTCAGGTGGTCCTGTGTCCCAGCCACCACAACAACCACCACTTCGGTCATACCGGGAGGCACTACTACATAAAGGCAGTAAAAAGGGAGGCCATGCTCAAGAGGTGGGGAATGATGCTAGTGGAGCAGGTTGGCAAATGAGGGTTGTCGATCTGTTTGAGGAAAAAGAGTTGAGTGCACTACAGGAGATGAAATGTCAGATAGATTTGTTGCAATTGAATATCAATGGGTTGTTACAGGGTGTAGAGGAGCAAAGAAAAATGGGCTTGGGATTGGGAGTGGGCTGTGGTCCAAGTGATGATAAAAGGAAGGCTGTTCCAGCAGGGGAAGAAGGTAGTATACGAGAAGAAGTATTTTGCAGGGATCAGTTTGGAAAGAAGCATTTCGTGGGCCATGAAGAAGACTGGAAGGGGAAGAAGATTGCTTATGGGCCGAGCCCAAGTAGAAGCCCACGTAGGGTCTGGAAGGAGAAAGGCCTGATAGGGCCTGGAACTAGAGGTGTATCGGGTCAACTGGAGGTGCCCGATACTTCTACCTTGGGGCTGAGTCTTGGGTTGGGTCTGACATAGAAAGGGTCGACCACTACCGGCGACTTAGGTGGAGGTCCGTCGGTGGTCTTACGGTCGCCGAAGGTGGAGGTAGGGGAACTGAGCATTGTTGAAGTAGAAGGATCGGGGGGTGCTCAGGGAGAGCCGTCGTCGGGTGGGTTACCACAGAAGTGTCCGGCAAGACTTGTCACAGATTTGGATCTGTCGATTCCCTTAGGTCAGTTTCAACTAAGGTGGTGGGGGGCAGATATGGCTCACAGTGAGCCTTTGGGGGGAGTCCGAGAAGGCCATTCTGATGCTCTGGAGTGTGGGGGGGGGGCAGATATGGATCACGGTGAGCTTATGGAGTGTGGGGGTACGTTGGAAATGGGGGAGTTAGATGAAGGTCATCAGTTGACACTTTATGACCCTTGTGTAAACTCAAAAGAGGGGGAGGAATTAGCAGGAGAAGATCCTACCCCTATAAGTATGATCCTTCCTATTGTTTCCTCTGATTGGGTATTGAAAAAGGTAGAAGAATTGTAAAGTTGTGTGGGGATTTCGTGTGTGGGCTATGAAGATCAGTTTAAGGCATTGATTATAGCCATGGAGGTAAAACATCAAGGAGCAGGGGCAAAAACAGAGAGGGAGTTGAAGAGGTTGGAGTCTTCCATTAATTACGATGGTAAGGAGGGAAGTGCAAGTCGTGGTAGAAACAAAGGGAGGGCTGAAACAGTTGATAAATGAAGCCAAAAATTTTGAGTTTGAATGTTAGGGGGCTGAACGAGATCAATAAATGCCTTCGAATAAGAGCCCTATTAAGGCAATGGAAGTTGGATATCATTTGCTTGCAGGAAACAAAGCTGAAGTTTATCAATAGAAGAATTATTCGGAGTATTTGGAGTTGTCAATTTGTAGATTGGGCATACTTACCTTCGAAAGGGGCCTCAGGTGGAGTGTTGGTGTTGTGGGATAAGAGGGTGGTGGAGCGCATTGAAGAGTTTGTAGGAGAATATTCGGTGGGGTGTTTTTATAAAAATATTGAGGATGGCTTCGTGTAGGCGTTTGTTGGGGTATATGGCCCTAATTTAGATAGTGAGAGGAGGTTGCTTTGGGATGAGCTAGCTAGTTTATGTTCTTGGTGGGAGGCTCCTTGGTGCATTGGTGGGGATTTTAATGTAACAAGATTTCCTAGTGAAAGATCAGGGGGAAGACAAAATCAAGCTATGGTGGATTTCTCAGACTTCATTTTCGAGTTAGATTTGATGGATATTCCTCTAATGGGAGGTGATTATACTTGGTCTAATTATCAAGCTTGGTCAAGATTAAACAGATTCCTCATTTCTCCCTCGTGGGAGCTGCATTATCCAGACCTAAGTCAGAAAAGGCTCCCGAGGATATGCTCGGATCATTTCCCTATCATGTTAGACTATGGTGGCATTCAAGGGGGTAGAAGGCCGTTCAAGTTTGAGAATATGTGGTTAGAAACGGAGGGGTTTGTGGATTTGATTAGACAATGGTGGAATTCATACCTCTTTGAGGGTAATCCGAGCAATGTACTGGCTGGAAAGTTGAAAGTTTTGAAGAAGGATTTGAAGACATGGAATGAACAGGTATTTGGTAATGTAACTTTACAGAAAAAGAGCTTATTTCAAGAATTACAAAGTTTGGAGGGTGTAGGAGATGAGAACAATCGAAAAGATCAAGTAGTTTCTGAACTTGAACGTTTGACTCTAATGGAGGCGATCTTGTGGAGGCAAAAAACAAAGGCATTGTGGCTTCGGGAGAGGGATAAATGCACAAAGTTTTTTCACCTAGTTGCTAATGCACATAGGAGGTTCAATTCTATTGAGTCCCTGAACATAGATGGTGGTGCATCTTCAGATCAGGTTGTGATAAAGGAGCATGTGGCTGGACATTTCGAACATCTGTTGTTGGAACCTCATGCCTGGAGGCCTACTGTGGATGGTTTAGCCTTTGAGGCCATTGATCAAAATAGTTCGGCTTGGGTGGAAAGACCTTTTAAAGAGGAAGAGGTACAACTAGTAATCAGGAAAATGAATAAAGATAAAGCTCTAGGTCCGAATGGTTTCACAATGGCTTTTTTCCAATCTTGTTGGGAAGTGGTGAGGGAGAATGTAATGTTGGTTTTTCATGAATTCTTCACTTATGGAAAATTTGAGAAAAATTTAAATGTTATTTTTATTACTCTAATCCCTAAAAAGGCTGGTGCAATAGAGGTACAAGATTATAGGCCGATTAGTCTTGTGGGTAGTGTCTATAAGATACTTTCAAAAGTACTTACCAATAGGATGAGTTCGGTCATGACAAAGATCATTTCTAAGTCACAAAATGCCTTTGTGAAAGGGAGACAAATTTTGGACTCGGTCCTTATTGCTAATGAATGTTTAGATAGCAGGATCAAGTTGGGAGCTCCAGGTATTATATGCAAATTAGATATGGAAAAGGCCTATGATCATGTTAATTGAGATTTCTTAATTTATATGTTGGGGAGATATGGTTTTGGGGAGAGATGGAGGAAATGGATGAGGCATTGTGTGTAAACGGCTCGCTTTTCAGTTTTGGTAAATGGGGACCCTGTGGGGTTCTTCAATAGTTCGAGAGGGCTACGTCAAGGTGACCCATTATCACCCCTCTTGTTTGTTCTAGTTATGGAGGTGCTAAGTAGAATGGTGTGGGCTGCAGTAGAGGGAGGTTTTTTCTTTGGCTTCTCAGTAGGAGATATCTACGGCTCTACTATTATTTCTCACCTTTTGCTTGCTGATGACACCTTGCTATTTTGTGAGGCAAATGTAGGGTATATTCAATCTTTGAAGGTCTTCCTACTTTGTTTCGAAACGGTATCCGGGCTGAAAATTAATCTCGTCAAGACAGAGATGGTTGCGGTTGGTCATGTAAACAATATCAGAGCGTTGGCTAACATATTGGGTTGTGTGGTTTCTTCATTGCCATTGAAGTATCTTGGACTTCCAATGGGGGCTTCTTGCAAAGCTAAGTCCATTTGAGAGGTGGTGATGGAAAAATTTGAGCGGAGGCTGGCCGGGTGGAAAATGTTGTATTTATCTAAAGGGGGCATATTACTCTTATCAAAAGTACTTTATCCAACCTTTCCACATACTACTTATCTTTATTCCCTCTTCCCGCAAGCATTGCAACTAGAATGGAGAAAATTCAATGGGACTTTTTATGGAGTGGAATAGGAAATGAATTTAAATTCCATTTGGTGAGGTGGGACAAGGTATGTTCTCCTTTGAGGGATGGTGGTTTGGGGGTTAGGAATGTGAGAGATTTCAATAAGGCCTTGTTAGGAAAATGGTTGTGGCGTTATAATAATGAGAGGGGAGCCTTATGGAAAGGGGTGATCAACTTGAAGTATGGTTGTAAAAAGGGGGGGTTAGTGTTCTAAAGAAGGTAGGGGGTCTTATGGAGTGGGGCTATGGAAGTATATACGGAAAGGGTGGTGCTCCTTTGCTAGTAATACTCAGTTGTGTTTGGGGGATGGGAGTAGGATCACCTTTTGGAAGGATGTATGGGTGGGAGATACGGCCTTGAAGGAGGCTTATCCTACGATTTTCAGAATTGCAAGGGAGAAGGAAGTTATGGTGGCTGATTTGTGGGTTATTAACCAAGGCTCACAGGAGTGAAATATTAGCCTTACTCAGGAAGCGCGTGATTGGGAAGTGACTAGTTTGGTGGAGTTTCTGAACTTGCTGCACAACACTCTCATTGTGGCCACAATTGTAGACTCGCTGGAATGGAGACCTTTTAGGAAAGGGAAGTTCTCGGTACGCTCCTTCTATGACTCTATTACCATGCAACAAAGGCATAATTTTTCATGGACGACCATATGGAGGAGTAAAGCACCAACCAAGGCCGCATTCTTTGTTTGGACAGCAACTCTAGGGAAGATTATGACCATAGATAATCTTAGACGACGTGGCCTTATCATCACAGATTGGTGTTGTTTGTGCAGAAATAATAGTGAAACGACGGACCATCTACTTTTACATTGTGATTTTACTCAAGATATTTGGAACTACTTCTTCAACAAAACGGGAATAGCTTGGGTAATGCCGGGTAGGGTGGTAGAACTGTTAGCAAGCTGGATAGGAATCATTGGAACACCACAAATCGCGGTCGTGTGGAAGATGATTCCCATTTGTATTTTTGGTATATTTGGTGTGAAAGAAATGAGAGGCTTTTTGAGGATCATGAGCACTCCATGGAAGAGTTTAGGAGTTTTTTCTGGAAGATTTTGTTTTTATGGGCCATTGCTCTAGATTGGAATGGCCTCAACTTCCATGATTTTTTTATAACTGTTGCTAGTACTTAAATAAGTGTATCCACATGTATACTTCCAGTGTATCTGGGCTATGCCTATTTTCTTTATTAATGAAATAATTTATTACTTATAAAAAAAAACATTTTATTATATTTTTAATATAATAGGAGTTCTAATGGAATAGCTCCAAGCAGCTAGCATAAGTTGATCACATGGACAAGAAATTATGGGTTTATTCTATCAAACCCATGCAATCCTCAAGTACGGTCCCCGAATTATAAGTTTATTATTTCCTCAGTCAGCTTGTGGTATATATAGTGGTATATAAAGAGTGAAAGTTTGAGTTCCATTCATCTGAATTTGAACAAGTATTATTATTTAAGATTATCAAGGATATGGTCAAGCTATTATTAAAAAAAAAAAAGAATTAGAAAAAAGTAAAAACCCGTGACAGCTTTACTTGGTATGATGCATGCATTAAGTTTACTGTTATTATTATTATCATTATCATTATTCTCTCTGAATATGGCTAGCAAATTAAGAGGTCGTGCCCACGAGTGGGGAAGCGCATGACATGATCCCTTAAAATCAGGTTTATTAAAGAAATCCGAATTAGAGGCCTTGTCTCTACTGAAACAACAAAGGCTGAATATTCAATTTCAATCCGTCTTTGTGGGATTTTATGTGGCGAATTGTCAAGTCCTCACTGCAGGTCGCTGAGCTGCACATGTCTGCTTAATTAATTACTTTAATTAATTTCCTAATGATGGTCCGAAATCGATCGATGCTAATTTGAATAATTTCTTTTTCTTTTTCCTTTTTTTCTCATGGAGCATACTCAAAATATTATCCCCTATTCCACTTGAAATGATATTATTATTATTTTTTTTTTCTTTTGTGTTTAAAAATCAAATAACATCCCAACCAAATGAACTCACTAATATTAATTTCTTCAACATGTCCCTCCCTCTAACACATCCCGCTTTTTGAGGCACCAGTTAAAAAGTTGCAACTTTTACGAGTTCTAGAGCTTTATGGATGGATTCCAAATCAATTACCAACACTATATTACACAAGACAGACTCCATTGAATATACAATCATCTCCTGAATTATTCACATGATATATTAATAATAATACTTCAGTTTCCAGTCAGTGCCACAT
Organism: Cyclocarya paliurus; assembly: GCA_029856935.1. NCBI lineage: Eukaryota > Viridiplantae > Streptophyta > Magnoliopsida > Fagales > Juglandaceae > Cyclocarya > Cyclocarya paliurus. Next base: position 28,178,685 of record CM056957.1, on the reverse strand, counting down.
CACCCCCCACATGGGAAAGTACACGTGCCACTTCTACCGTCGTCGAGAGAGCGTGAACGGTGCCGGTCACCGATTTTCAAACGCTGAATGTGTGATCAGTCGATTGGACCGACTTAGCCGGTCATACTCTGTCACCAAGTCTCGGGACAAAGCTCCTTTTAGAGGCCAGTTAACGTATCCATAGGCCTTTCCAAAATCTTTACCATATATAAGATATTCTATTCAATATGTTTATTTATAAATTATATTAGACACTGAACATGTCGGAGACAAAAATAAAGAATAAAAAATAAAAACAAAGAAAGAAAGATATTTGCTTTTCTAAATCATATATGCCCTCGAGTAGTGTTGTTGGTCATTAATTAAAAGGAGGTAGGATTAATTAGTTTAGTTTCTGCACTAAATTCAGTAAATATTATAAGATCAAGTACAGGCGTATCTGAGATTCGATGCTAATTAATATAAGTATATACACGTACGTACGTCTAAGTGCTCCTGCTCTCTGAAAACTTGATCAGATGAGATCGATGATTCCTGCACGTCCTGTAGCTAGCTAGCTTTTCGATATTTAGTAATTTACATGTTTTAATCGGAACCATTTTGCTGATCAGTAGGCATGAATTAATTTGAGTAATCATGAGTACCGTGTGTACTGTTGATCATATGTACATATAATTTTTTTTTTTTTTTTTTGTGGTGCATTTGACTATCGTATCGATCCTTCTAATATTGAGTACCTTGCTTAGTGATTAATTTCACCATTTAAAAAAGAGAAATATATATATATATATATATACACACACACACATATATATGAGCATACTTACAAGCGAAAAATACTTCTACATCAGCAATATGCATGTTTGATGATATACAAATAAATAAATTTTCTTTTTGATCAAGCTATAGTCCGCGTGATCTTTGGACATTAATTAATAGCAGTTTTACTCGACAAGGTGGAAGAGTCGTGTGTGTGTGTGTATATTATATATATATATATATATATATATATATATATATCGCGCTAATTACGTGCCAAGGGGCATGCATGCAGATAACTATATATATTTTTTAATTAAACTAATGGGCAAGAATGATGGATGGGCATGCGCTGAAGAATGCTGCAGTTTGCCGTTTAATTAAATAGAAATGAAAATGGATCGATGTGCTGATCATGACTAGTATTCAAATAGTTAGCTAGTTTGGTAACCATTTTCACTGCAATGGTGAAAGAGAAAATGCATGTTTGTTTTCTCCCCTTCTCAACATAATGCTTATTATAGATAGTGCATGTAGCCTGGTTAGAATTGTGGGGCAGAGAGAGAGAGAGAGAGACCAGCATCTGTTGCTTCAAAGAGAAGCTTATTAATTAGTTGATCACGAGACATGTTTCTGAATATTGAAGATTGTAGAAATTACTTGTGTTTTTCGTTATAATTTATCCAACATCTTTTCTTATCAGCATCAAAGTTCGAGCTGATCAGTAATTGCTTAGTGTTGTAACATGAATTAATGAATACTAAAACCGACATGACCATGTAATAAAGCTTCAAACTCGTGAAAGGTGCTCCTTTTCAAAAGCAAGGATCTAATTGATTCTTATCCGTTGTTTGATGTTTTAGATCATAAAATTAGAGAAACATATACATAGGGATATACTATATATATATATATATATATATATATATATATATATATATATATATGCATGGCTTGGCTCCTTGGCCGGAAAAAGGAAAAATGATTTTGCAGTATCAGCAACGTCCTTCAGATGGCTGGAATATTGTTAAGTAGTAATAAATTAGGAGTACTAGATATTCACTGGATCATATATATATATATATATATATGAATTCCATTGCTCTCTTAATTTTTGTCTCTCACTAATGTCTCAGCTTGCATGCATGCAGTTTTCTTGGCTAAAACTAAGCATGCATGCATGCATATATTGACAATATTGATTTTTGTCTTGGCCCCAACCCAAGACATGATCTAGCTAGGTACGTAGGCCTGTCTTGGTACGTATCAAGTAATTAATTAACTTGTATATATATATTTGATGCTAGAGAGCTAGCTAGCTAGGGAGACTAATTAAACGTACATTAATTATGACTCATGTATATATATATATAAAATAAATAAATATAAAATTAGAATACAACAATTATAAGTATCTTTGGATCAGTATATATATACTTGATGCATGATCTGCATCATGTAATAATAATATATATTGACTCTATCCCTACTTAGTTTGGGCAAGCCACCAAATATATATATAAGTACCAAAAAAGATTACATATTAATTCAGCTCTAATAATATTAAAGAATATATATAAAACAAACATAAAAATTGTTTGGGTTAGAGACCGCCCGCTTCTTTGTCGAATTCGTTGTACTTCCTTACCTGTCTTTTTTTGTATTATGATCATCATTCACTTAATTCCCTCAATGACAATATGTATATGTCGACACGCGAAATGGTACAAAGACATAATGATGTATTCGAGACCAATATCACATGCATACATAATTAATAATTAATTAGCTAGTTCCATGTACATATATATAATATAATATATAAGAAAATGATAGACATACAATACTTTCTATACTCTTTTGTACAACTATATATGTTTTAAATGAGGGGGATTTTCATAAAATAACTTAGAAAAATAATATCACTTTACATAAATACCCTTATCTTAAAACATGATTATATAAAAGGTTGTAAAAATGGTTGTACCTGTATCATTATTACTCATACATATATATATATATATATATATATATATATATATATATATATATATATATATATATGTATAGTTTAACGTGCAGGCGTGCTATATATACACATGACACAGTACTACTTTTATTGGCTGCAAAATGCTTACTTTCATGTATGTATTTTCCAAAATACATATAAAATATATATACACCTAATTGTGATTATGAGAGCATAACAACCAATCATTGGGTACGTACCACATAATTAGTCCTAATTATATATGCATGTTTAGAGTACAGATGAAAGCCGTTGAAATATTCTTTAGCTAGGGTTCTATATATTTATATTTTTGACAATTTAATTTGATATTCAATATGAATAAGCAAGCTAGCTAGTCGGCTTCTTTGTTTGATGCACCGTTTGTGGGATTTATATTGCGCTTCAATTTCAAATTACAATCTCTCTCTCTCTCGATCGACCGTGCATGCAGGCTGTCTTAAATATATAATACAAACACGACCATGTATGCAACCCTGTCGTCACATGTTATATATAGAGATATATATATAGATATCATGTAGTGCAAAACTATATATATCTTGGATTGTATTTTCTGTTTTGGAAGTTCAATCCATCTTAATTAACTAATCCTTATTCCATGGAGCATTTCAGAACGGCGTGCAAATTGATATATACGGACAGTTTGATGGTCCGAATGCAGACATTAACGCATTATAACGTCTACGACGTACGTACTCGATTCATTTCTAGTTCATGTAGGGTACATAACCTTTTTTTTAAAAAAGAGTAACCAAAAACCTTGCATCCAATTTAATTGGTAAAGATCATATTACTGTTTTAGAGCAATTTTTTGGTCCATGCATGTTGTAGAGAACTTTCATCATCGATCGATCTTGGCCTATAAACGGCCTACATATATACGCGCAATATCATGGGTTAAACCCAATGTAATTTAATTGAAATATACCGTACCTATATTTTTTAACAGTACTTCACCATGCGTGCCGTTGATATTCAATGGCATATATATATAGCTAGCTAGCTAGCTAGTTGATCAGTTAGCTAGACGTACACATTATATATATATGATCGCTAGCTTCTTGTCGATTGATGAATATTAATTAATATTATATGTGAACCAATTTAAGTTTATAACTAATATCTTACTAATAAATCATCAAAAACTTGCAATTTATGGAGGTAATATTTTTATATATAGGCCCTATTAATTTGAAAAATGTACCTACCTGTCCCAAAAAGAATAAATAAAAAGACAGACAAAAGTAACATAGCCAAATTATTAAAGTATTCTTCTATAATTAAATTATGAGTTGGAACCCTCTCTCTCTTTCTCTCTCTCAAAAAATAAAAAATAAAAATAATAATGAGTTGGAAACGTTCAATTTTACTGCATAAATGCTTTAATTAAAGTAGGTATATAAATGGCCTGATGGCCATGCACAAATAATTGGATTTTAATGAACGTCAGCTTGGCAATAATAATAAGATGGACCAAACTATATACATGATATGGCCAACCATCAATTTATAAATTAGCTTTATCGAACATGCAGCATGTACCAAAAATCACGTGTTTTAATTAATCTCTTGCATTTAGTCTCTTAAGAAAAATTCAAAGCCACTTCAAATCATGCGGCGGAGGTCGATCTACGCCACGAGGATCATGATTAATGATGATCATATATATACACACGCTTTTCCGGGCCGACTGTTGAAGCTGGTTATGTCTATTGTCTGCGACGTCGTTCATCATGAAAAACGTGTGCATCATGATCACATCTCTCTAGTCTCACCCGTAGATCAAATTGGTTCTAATATATTTCTCATATATTTTCTTAGAAATATAAGACTGGAGCAATATGGTTAAAAAGTTATAAATTGATGTAATTTTAAATGATATGTTAGATCTATTTTATAATAAATATAATAATAAAATTTAACATACTACATCAAATTACGGTAATTTATAAATTTATTTTTATAATAAAATCTTTTAATGACTAAAGGACTTCAGACTTTGACAATTGTTCTAGTGTTTTTTTAAAAAAGAATTCTACATAAAAATTTTACATTACACACCTTCAATTAATCATATGAGTGGTCGTTTTTACCATTTATTTAAGTAATCGTTGATTCGTTACAGTATCACGTACAACGCTGAATTATAAACGGCGTCGAATTCTAGGTTGCCCGCCACGTTACTCTCTAGCTGTAAAAACATAACTATAAGTAATAAATTATTAAAAAAAAGGAGAATTAACTGAAATACCCTTAAAAAATTCACCAAATAACACAAATCAACCTTCCATTCAAATTGACCGGGCCGGGTATCTTGGGCTTCACGTGAGTGGCATATCACAGTGTCCGAGACCAGTCATATGCTGACTCAGCACCGTCGGATGCAATCCCATTGGACCAGATAGACAGATTGGTATCTAACTCTTACGATATTTCTGGGCTTCGCATGAGTTTCGGCTGTTGTTGGGATTTAGCATATAAAAACAACGATTTCAGTGTTTCGGTTCCCACGGCAACCTCAACTCTTCTCTCTCTTTTGTTAAGCACAAAGCAGTTTCCACTCTCTCCCGACTTCCTAACTCTCAAACCTTTGTCTTTTTCTCGCACACACACCTTTGTCTTTGTATATCTACCTATTACCGCCTCCTCGATCTCCTTCTTTCTTTTCTTGCTTTCAGATTTTGCTTGGTTTCCAAGAGAGCACATAAAGATGTTTTAGGTTGGATGGTGTGTGTGTGATTGTCCAGCCATATTTCCATACTTATTTCTCAAACGGATACCAAAAGAAGCTCCTTCCTACTTTCTCTGCAGTGCAGATACGGCTTAGTGGTGAATCCAGCCACTTATTTTGTTTCCTTCTTGCCTTTTGCTTGAGTTCCTCTATAGACTTTATTGCCCTGTTAAGAGGCATATTTATTGATTTTCCTCGGTGGGAATTTCTCCCTCTGTTCTCCTATCTTTCTCTCTTTCTTGATGGGCTTCGAGATTTAAACAGTATTTTTGTTTCAAATCCACCTTTTTAATGTCTTTGCGGCAGGTTTCTCAATCACAATTGTCCATAATCTTCTTGTTCACGGCTCTTTCGCTTTCTTTGACATCTTTATCTTCTTTTTCTTTGAAAAGAATCTTGTAGGAGAGACAACTAATACTGAGAGGAAGGAAAAGCATGGACCAAGACCAAGGTATCCTATGCCCAATCAAATTCACAGAGCACCGAAACGTTACCAAAAAGCTCACAAACCCGAGACATGTAGTATCTGATGGCCCCCGGAAACGACAAGCTGTAGACCCAAATGCCCCGAGAGTCGTTCGTATTTCGGTGACCGACCCCGACGCCACGGACTCGTCCAGTGACGAGGACGAAGTAGTGTTCTTCTTCGGCCGGCAACGTGTGAAGCGGTACGTCAACGAGATCAACATCGAGTCCGGCTGCAAAACCAACGCCATTTCGAAAGCACGAAAACGACCCGCCGGAGGGTCACCGACCTGCCGGCGGCCACCGAAAATAGCTCCGGCGAACGGTAGGAAGTTTCGAGGTGTACGACAACGGCCTTGGGGTAAATGGGCGGCCGAGATTCGGGATCCCGTGAGACGTGTACGGCTATGGTTGGGGACTTACGACACTGCCGAGGAGGCTGCCATGGTTTACGATAACGCGGCTATTAAGCTTCGAGGCCCGGACGCTTCAACCAACTTTGTCACTCCACCGCCACCGAAAGAAATGCCCGACGTATATGTGCCTTCTGTCTCGTGCGATGATTCGAGCGACGAGTCTCTAAGTCACAGTCATAGTCTCTCTTCTCCGACGTCCGTTCTTCATCGTTACATAGCTCATTCATGTAGTGAAGAAGCCCAACCCACAAAACAAGAAAAAGAACAAGAACCAGAGCAGCAGCAGCAACAACAACAACAAAAGCAACAAGAATCGATTAAGAAACCAGTGGGAAAGTGTAAACGAGAAAAACTAGATGGGGAGGAAGTGTTTCGAGAATGTCAAGCCGAGATGCGTCTCTCTGATGACCCTGGTATCGTCGATTATCTACAGCTCGAGTTTCCGTCGTGCTACGAAGATCTCTTTAACTATTCCGAGCCGTCGCTTCTTTTCGAAGACCAGATGCCGAGAGATATCCCGATGGACGATTTCAGTCTCTTGTTCGGTGATAACAGAAACGAAAGTTACGGGTCCTCATCAATGGTGAACCCGAACCAAGGAGACGATTATTTCCAAGACATCTTGTTGAGTTCAGACCCTCTTGTGGTCCTCTAATGGAGTGAGAACAGAGGGGGAGAGTGTGGTTGTCAGTTGCCGCGTTTGGCTGGCCGATTTATCGGCAGATTTTGTTCCGGTTGTAACCAGAAGTATCGGCTACTTTTGATTGTACTCTAATATTTATTCTGGACTATTGAGCAGTAGTAGTTATGTATTGGTTTAAATATAGATTACGGATAAACAGAGTGAAGTTTTGTTTTTGTATGATTGTATCTTATCTTAAGGCCGCTTGGCGCCTGCTGTAAGACTAGTACTACCACTGAGTGTATAACTTTAGCAAATTAGTGGAAATGCATAAAGCTATTTTCACTGTTTATTCTTCTTTTTGGTTCATATTTATTAATTTTCAATATTTAGCACAAAACTAATTAGACAGTGTTATTTTTTAATTGTTCTATTTTATTTAATAGAGTATCGGTGAACAAAACTTCAGTAGAAACGAGATAAAAATATAATATATAGTATTTTTCAGATGACTTACGCGCGTTAAGACCTAAGAAGTCCGGATTTACCTAGCTCAGATATTATTTGAACTGTTTCATCTATCTTCAAGGCAAAATAATCATCCATGAAAAAATCTATTTATCACACTCTCATCATTTTATAATGTTGCATTAAATGATAAGTTTATAAATAAAATATAATAAATAATCTGTAATCATCTAATATCATGATTATCATGAAATAATAAAAAGATAATGATAATTGAGACGATGATGAATAATATTACTCTATTAATTTACTTTCTCGCAAAGGAAAAAAAAAAAATCCGACAGAATGGCCACAATAATGTCAAATAGCATTGCGGGGATGCCCATAATTGAGTTTGCTTTCTTCAAAACCATATTTTCTCAAGCGATCTTAAAAGTTTTTGCCGGTGAGAGAATACAACATAGAAATGCAGCGGAAAAAGCAAATACGGTGAGATCAAGATGCATGCATGGGGTCAAAAGCCAACCGGCCATGCAACTCTCTAATTTAGAAGAAGTTCCAAAGTTAAAAGGGCAACTAAATTTAGAGGTACTGTAATTAGATTGTCTGCAATTTGGGTTAATGATATCGAGAAATGATATTTGTAGTTATGGAATACGTAAGTATTACATAATCTTTTTTAAAAATAAGGAATAAATATGAGACCAATTCAAAAAATAATAATTTTTAATAGTAAATTTTACTATTTTTCAAAACAATTATACAACACTTACGTACTCTATAACTATATATAACATTACTCATCACCAACTCAAGAGGCTAGGCCAACATCAATCCCACCTCATCTACATCATCATCACCGACGACCTTAATTGGTCAGCTACTAATTATCAAAAGGATTTTGATTTCATTGGCAAGAAAACCTTAATCTATAAGAGCAATATTCTCAAATGTACTCTAAATTAGTTTATATATTATTTAAGTATTTTCTATCATTTATTATTCCTTTTAAAAAAAGAATAAAATTGTGAGAAAAATAAAGAAAGAGTTAAAAAAGTGAGAAAAAATAGAATTTCTTTACATGGATGAATGATACTTTTCCAAATGTAAAAACCCACTATAGCACAAACGTACTTTGGGTAAACTTTATTATATAGAATGATGATGATGAAGATCATTTTTAAAGACATTATTAACCATTTTGTATTTGTATTCAAATTAAGTTCCTAAACCATTAAAAATGCTCCAAAATTTAATTTTGTTAAGTGAGACAATTGTTTAGCTTTCATGTTATTGAAAAGCCATATATAATTAAGTCCGTGTTTAAGATCACAGCTCATTCTTAATTAATTGTCTATATATCGAGTAATTATTATATAATTGTAGAGTCATAGTGCAGGTACAATTAGATACCTACATTTATTCTAAGAATATAAGAATATTATTTTGTTATTTATATTTCGAAAATTATCTATATATCATGCATACGTCCATTTAGTTATAACTTTAATTCGGGTAGCACAAGTTCGATACTCATGATGTTATGGTAAGTGTTATTTTCACCGTACTGTGATGATGAAAAAACACAAAGGAAATGTTCAAGAACAATAAAGAGGCATATATAGGTATCTATATATATATATAATTGGTCGGTCCACGGACAACAGCCACAGGACAGGGATATTGTATGTCTTAGTACTTTGGTGAGACTCTGAGCATATGTAATTGCTTAACCAATACTCAAAGAGGCAGAGGAATGACACGAGAAAGTTCCCATCATTATGTCTCAAAACCAGACAATAATTTATCTATTGTTATGATTTAGTCTTAAACTATTGATATATTATGTATTCACCTTGACTGAAAAACAAAGAAAACATGCATGCATGCACACATGCACTTCAAATGCTCATGATGTCTTTATTAGCTAGCTCTCATGTACACGACTTTAGAAGCTGGCCGATTAATTCCATTCGACTATGACTAGTCACTTCATGGAGTACGTACGAGCTCTACAAGCAAATTAATTATAGCTTTTTAGGAGGGAGGGAGCTTTCTGATGATCTCTAGCTCGGTTGTGATAGTAATGGAGGGGTCCTTTTTATGGTGGCCGCTGCCGGTTGGTGGAAAATTATGGACATTAAAATTGGGGCAACATAGGATTGTGGGTTTGGGCTACATGACCCATGGCATGTGACAGAATGTCCCATTCATCCCGCTTTTATATAGTACCTTAGGTTATAATAAAAAATGTGGACGTCTTCAGTGTTCTTCTATATATGTTTACATCCCGGGACCTTTCTTTTCACTGGCTGGCGGCCTGCCACCTTGTGGGGTATTCAAATGTTTATGAACTAAAGGGGCACACCCCACACCTACAAGGCTACATGCAATGAAATATTTATATAGAGATCAGGAAAAGAGATCATGTGGATCTTTGTTCTAGATTTTATGAGCTCAAATATCATATTGGGATTGTTTAATTAAAATCACAATCTCTTGGTTTTGGAGTATTTTCCATCTAAATCAAATAATATAAGGTTCCTCATGTACTAATTTGCGTATTAATTATTTAGGGATAATGATAAATAATTCAAAGTTACAAATTAATACTGAAATCAAATATAATTAAGTCAGTTTTGGCAAGATCCCATTTGAACAAGTTCTGACACAAGGTAAACAGATACTGCATGCTTTTTGTAGATTGTGAACTGTGCATTGAGAGAGAAGCGTTGACAACTTTTTTAGGTGCTATTTTTATTCTTTTAAAAAAGTGCCACGAAAGATCTTTATTTTTATTTTTTCTGAGCCCCAAGAAAGATCATCTTTATTACAGAGAGATGTGTTTGAATAAATCTAAAAGCAAAATCCCTAAAAAAGGCTTGAGAAAGTATCTAATATATAGTTTTTTTTTTTAACTTTTTAGTAGTTATCTTTTTTATTTTCTTATATGATATCAAATAATTCATGAGAAGTTATTTTCCTTTCCATTTTTACTTAATCCCATGCCAAAACTAATTAAAGATGGTAAAAGAATTTTTTTAGGTAAAAACTTTGCTCAAGAACATGCCATCCTCAAAGTATGGATAACTAGATTATGATTTCTTATAGTTTTCTAACCAAATCATTGATCTATAATTATAAGAGATATAGACCTAGCAAGTAGACCTTTCTATATTTAATGTTGGAATCAAGACTCAAAAAAAGGTTCGATTTAGGTCGATTCAAATTGAATCAAAAAGAAACTGAACCGATTTTAACGACCTTTTTAAATCGTTTACTAAACCGCTTCAATCAACCAATTCAAGTTGATTTAGATTGATTTGAACCGTTTCCATTCGATTCAATACTATATGTATTTTATGTTGTTTAATAACTGAGTTTTTTTCTACTTATTGTACAAAAATATGACATAATTAAACATATATCAAATTTTTCCTTAGCGTATTCAATATGTATAAGAATCTCAAAAAAATTAAAAGATAAAACATGTAGTTCTTTATTTTCTTTACGTGAACAAAAAAAAGAGATAAATGAGTATTTTATATTAAATTTAAAGTTTGACATAAAATACTACAATTGACATGTGCTTATAACTTAATGGTCTCTATCGTCTCCGAATATGAGGCAAAAAAATATAGACAATTGAGGTTAAATACATAAATTACATATTCCCTAAAACTATTTAAATTCTTATCATATTTTCATTAAAACTAGTTACTGGATTTATATTTTATACTCTTTTGTACATAATATAAAATATTTGTATTATATATAATTTTTAATACTTTTTATCAATATTAAAATAATCCATTCAAAAGTTTCATCATCGAATCCTTCCTTATCCGATTTTTCAAGCTTAAGTTGGAAACTAACAATATTTAATTAAGGTCCACGTACATGTTATGTCGGTCTGAATATTTTTAAATTTTAACAAATGTTCGGATTAAAAATTATAAGAGATGTCAATCCATAAATAGGTGCATTATAAGCCCAAGATCAGACAGTAAAATGTAGCTTTTTGGGTATAAGAGTATAAGGCGTTATTTGAACTCTAAGGACAGGTTTATTTACGCAAATTAAACTACCTTATTTTATATAATCATTATAATTTTTTTAAACTCTTCTACAAAATATAATAAATAATTTTTATTTTTATTTTATCTCATCTCATATGTATAACCAAACGTGTTTGTAGTTTGGTTTAGAAAACGTGTAATATAATTAACAATTAAGTAAATAATTCTCACCTGGATTCTGGGAGTATTTTATTAATAAGATTAATGAAATCGTACAAAATAAATTAAGGAATTTGAGTAATGTTACATACATTCATAGAGTGTATAAATACTGTACAGTCGCTTTAAAAAAAAGTAAAATTTATTATTAAAAAATTAAATTTTTTTTCTTTTAAATCCCGTATTTATTAACTTTTTTTTTTTTTAAATAATTGACATTTGCTCACTCACAATTACTACCATCATTTCTCAATTGGTATTAGGTGAGAATTTAGAATACATGCAACTCCTTTTGTTTAGTATCCTAGAACTTTTAGTAACCTCATTTCATAACTTCAACCAATCACGAGGATGAAATTTCACTTCCAAAAAAAAAAACTAAGTCTCTATTATAAATATATATATAAATATATATATAAATATATTTTCTCAATTGTTTTCTGGAAAAAAAAAACGTTGTACCATCTTTCTTATTCATTAATTAGATGTTTATTGAAAAAAAAAATTGAATAATACTATATATAGTCATAGAATGTGTAAGTTTCGTACATTCTTTTTAAAAAAGAATGAAGTGTACTATTAAAAAATAAAAAATGATATTCGTAGTTTTGGAAAGTCTTGTAGAATTTTCTTTAAAAAATGAGTAAATCCACATGAGAAAATCATTTTTTTTTAATAGTGAACCCAGCTTTTTTTAAAGAGAAAGTACAAGACTTATATACCTTAAGATTGTATATAGCATTACTATTAAAAAATTAAGTTTTTCATGCAGGTCTCACATTTACTTACATTTTTTTTTTTTTTAAAAAAATGAAACTTTTACACCTAATATCAACATTATTAAAAAAAAAAATAGTTTCTTTTGTCAACTATCTTTAAGTGAAATTGAGAATATCTTACTCCACATTTTATTAAAATGAAATTGACATATTGTGCCTATATCTTACGAAAATCCTGAAATGTGTTTTTAATAAGACAATGAAATTCTTTAGTGGATAGGCTCCATTTCTGAAGGATATCCACGTGACCACTTCATCCCTTTTCCCGAATTTATAATATCTTCTTGATGGATGACAAGAAGGGGGTCATCGGACAGAGTTATTTCCATTAATGCATATTTATGTTGTCCATTAACTTGCTCAGTTTCTGCTTTGATATGGTTGTCCATAATATTTATTGCATATTCAATTACATTGTTTGGGTATAAATTGACCGACACAGCATTATAAATTCCTCATATAAATATATATATATATATATATATATATATATATATTATATGTTACCCCCTCGAGAAGACGTATACCACCGGTACAACTTAGACCAAGTACGTCTACAGTCCTGTAATTTTATATAAAAAAGTTTATAAAATATGATGTTACTTAATGTGATATGTTCGCTTGTAAATTTTTTTTATTATTGAGGGAATTTGACCCAACTCATTAAGCTACATCAATTATAAATTTACAAAATTTGTATGGCTAAAAATATCATACGAAAAAAGTTACAGTGCTGTGGAAAAATAGTGATGAGCCTGTTAATGCAAAGAAATATTGAAAGGCATGTCCTAAAAGAATAGTAGCTAGGCCAGGTCGTAGCTACATTTACACATGCTCGACATAAAGTACTGCCATAAGAAATCATGACATTAATGTGATCAATACGCAGTAGTACTACGTAAGTACGTAGGAACGTTGGAATATTTAAATTTTTCTTAATTTCTTTTTTAATTATTTTCTGTCCTTATTCTGCTTTTTGCAAGAACTGACAATTATACCGTAAATGCTTCATTTATAGGGACAACTTTTATTCATAGCCTCTCTTATTATATATACCTAATTGATTACTTTTTTTTTTTTTTTACTTTACTTACTGTACTATTGTTGTTACAGAAAAATCACATGTATAATTTTTCTTTTTTATAATTTTATTTTAAATAAGATAACTTATATCAAATTTAAAATTAATTTTTTTTTTGAAAAGTGTCACTATTATATTTATTAGTCAAAAAAATTAAGGATTTGTAAAAAAATTATACAAAATTAGAAATATATATCGTCATCACTGAAAATATAAATTTATAAAAAATTTTACTATTTATCATCATACACACTAGACATCATACTTATTAAATAGAGAAGAGACAAAAATAAAATCCCGGAGGAGGCAAACATGATCGAGGACGAACTATGCAAACTCAAATTACATGACTGTTGATTACTCCTGAGTCTCCTTGATCAATGTTATTCTTGTATATATGAGTTTTAATTTATTATTAATTTATTTATATGTTGACCTAAGATTTATTATAATTATTAAATATATATATATCAACATATATTTTTATATGCCAAATTAACAATACACAAATATATATATATATGAGCGGTGTTACTATGCTACCTGGGCATGACCGCTCTATGTGCCGTCCAGTGTAATTTTTATTTTATTTTATTTTTTAGTTTTTTATTTCAAATATTTTTTAAACATATTTTAATATTTTTAAAAAATAAAAAAATATTAATACACTAATAGTCACTTCATTAACTATTAAGAAAAAAATTTTAAAAAATAAATATGTAAGCGATCAAAATGAGTGAGTATAATACTATCATTTCTCTCTCTATATATATATGTTTCGTGTGCGTGTATGATTAATGAGAAAAATAATGTGCAAATACCTAGGATGGGCATAACTCATAAAATCAGGTTCTCACAAATTCAAATAAATGTTAAGAACACTTGGCATAGCTGCTTATATATAGGCACCTCTCTCTCTCTCCCTCTCTCAAGGCATTATTGATAATTATGTTTGAAATATTATATTTATAATTCGGTGTAAAAGATATTAATCATATTGTTGTACACTAAATTAAAACAATATTAAAATTTAAAAATTAAATCTCTCTTAAAAATATTAACTCTTGGCAGGTCAGTCCAATTCGATTTGGGAGTAAAAGAATTCATTATATTATAGCTGAAATTTTACATGGGTTGCGAAAAAGGTAGTTGGTGGAGACAAGAGAGGGAGGGAGGGAGGGAGGGAGGGAGGGAGCCACTTGTTGCTGAGAGTGAGAGTAAATGACGGCTACATTGCAGGCTTTTTATGCAGAAAACAGAGGGGAATTGAGTTGACGATGGTAAGCTAACAGCTAGCAACTTGCAATAGCCTGCATTCCAAGTTGAGGCTGCTCTGTCTTTGTCTTTGTCTCTGCCTCTGCCTGTGTGTGTGTGTCTCTCTCTCTCTGTGCAACCCAACTTATACAAACTGCTGCAATGCAGTTTAATGAAAGATCGGGGACACCAATTCGGAGCCCCTTTCGTTGTACTGTTGCATTAAAACTTAATTTGGTCCCCCACACCAATAAGACACATTACATCAACGGATACTGTCATATATGCCTATATATCCCATTCTATGTGTAAAGGTTTTGTATTATCTTGGCATGGGTTTTCACGACGCAAAACTAATGATTTTGAATTACAATATGAAATAAGAATATCACACCATTCATAACACTTTGTTGCTTGTTGTTTTTAGTCATTGTTTTATAGGTTACATGAAATTCCATTAAATTAAATTATAGGAAAAAAAAAACACAAAAGGTTAGATCTATTGGAACTTAGTTAAGGGAGAAGATTTGGACCCATACACCCACTGTCGGAGATATATATGTGGCTAATTTGCATGACACAAAACCAATAATATATATATATATGTTGATATCATGTTTCATAGTCCGAGCAAGTCCACGGCAACCAAACTCATAGGACCTGCAGCTAATTAGAAGAAGAATAGGCTCCGATGACGTCCGGGATCACTCCAATGCCAAAGTTAGTGGAGAATATTTGAGTGATGAAGAGAGCTAAGAGGAGTTCAGTAGTAGAAGAGTTCAGAGAGCCTTACTTGAGAGGGCTGACTGTTATTTATACATCGCTTGGGCCTGACTGTCGAGGGAGATCGTGGGGTGTTAGGTCATGTTGGGTTAGACTTGCTACCACCCTTCTGCCGTGGCAATGTGTTAGGTTGTGGCTGAGCCATCCTACGACATTTCTAATAGCACGTCGTTGGGTGCTGGGTTCCCTGATACGCACTGAATGCAGTGTGTCTTTGGCCTGGTGCACCCACGATCGAACACGCCCAACTGCTTGCGTCCTGCTGTAGTTGTGCGCTACGTACTTGGCCTATTGCAAGGCTTGGCAGCCCACCAGGTCCTAGGCGATCCCTGCCTTATGGTGGGCTCCTTGATCAGGTCAAGCTTGGTGCCAAGGCCTTTTCGGATGAGCAGCTGGGTCATGGGCTTAGTACACGGCTTCCTGGCTTGGGCTCCTGGCCTGCTTTGGGTCTTCGCTTGAGGGGCCTGGAGTCTCCGCAGCTTGTTATCTTTGGGCCTGGCCTCACAATATATATATATATATATATATATATATATATATATATATATATTTATACGTAATATTTGTATGGTCCACCAAATTGAGCTAGCAGCATTGCATGATTTACATATGGTGGAAACCATATCATAAACATTTCAGCTCAAGGATCTTAAGGTCGACTCACTCGGCCTGATCATCACCTACCTGCATTGCCCATTATATATATGGTGATCACCGTCCAGTCTGAAAATCAACTTGTTGGTTTGACCATCCTACACCCATGCATCCACTTGGAAGCACTCTTTTACCCTGCATGGGTGCATGCATGATTGCATATATATCATGCATGCATGCAGCACGTCATGTATCTATGTATAAAAAAGAGAGAAGGCATTAGTCTTTTCGACCTTAAATAATAAAGTTCAGAATTGAGGAGGAGAAAACCAAAGATATTAATCATTCGATAAATTAATTGGCATCTAAACACAATCTTTCATATCCAGTTTTTGTACAACAAACAGCGGATATGTTGGGCGTAACACTTGCTAATCGAATGCAAATAAGGAAGAAAAGTTGACAATAATCAATGATCGAAAACAAAAGGTACTGGAGCTGATTAGTAATGCGAAAATCCAACTTTCCTTCAAAGCTCATGATCTAATATTTCAAACAACTTTACACCCTGCACCGAAAACATATATTCTTTGACTATTTCATGTGTCATGTGATTCGAAAAACGAAAAAAATATAGTAAATTAAAGAGGGAAACAAAAAGGTAAGGATGTTTTCTTCTTGTCTTTCACCTTCTAAAAGGGCATCCAGTTTTCTTTTCCATGTACCTGGCCAGGGATTTTTGAGTCATGCGCCCAACATCCAATAGGAAGTCAAAGTTAGGGATTAGACAGCTGAAAATTAATTATGGGGCTAATTATGTGTTCAAACTTCTACCGTTTTTTCGGTAACAAACCAATTAAGAAGACATTGACAGAGTGAAAAGCAAGCATAAAAGGGTACAAAACTTTCCGACATTCCTTTCCTAAATGAATAGCCATTTTTTGATATTTTCTCCCCATGCGTAAGGATTGTAGTTTTGCTGTCACCAATCACATATTTTTTGTGTTTTCATCAAAAGTGGTCTGAACATGACAGCTAAGAAAGAATTGACACAAATGTGGCTCCTCAGAAATGCAAAAATCAATTTTGGTTGACACAAACATGGTTTTATGGCTCCGTGTTAGTTGATGTCATACACAGGAAGTCACAAGAATCAGTACGACTTTGTCGAGCTCGAGATTCAACTCTATGTGGACCAGTACGCTTATTTCTTACTGTTGTTGTTTGGAGGTACTGGGCCTTCTTTCTACTTACTATATGTAAATTTCACAAAACCTGCCCCATCTGCTTGAATCACTACCCAAAGTCGTCACAACAGTTTAGATTGTTTTGTAAGTATGAGGCCCAGTTACAAAGTAAGATCGCAGAGCCTAAATTTCAAAATCCTAGATTTTGGAATTGGAATTTGTCAAGAGTACCAACTTCGTAGCGATAATGAGTTCCCCAAGAAAATACAGTAATCAAATGTCAGTACTCACAAGAAGTTGAAGAGAGATGGAACAATACGAAAAGCGCAAGAAAAACGTATTCACGTACAGATTCATGTTACCATAGGCCAAAAGTTTGAGATATACACAGAATCCAGAAAACTAATGGAAAGAGGACCAAAAGTTAGGAAACGACTATAAAATAGAAATCACACTCTAACAGCCTCATCAGTTGTAGCTCCAACAACAATCTACAACTCGCAAAATCATGATTGTCCTAATTCCTTACTAGTTTGCCAGACCCTTTTAAACTTTCGTGGGAGAGGCTTGAACGACAACAAAGCGAAGCTTTTTCAAAATCAGATCAGCAATCCCCTGCGTCATTGCAGAATTCAATTTCTCGCCTCAACCCCTGCCTGCCAACACATCCAACCGGTTTTGTGATGATTCCTCTGGCCAAGAAGTTTGTCTCGGATGTCCATTCCCGTAGATATCTTCGCACTTCTGTGGATGATTCTTGTAAGCTACCTGATGCAGATGCAGCCATGCAATCATGCTAACTGCAACCAGAGCAGCATTTCCCAGTATCCCACCCATTTGATCCGATTTAAGGGATTTCTTTGCAAAATCAAAACTTGAAACGAGAACTTTGATGAGTATATTAGACCTCTTCTCTTCATGAACTACAGCTTTCTCACCAGATGGACCATATGGGTGACCAAAATTTTTTTCAGGTGAAACAAAGTGACCTGCATCACGTACAAATGCCAGAGCTTCTTCAATGACTTCGTACTTTGTACCATGATGTTCAGCCAATCTCATTGCAAGAACTATCCGGCTTTGTTCTAATCGGGCAATTGCAGCATCTCTCTCAGCCTGCTGCTGCATTTGAACGGTCTGTCAAAGAGAAAAAAAAACCATGTGGAATCTGTCAGCTAATTGCAACCCCACAAAACTGAGCATTGACTGCTATCTCTTACTCTTATATTCCCTTAGCTGAATTCTAGCACCAACACACAACTGTCAACAAAGCCACGTCCCAAATATTTAAGTTGATATTCATCTAAAATTAGACTCCATTCCTTTCATACTAGGACAAGAACTCCAGTTTCAACATTGTTTTACAATATTGCAAAAAGAATGTAACTTATCTTTAGACAGTTAGGCCCTGTTTAGTTGACAGACTCAGCTGAGATCAATTCAGTTCAGTCTAATTTTAAGCTGAGTCTAACATCCAAACACCAAACTCTCAAATTAATAAAATCATTTCAACTCAAAACCTCTTTACACATGGGACCCACAACTTTTTTAATTCAAAACTTCTTTAAATGCGGGACCTATGACTTTTTTCAACTTCTCATAAATATATTTAAACTCATCTTAACATCCAAATACATTTAAGCTCATGTTAGGTGGACCCCACAAAACTCACTCTACCATCTCAACTCATTACTATTCATAAAGAAGTTTTAGTCCATGCCATGTCCATCCAAAAGGCCCTAGAAATTGAGACAGGGCAAGGTACATGCCATGTCCATCCAAAAAATTACAAGTTTCATCCATTTCCAGTTGGATAAAAATTTAGACGTTGGCTCTCACAAGGCAGAACACAGATAGTTCCAATTAAAGATAATCCCATATTCAATTTTTTTAACAACAAAATACAAAAAAAAAAAAAAAAAAGGAGCCCTGTACATGCCATCTTACTGTAAACAGTTTGTTGACCACTCACCAATTTCTTTATCTTTATGGCTACCAACAAAGCAAGGCCCTTAAGTTAATGTGGAGTCTTTCCTTCCCTTCTTCAAATTTACAGCTAACAGAACTAAACAAAATACAAGATACCATCAAGAAACCCACAAAAATACAGCTCACCACAAATAATTCAAGCTATTGTTCTAATTCCTTTCCTTTCCAATTTCCTCACTGTCTTGCTAATCAAATTGACTTAAAACCCCAAAATACAGAGGTAAAAGAAATACACCTGTTCTCATTTTTCTGCATTTTCTCGTTTCTCCCCATTCAACCATCGGCATTTTCATTTTCGAAAACTCAATTTCTTCACCATTTGAAGCCAACATCCTACGGCATAATTCTCCCAGTACAACTACCTCAAGTAAGAAAAGACATTATCCAAGTACTTGGAGGCTGTAAGAACCATTTCCCCCCACATTAAGATGTTTCTAGAGAACACTGATGATTTTCCTGCATCTGAACATGCTCTATAAGAGCTCCCTACCGAGTCACTTCTAATGAAGTTTTAGCGCCCCCTTCAAATCACAGGAGTAGTTAAGATCAGAGCCTTCTCCATCCTAGTCTCAACATGGTCTACATTCTTCATCTCATGCGTCACCTAGTTAGGTGTTCCGTTGCAATGATTGCATTCCTCTAACCTCCTTGCATTTTAAATAACGTGTAAGCAGATGAGGTCCAGCCAAAAGTAAATGATATCTACTCAGAATGAAAATTTATGCTTAACTTCAGTCTCACTCAAAGACCCTATTCCAGATATATGACAAAGGAAAAACCAAGAAAGAGAAGAAGGAAAGTTCTTAGCTTTTCTCCGAAGGCCTAAGAGAGTGAAAATCTCTTTACTCAACTCTACATTTTCCAGTTACATTTTCTCAGCAACCAAACTGAACATAACCAACCAGTACTGCATGAACTTTATAAGGAATCATACCGATGTAACTCACGTCAGATAATTAAGGCTAATCCTGAACTTCCACAAAAACCGCATGAGGCTCTTAAGGTAAAGCCGCATTTTCCTTCTCTTTTGCTCTTAATTTCCTAGAGGGTCACATATCAAAATTGCTGTTCGTTATCGCTCAGTTACAACTTTCCCGACCAAAAAGAAAACAGAAATCAACCAAAGCACTCACACAGAAATCAAACAAGCGACTCACATGGAAAAATTCAAGCTGGTCCTCGAGGTTCTCAAGCGCGATCCGAATGGTGTTGAGGCTCTTGGCCTCCTGGATGGTGGATTCGTCTTCCAACCGTAAGTCCTTGAAGAATACGAACCCGGTGGCTCGATCTTCGCCCTCAGCGACGTCGTTGTGGATGTTTTTGCCGTCGTAGGAGGGCTTACTAATCTTCTCGGGCTTCCTCAGGGCTTTGACGGAGTTGAGAAAATGAGTCCGCGAGATTGAGTGGATGGCATCACTGAGCTTGTCGTGGAGGTCCCAGATTTTCTCCAAGATCGCTTCGATTTCATCCAGCTCCATCTCCCATGTCATTTCATCCGAGAGGAAAGAAGGCTCTGAGGTTTCTAGGGCCTCTCTCCTTTGTTGGTTATAATTTAGGGCCTGTTTGGCATTTCGAACTTAATAATAATAATATTATTATTAAAATAATTCTAAGTAAGTATTTCATAGATAAATTAAATGGTTACGAGATACTAAATTCAATAAATTGGAAGTCCCAACAATCATCTCAAAACAAGCAAATACAACACAAGAGAAGTCAAAAAGAGGGATATGAAGTCAAAAATTTGATTTCCACCCATTATCCACTAAAGGGAAGCTGCTTGAAGCGGATTTTGTATAGTCTGATAAATAAACTATAAAACTATGATTAAAAGTCACAGTAAAATATTGTGTGTTGCATTTTGTTGGTTTGGACTGGCTGAAGGAGATTTTCATGACCACTTTATCTTGATCATTGGTTAGAAAATACAGAAACATATGGAAGTAGCAACCAAAAGATAAGTCGATATGTTGGCATTGGACCGTCACTGGTTGTGGAGACGAGTGTGGTTCATGCGCCACTCTTGGAAGGAAGATAATAGTCGAATCTAAGAGATCTGAAACTGTTGATTCCAATGGTGCTGCATGTGACGGCAACAAACTTGTTAGGGATTTCGGTCAAGTCCCTAAACACTAAGATCTTCACGCCTAGGATCTCCTTGAGATGACCGAATGACCGAATACCCGTCCCTCTCTTGCTTGATTCTCGAACAATGGTAGCAAATATGACAACTTGGGTAAGGTGAGATTATATGTTTAGGCTAGAATTGGTGTATGGAATGATGGAAAGGGTGATGAAGTGTATGGACTCCAATGTGTGAAAGGGGCGCATGACACTAATGGGAATTAGGGTTGGCGCCACTTAGAGTTTAGATTTAGGGTTAAGAATTTATTTAATTTCAAATCAGCTCTTAAAATCTGGAATTTGTCAACTTTTGGGTTGGTGGAGAAGGAAATTCAATTGGTTGAAGATCAATTGGTTGGTCTGGAGTCTGAAGTGGCTGAAAACTATTCTGAGGTGGCAAAAAATCAGATGTTGATATTGAAAGAAAAGCATCAACGTTGGTTAGATAGAAAGGAAATTTTGTGGAAGCAGAAATCGCGAATTAAATGGTTGAGGAGGGAGATACTAACACCCAATTCTTCCATGTGAGTGTTATGCAAAAGAAGAAAAGATGCATTTTAAATTCTTTATCTTTATAAGATGGGTCTTCTCTTCAATCTCCTGGGGAGATTCATGATAGCGCTATTACTTTCTACCAGAAACTTTTGTCTTTAGAACCAGTGGTGAGTGATGAGGCTGTATTTTCTCTCATTCCATCACTAGTTTCGGAGGAGGATAATGCGGCTCTTATTCAGCCCCCTTCTTTGAGGGAAGTTAAAGAGGCGCTTGATTCCATTCCGAATGATAGTTGTCATGGTCCTGATGGTTTTTCGACCTCTTTTTTCAAAGTGGCCTGGAGTATTGTTCAGATGGATGTGTGGAAGGTGGTGATGGAGTTCTTTAATGGTTTTTCTTTGCCCACTTTTTATGGTGCTACTAATCTTGTGCTTATTCCCAAAGTGGAGAAACCGGATAGTTTCACTAAATTTCGGCCTATTAGCTTGTGTTGTGTGGTTTATAAGATTTTCTCCAAAATTATGGTTAATCAAATGTCTCCTATCTTGAGTAAGTTGATCTCTCCTTCACAATCAGCTTTCTTAAGTAATCGTAGTATTTTTTAAAACATTTACATTGCTCAAGATTGGTGACTGGGTTGGATAAAAAAGTTCGTGGAGGGAATGTGATTTTTAAAATTGATATGGAAAAGGCGTATGATCGAGTGAATTGGTGGTTTCTCCTCCGTGTGTTGAAGGGGTTTGGTTTTTCCCCAAGATGGTATGACCTCATTCTCCAGTGTATTTATTCTCCTTCCTTTTCAATTATGTTGAATGGCATTTCTAAGGGTTTCTTTAAGACTTCACGTGGTATTAGACAAGGAGATTCACTTTCTCCTTATCTTTTTATTTTATCAGAAGATATTCTTTCTAGACTTTTGGAGTCGCAATTTGTTCTAGGAACTATTAAACCTTATCATTTGTCGGCTTCTTGTTTGACGATTTCACATCTCCTTTATGCTGATGATTTGTTGCTTTTCTTGTGAGGTGACACTCGTTCCATGTGGGGGTTATTGAAAACTTTGAAATAATATGAAGTTGTGTCGGGTCAAAAGATGAATGAAGAAAAATTAAGTTTGTTTTATTCTAACAAAAAAACTATATGAGGAAGCACAAGTTGTTACAGATTTCTGGTTTTACTGAAGGTAAGTTTCCTTGTACTTATCTTGGAGTTCCTTTGCATACTGGTAGATTCAATATTTCTATGTTGAAGCTGATTGTTGAGAAAATCCAGAAGAAAGTTGCAGGATGGAAAATAAATCTTCCTCTTCTGGTGGCAGATTAGTTTTATTGAAGCATGTCCTTAATAGCGTCCCGATTCATATACTCTCGGTGCTGAAAATTTTGCAGATATTGTTTAGCGATATTCAACGGATTCTATCAGAATTTCTTTAGGGGTCTAAGGATGGGAGGAAAAAACGAGCTTGGGTTTCTTGAAGGAAAGTTTGTAGGTCGACTCTTGAAGGTGGTTTGGGGGTGAGTTATCTTAAAGAAGTGCAAGACTCACTCTTATAAAGTTTACTTGGAAGTTGGTTGGGAATGATTCTCTTTGGGCAAATTTTTTTAAAAGTCGCCATTTGATGAGTATGTCGCCTTGGGAAGCTTCTCAATATCCTCGTGGCTCTTCTTTTTGGAGGAGTGTTATGGATAGAGTGTCGTTACTTTTTAAACACGGTTTATGGAAAATAAGGAAAGACAAAGTAAATTTCTGGTTTGATCCTTGGCTCCCATCTAGTGTGCTTACTGATAGAATCCAAGTAAGTGAGTCTCCTTTGCTTTAGATTTGTGATTTGTATTCTCCTGTTGGTTGGAATGTTCCTCGTCTGTCAGCTTTGGTTGAGGAGGAGTTATGTAATGAAATTCTTCAAGCAAATGTGTGGCTAAAAAGGGTCATGACATTTTCATTTGGGCTCCTTTGTCTGATGGTCAGTTTACGACGAAGGGGGCATGAAATATTTTACGTCTTATTTCGACACAACCACATTGGGTAAAGTGGACCCAGTTTAAAGGTCTTCCTTGCAAAGTTTCTTATATTGTCTGGAAATTTTGAAATCATGCGTTGCCTGTTGATGGAAATATTAACAGACTCGGTATTTCCCTTGCATCTCATTGTTATTGTTGTGTGGATAAAGGTGCTATTGAAACAGAAGAGCATTTATTTGGATCTGATTTTCTGGCGAAAAAGCTTTGGGAATTCTTTTCTAAAAGGTTAGAGGTTAGATATAGAAGTGGGCAAAGTATTTTTTATCGTGCTTTTCTATGGTGGTTGAAAGCCAGCAATTCAACTTAGATGGGGATAGTGCATGACATTATTCTGTGCCTGATTATTTGGGGCTTATGGGTGTTTCATTGTAAGATCTCTATGGAAAATCGTAAAGTCTCTTGGGAGACTATTGTGTCGGCTATTTTAATTCAAATTCAGAATTTTTTCTTGGTGCCGATGAAGATCAGGGCTGGCTCTTCAAGGGCCTATGACATGCTGCAGAGTATTAAATGTCCTATCATTTCGCTAAAATATATTAAAGCTAAAGTTTTTGCTTGGCAACGTCCAACTCATGGTTATTAGAAGCTAAATATATATGGTTGTTCGTTGGAAATCCTGGCCTGTTTGGCAGGGGTGGTGTGATTCATGATCATCGAGGTGATTTATATGCAGGTTTTTCAAATCACTATCAATGTCAAACTAATGTTGTTGTTGAGTTTTGTGCTTTAAGGGATGGTCTCAGACTTTGTAAGGAATTGGGGTTGTTAGGGATTATAGTTGAGACAGACTCTTTGATGGTAGTTTCATGGATTCAACGTAGAGAATGTACTCATTGGTATTTATGGGACTTTTGGGAAGAGGTTTTTGATCTTCTTCGAAGTGTTAATGCTCGTATTTGCCATGTCTTTAGAGAATGTAATATGGTGGTTGATTACTTTGCCAAAGAAGGTGCTCATAACTTGTGCATCGATCTACGGGCTCATAACTTTCTTCCTTGTGCGTCTAAGGTAAGGGTTGTAGTTTTGAATTCATGTGCTGTAGTGATTCGAAACTGTGTATGGTTCCTTTGCGGGGTATTTTCTGGTATTTTTCTGGTATGTGCGTCTAAGTTCAGGTTTTAGTGGTATTTTTCTGCTTCTGTACTGATGTCATTCTTTGATAATAAGGTTTGTCTTATTGGGTCCTTTGTAACCACGGTATTCCTCTACTACAAGTGAGAGCTATTTTTAATAAATGTGGAGGAGGTCACTCTTGGACGTGTGATCCTGTCTCTTTTATTAAAAAAAAAGAAAAGAAAAGAAAAACACAAAAGGATGGAAACTTGGGAAAACAAAGGGCAAAATTGGAACAAAAAATACTATTAATCTTGTACAGAGTATTAAGGGGCATAATAGTAATAACAATCAATTATACAAGGACATAAGTCGAATAGAAAGTGTCAAACAAAAATACTATTCATTCCTATTGATATGCCTATAGCTACTTTTAATATGTAAGGGATATGAAAAACTCTATATGCAGGAGAGTCGGCGCAAGGATGCACACGAATAAACGTGGGAGTATACGTGGAAATTAATACGGTGCGTTTTAGAATTTTTTCCTTCACAGTTTTTGGAACCCATCTCGTGCTCCCCCTCCATCTCCCTCCTCCTTTTCTCCATGTTGCACCCTGTGATGGGTTTTTAAACCCTAACTCCTCCATCTCCCTCCTCCATGTCGCGACCGAGATGAGTTCTTCACGATATCCTCTCGACAATCTAACACAACTTTAGCATCAATACCAACCCTTTGAAGAGGCTCTTCTTCTGGATGGATACCAGTGCTGAAAGTCCCCTTTGAAGAGGATGATGCGCTTGACTTAGAGTTCTTAGTTTCTTCAAGCCCACCCTTCTTACTCAAGGAAATCACAAGAGCGTTTGGGGTGAAGTTCTCCTTCTCAGGGGTAAAGATTTTTTCCTACTCATGTAAACCAGTAAAAAGAGCCTTTAAAAGAGAGTTATTTTCTATATCCTCCTGAATTTGTGAGGATTTTCGATTGGGAGAGAGAAATAGAGACAGGCAGATGGGGGATTTTTTTTACAATGAGAGAAATAGAGAGTTTTTTTTTTTTTTTAGGTGGGAGAAATGAACCCACTTACCACAGATGATGAAGAAGACTGGTAGAGGTAAGTGTTCAAAACTGCCAGAGATAACACTGGCAATGACCTGCCACGATTAAATATTGGGGTCGAAAATGCTAAACGCGCGATGGAGAATGAGAACTGCATCTTTCCCTCCTTGTGTGTTTCTTTTTCATGTATTTTCTATGCTTTTTTCATTTTTTATTTCATTTTTTTTAAAACGCTGACATCGCATCCTGCGCAACTTTCCTACGCAAAATAATCTGCATGTAGCGGAATTTTATATATATACATATATATAAATATATATATATATATAAATTATAGAACTTTCTGCCCTCAAACGGTATGCATGCATGCATGGTACGTACGTACATCCCAATCCAAATGCTGATAATCATCCTGCTTAATTGTGACCAAATTGTAGAGTTGCAGGTCATGATATTGGAGTTTTTTTTTCTCATTAATTTTGGACTATTCCATTTTTTTTTTATTCCATTTCCCCAAACAATATGAGAAAAAGAAGACAGTTGAAGATTAGTCCATCCGGCAATGATATCAATGGTGGTGAGTGGTGATACAATATTCACTTGAATAATGATAAATACTGTAAAGTTCATTTAAGAATATTGATAAACACGAGACCCTCAAATATATTTAGACAAGTAATTTGAGCTAGGGATCTTTTCCAGCTTGCATTTATTTGTGCACTCTATCTTGCTAATTATTTTGTAATTGGTCTATGAATTAGGAATGATCAAAACGAAATGAGGAACAAGATTATTAATTAATCGATCCCAAGTTTTGGGGGATTGAGAACATTTTAAAAGATTCTGGCGAATTGGTCGACAAGAAATTAGCTAGAAAGCTACATACTTAATGATATTGATCTATTTGCCCATAATAAAATAAATTAAGGATATGCCTTAAACCACAAGCATATAAGCACAATATGAACATGATCAGCCCGCCATTTGCTAGCCTAAAGCCTGCATTCACAAGGTGCCATCAAAGCAGCTTGGAAAAGACTTTTAAGGCATGCATTAGAAACATTCCAACACTCCGCCGGCCCATACAAAAAACATTTTAACCACTTAAAGTTCTCCTTATTCACTCTCTTTTTGTAATTTAACTTCTCAAAATCATCGCTAAAAACATTTTATTTCTAAAAAGTTCCCAAAAAACTTCTTTATAATACTGGTCCAAAAACGCCTTATACAAATTAACAACAAATTATTCTTGAAAACACTGATCAATTACCGGCCAGTTCTTCATGTACATGTTTGAATATGGCGGTAATTTGGAGTACTTCTGATCTATAACTTACAATAAATTGTTGTTCCAAATCGAGCTTTCTATTATTCGGGATTTTTCTCCCACCCAAAATTAATAGAGGCTTATTAGCTAAGTTAGACAAATACTTTAATCATAAAGTGATTTCATAAAAGAGAAATAGTATAGCCAAAAAGTTGAGATCCTATAAACTGATATAACTTGATGTAATACATTAGATTATAAAATTATTTTTATTATAAAGTAGATCTAACGTATCATATAAAATTATGTCGGTTTGTAAATTTACTTTTAATAGATTTCTTTCTGATTGTATCACTTCCATTCATAAAAATATATTCACAATATTCTCAATTAAATTGAAATATAGAATATTACTATCAGTAGGGTAGGGAACATATTTTTAGGTATTCAGTACTCTAACAGCTATATATATTAAAAGGACAATGCTACTAACCCACTATGCTTCCTAGCTAATTTATATCACTCACTTTACTCTCTCTTGATGGTGCCACATATATTGTAAAAAATTAAAAACACAAACATAAAAGAGTAGAGGAAATCTAAGCTATTTGACTTCTGATCCTTTTTTGTGTTTTTCGAGTACCATTTTGTTTTGAATATATATATATATTTAATTTTATAATATGCAACATCAAGGGGTAAAGTAAGTCGCATAAATTAAGAGATATAATAGTATTTTCCATATTAAAAATCCAAGATTTTATAATTTACACAAATATATAATTATAATCCAAGATAATCCTCTACGTACAAAAGCGTTGGTTTGCAAACATGCACATACAGATAATTCACAACGCTGATCACATACATGCATATATCAGAGCAAAAAACATTTATATATATTTAATTTGTACGTGCTCACTTATTTTGACTATCTAGCATGCGATCGATCATGCGTACGTGCTAATTAATTTCATGAGATTATCGGTCCATCACGTAGGCGGTAGGTGATCATGTACGTGGTATATCTACTTAATTAATTAATTTCTTAATTTATATTAATAGGACCAATTCATGTAGTTGCATATATGCATGCTTCACGACGTACGTACATAGTAGTCCTCTCCCAGCAATTAGTTCCGTTACTGATCTTCAGGAGTGGTCTGAGTCACCGTGGGTCGATTAGAGCCATGTCTTCTGTTACCGCCGCCATCTTCCCCCGATATTTCCTCCAACGAGCGTCCTTTGGTCTCGGTAACTAAGAACGTGAAAAAGAAGCCCAACATGTTGGTGAATGCCAAAAATATCATGGCCTTCCTAATGTCGTTTACGTTACCATCCAAAGTATAATTTTGCACCCCAAATGCTCCAACCATTGCCCCGGCCTTCCCGGCCGCCGCACTTAGAGCATGACATGTCGACCTCAACCTGGTCGGGAACAATTCGGCTGGAAGCACGAAGGTGGTGCTGTTTGGCCCAAAATTAGCAAAGAAAAAAGTTAGGCCGTACAAAGCTGCAAAGGTAGTGCCATGGCTCATGAGGTACTGGTATTGAAGACCCATGATGAGCATGAAGGCAGACATCATAAAGAAACCTACAAGTTGGATGATGAAACGACCCAGCTTCTCGATGAAGTACACGGTGAACCAATAACCAGGGAAGGTACTAAACAATGCAACGATAAACATAGCACGCGATGTCTCGAAGACTTCTTCGAGAGCATTAAGTTCCACGGCCTTCTTTATCAAATTCATGGCCGGGAAAATATCCTTCTGGGTCAAGTTCTGGCTGTAAAAGGCTATGTCCAACAAGAACCATGTGCTCGTGGTGCCTATTAAATTAAGCCCGTGCCGCCGAAAGAACTCCCTAGAGAGCAACGGATAGTTGTTTGCAGCATTGAATTGAGACAACTTCTCCTGTTCTGCTTGAATTTCAATATCAAGAACCCTTCCCATATCTGCAGCTGCTTGTTTTGCATTCCCTTCGATTATGGCGGTGTATCGACCGGTTTCGGGCATTTTCATTCGCCAGTAGTAAGTTAAGAGTGCTGGAAAAGCTCCTAGCATAAGCACAATCCGCCATAGATAATCTGCACTTGGTTGTGTAGAAAACAAGTGATCCTCTCCGAATGGGAGGACTTCTTGACAGTAGCGAAGGAAGATCTTTGAGAATATCATGGAGACTAGGCCTGCGAATATAATCCCCACACCTTGCATTGCAAACACTGCGGCGATGAATGCCCCACGAGTTTTTTTGTTGGCGTATTCAGACATGATCGTGGCAGAGAGGGGATAATCTCCTCCAATGCCAAATCCTAACCAGAACCTGAAGAAACAAAGCGTTCCAATAACAGATTTTGCACCTGCACCGAAAGAAAGGCCAGAGCATATGGCGCAAATTACCATGATAACTAAAGTGATGCCATAAACCCTTTTACGGCCAAGTTTGTCACCAAGCCAGCCGAAGACTAGTTGACCTGTTAGAGTGCCAATTAGGGCAACACCAACCACAGCGTTGTTAACATTAGCGGGAAGCTTTCCCGGCTTCCCTGTGCTAGGGTCGTAGTAGTAAAGGCGACCCAAGAGTTTTGAGACCGTGGAGATGCAAAAAAGGTCGTATGCATCTGTGAAGAACCCCATTCCAGCAATGATGATGGCGGTGATGTGGTACCATTGTGTGCGAGCAGAGTCGAGGGCTTCGAGCACAGCTAAAGACATATTTTGATGATCTTTTCTTTTTGGTGGGATGGTACTAATCTATTTGCCGGATGGGTTTGTCTAGTACTCGATCTGTGCTAGCTTATATATAACTTAATTTTTCATGAATTTATACTTGTTCTCTAATAGAATGCAGATAAAAGAACGTTTAATCCTAGGTTTTTGGTTTTGGAGGGTGGGGGAATCGAAAGAAATTAGAAATATTTTTTAAGGATATTCTATTTGCATAGATACAATAGTGGATATACCTCATGTATCTAGACATGAAAGACAACTTTTTAATTATTGCTTAATAAATATGCTGTGTGATTGGTTTATTAATGATCAGCCTTACATTTGCTAGCTAGCCCAAGGCTTGTACAATCATCATCCTGCTAGCTAGCTAGTTGGTAGTTTTACTTGTTCCCCCATAAAGATTATCAAGATCATGTTATTCTGCAATATTTAATGAAAGTATATATAGAAAACTTTAACTTCCTGTAATTCATAGATCAGCCAATATTTTTATTATCATTATTATTATTAATTAATTGCAAAATCAAAGACCTATATATACATTATACCAAGATCATGATATAGCATAACCTTCTAATTAAAAAGACCGGCAGATATTTCATAATTAAAAAGACCGGATCATCGAGTCATTTTCCAGCAGGAATATAGTACTTGTCATGCATTATAACACGTTGAGAGATTAATTGGCATATAATCATCGATCGCGCATGCAGTACTCATGATGCAAATTGTATAATCCCAAAGGTTGACGTTATTGCATGCTATACATGATTTCCACACATCATGCATGATCGGTTTTCTTGGACACGATGACAACGTCTCTCATGATCATGTAATTCATATACTTGTGCCATGATAAATTAAACGCGCGCGAGTTCAGTTCAAGCAACACGTACAGGATATTCTATATAATATATATATATATATTATATATATATATATATATATATAGGTCCATGAGGTTGTGGATCTTATCTAGAATTAGTTTCGTGGAATTCTAAGTTACAAATGATCAAGACTTGAAATCCTCGTCGCCTGTCTTGTCATGTTTTTCAAGTTAAATTATATATATATAATAGTCTTGTCATACGAAATAGCACAAAAATCTGTGTTTTGTCCATTTAGAAACTGGGACATGATATCAAAGTAGCCGCACCCATCTTTACTGCTGGGCGGTTATTTTTTTTTAATATATTTTAATATTTTTAAAAAATAAAAAAATATATTAATATATTTAAAATCACTTTTTTAATTATTAAATAAAAAAAATTTTAACTTACAGTCAAATAGAGTGATCAAAGATAATGGGCATACCAACATTTTTCTATCAAAAGAGTGCAGTTATTATGCCGTGCCCCCATCTTTACCGGTGGCGTATTGTCTAGAATTTTTTTTTCTTTTTAGATTTTTTTAACATATTTAAATATCTATAAAAAAAAATACACCAATACATTTAAAATCAATTTTTTAATCACTAAATAAAAAATAATAATTGAATACCAACAGTGACATACAAACATTTTCCTATCAAAATACACATGCAGGAACTTTCAAAATATTCTCCAAAGAGAAAAACCAAAATCCTAGCTAGGCCGTGGGCACCAATTTAGTTAGATTCGGATTTTTTCGGAATTTAAGATTATGTTTGGATCTTTCATCTTCTTTAAAATTTTCATCTCATCTCATCTCATCATTACAACCTTTTCAAATTCCTATATAAAATATAATAAACAATTCAACTTTTTTAAATCCCAATACAACTTTTTCAAATTCCAATTTAACTTTTTCAAATCTTAAAACTAAAAAATAATATTTAAAACTTTAAAACAAAACACAAAATTATCATCTCACATTCCAAACATAATCTAAATCTAGACTCCGATTCTAACTTGTGTTGATTTTGAATGAAGATACTCCTAGGCCTTATTTGAATTGAGAGAACATTCAATACATTTCATTTTATCTCATCTAATCATTACAATTTTTTTAAACTTACACACAAAATACAATAAATAATTCAAATTTTTTAAATTTAAAAACAAAAATTATATTAAAAAATAATATTCTAACAATATCTCATTCAACTTTTAATAAATATTAGAATAGGACAGCACTAGTATAACCACCATTAAGAGGAATTCTCCCAACATGTGTATTTCTCTTCTTTTTTTTTTTATGTATTTTTTTAATCATTTTAAACATTTAAAAAATGGTTACAATATCATTAAAAACACTTTTCTAATCACTAAATAAATAAATAATATTGTTGGGACCCATTATCGGAATCCCTATCATTTTCCTAATAGGATATATATGCAGTCTAGATTCTTGTCTGTGATAGATCCTTTTCGGAATGGAAAACACTAAATCCACTTTTTTATTTTTTTTATTTAATTATTAAGTAAGCATTTTTAAATAATATAATTTTTTTAAAAATATATTTAAAGAGATTAAAAAATATATGAAAAAAAACAAATAAAATAGCCTTCTCGGTGGACACTGTCAGGACTAGCTCTAGCACTTCAAAGCTGCTTCTGTTAATGGAAATTTAATTTGCTGCATGGAGTAGCTATAAATGGTCGTATGTTTACAGAAAAGAAAGACAATGTTTTCACAAGGATATTTGGGTGTTTATTATTTATATTTTATCTATTTCCTGTGCGTCACTGCATCTGTTTTCAATTTTCTGACAAGCTATCGAATAAAAAGAGAATTTATTATTTATCCTTTTCAACTTTTAACTAGCTAGAGGTTATCTTACGTTTGTATCTTAATTTATACTATTTACTTTGCCTTTGTGACGTGGCAGCTTATTAAAAAAAATTTAAAAATAGATATTCAAAATAAAATAGTATTTAAAAATAAAAAACACAAAAAGAAGAAAATTAAAATAATAAATTCTCTCCACCATTTATGTTTGTGTTTTAATTTTTTTAATAAACCATGTGTGCCACATCAAGAAAGCAAAATGAATAGTATAAATTAGGAAACATAGTAACATTTTTCATAACAAATTATATAAATTAAATAAAGAGGCTTATAGAAATATAGTAGAAGTACATTTCAATACACACGTGTAAACACATGATAGGTTAGCAAGATTGGTTCTTGAAGTGTATATATCGTTTTTCTTTTATAAATAACAGAGTTCATTTTCTCTATAACTCAGATTGTATGAAATACATTTGATCGAATATACAAAGTTTTTCTTTCTTCAATTGTAACATGGTATCATATTAGGTTTACTTCCTCCTTTCGAAAATAGCTCTTTCTTTATCGTCTTCAACTATCGATGACCTAGTGTAACAATTCGATCTTAAGATTAGGCCAAAAGATAAGTTTTATGTTTTTTTTTTTATATAACTATAAATATTCTATTATTATTATTATTATTATTATTATTATTATTATTATATCAGATTTTGAATTTATTAATTTCAATAGGATTATTATCATTTTGTTGTTGGTACGGCCTGATTTTACAATAGTCATTAGAGTTTGGTTTTAAATATTAAGCCTTATTTCTTTCTATCTGATAAGTCTCGTCCTTATCCCCTAACTGATAAATTCAAATCCTAATGAGAGACCAACTCATATCAGAAAATTCTACCCTTTATCCTCCCTATCATCTATAAGAAACCCACGAAGCCTTTGAAATATACAGAAAAAAAAAAAAAAAAAAAAATCTACCTCTGCCCACACAATCGTTTAAGCCCAGGTAGCCGCGCTTCATCACCATCCTTCTCGAAAGAACACCACTGAAAAACGTAACATAGAAATTGCTGCTGATCACTTTCCGTCACCCAGGTCCACGGTCGCATGATTTCTTCTCACCATTGGTGAGTCTGAAACTCCTCTGTGCCGCACGATTTTCTTTGTGTCTTCTCGTTGGTAACATCCATATTCTTCTTCTTACTGCTAGCCTTCGTGTGCCTTTAAATTTATTGTTATCAAAATGCCCATAAAGACCCTTGACCGCTTGATATTTTTACACTCAGTATATTGAAGGACTACTTTTATACAAAGACATATTTCATGTTGGGTTTAACAATTAAGTTAGGCTTACATTTTAAACTAAATATATTAGCTTTATGTTATTAAGTATTAAATTAAGATTGAATTATACTAATAGCCTGCAATAATTTTAAATTGAATACTATTAAGTTTATCTTTATGATAATATTGAAGGATTAGATATTATATTAGACTTAGATATATATACAGATATGTATATATATATATATAATAATAATAATATTGAAGGATTAGATATTATATTAGTATTTAAATTCCAGCGGGTTAATCTTTATTCTTAAACGCTTTTAAGTTCCGTGCCTATCATATGAAGAGAATTTCTACTATTTATTGCAATAGATTTAATATAATTATGCTACTAAAGTTGTAGATTTAAAATAAAGAAATATGTTAAGAATATTTAAATAATATTAATATTTATTAGATTTCTTATAAGATTAAATAATTATGTACATAATTATGTTAAGAAAGGAAACATATTTTAAGAATTGAGGTTATTATGACTTATTTAAAATAGTCTAAGTATTCTACTAAATTATAATAGATTATTAGTATTTAAGTAATTGAAAATATCAGATTTATTGATTATGGTATTAAACAAAATATTTATTTAACTATCTTCTAGATTATGAATTTAATTAAATAGGATATTAGTACATGTTGTTCCTAAACAGATTTGGTGATAGTTAATACTGCATATAGATGACGAGTTACGAAGTAAAATTCAAGAATAAATACAGCGAGGTAAGTAATTTGACAAATTAGAATCATCACAATTCAACTTATATATATTATTATTAGCGCCAGTTCTTTAACAACCATTTTTAGGTACCACTCATGTCATATGCAAACATGTCATCCAATATAGCACACGGTCATGTCATTCCGCATCATGTTCAGATTCAGAAATTATAATTATGTATGTATTATGTCATGCATCTCATGTACATAAGACATGTAAGTTATTTTAAATTCAAGTGTAAGATAAGATCAGATCAGTTAATCAGATGGTCATTCAAATGCATGGTACCAACGCAGTTCAGATCAGGGTGGATGTGCAAGCCACGGACTCAAGCGTGGTCCACCATAGTATGCCAAAATACTATCAGCGGCTGCCCTTGTTGCAGCGGTACGTGGGGCCAGTGCATAACCTCGCACACGGGGTTAAGTATGTTGGCCAGTCAGATCAATCAGTTAAGTTAGATCAATCAGTTAATTCAGATAAATCAGTCATGCATAGCATAAATATCAGTATGAACAGTTATGAATTTTAAGCTCTCAGAATGAAAACTTTTATGAAAATCTTATATTTAGTATGTTTACGTTGTGATAGATTTTTTGCTGAGTTTTCGACTCATTTTAGTTTATTTTTATGTTTTTAACCATCCAGATGAAGATGATGATTACGAATAGGTAGGCCAGGATTAGAAGGAGCAGTTGATTCAGTTTCATACCTTCTAGAATAAAATTGCTTCTATGACATAAATTTTATTCAGTTTATTCATTTAATATTTTGGAAGACATTTTATTAGACATTTTTTCTACAAAATAAATTCTAAATTCATTTATTAATTATAAGATCTCTTGCCGAGTTTATTTTATGAAAAATACGTGACATTCCTAGCCTACTGAAAGGGGGTGTTACACTCAGCCTATCCATTTTCTCTGTAGAGTGGATATTCCCCTGGCACACTTCTTGTAACTCACATCCTCACGGGATACAATTACTATACATGGCGATGCTTGATGCAACTAACATTGGGTGCCAAAAACAAGCTTGGATTCATGAATGGTAAAATTTCGGAACTAGTTGATGAATCAAATTCTTCTTATGTTGCTTGGTATCGATGCAATGGCATGATCATTTCGTGGATAATCAATTTGGTTTCAAAAGAATTTGCTAAGAGTATCATTGGTTTGAACATTGCAAGAGAAATATGGCAAGAATTGCAAGATTCTTTTACACTATGTAATGGTCCCAGAATTTTTCAATTGGAGAAGGATCTTTTAACTCTTACGCAAGGAAATTCATCTGTTTAGTAATTGCTACATTCGGTTCAAATGATTATAGGATGAGCTACATGCATACAATTGTAACACCCATTTTCCGTAGGTTAAGAGTGTCACATGTTTTGCATAATATAAACCCGACAAAAGATCTCATAATTAATAATATGAAATTAACATTTATTTCATATCAAGATTTATCTAATAAAATGTCTTCCAAAAATCTTAAATGAATAAACTGAATAAAATCTTTATCATAAAAGAAATTTTAATCTAGGAAATTTGAAATTGAAACGGCTGCTTCTTTTAATCTTAACCTGCCTACTCGTGTTCATCATTCTCACCTGGTGGTTAAAAATATGAAATAAATTAAAATGACTCGAAAATTCAACAAGAAATACATCACAACATAAACATAAGAAATATATGATTTTTCATAAAAAAGCTTATGCTGATAGCTTAAAATTCATGAATGTTCATGCCGATGCTTTGTGCTATGCATGACAGATTTATCTAAATTAACTAACTAATCTGGTTTAACTAACTGATCTAACTAGTCAACATACTTAACTATATGTGCGAGGTTGTGCACTGACCCCACGACCTGTAGTCGGAGGGGAGCCACTGATAGTATTCTAGCATACTATGGTGGACCACGTTTGAGTTTGTGAATTGCATATCCATCCTAAAACTACATTGGTATCATGCATTTGAATATCACTGATCTGATATGATCTTGAACGTTAACCTAAGATATCTTACGTGTCTTATGCGACGTGAGATACCTGACATAATACGTACATAATTATAATTTCTCAATCTAAACATGATGCAGAATGACATGATCGTATGCTATACTATATGACATGTTTGCATAATTATAACATGCGAGATACATAAACATTGGCTTACCGAAATTGGTTTTAATAATAATTTATATAAGCTTAACTATGACAATCCTAATTTGTGATCAATTTACTAATCTCACAGACCTACTTCTTGAATTTCACTTCGTTGCTCATCACCTATATGAAGTATTAAACGTCACTAAATTTGTCTAGGAAAACATGTTATAATATCCTACTTAATTAAATTCATACTGTATAAAATAACAAATAAATATTTTATTTAATATGAAATCAATGAATGCTTATATCTTCAATTATTTAAATACTAATAACATATTTTGATTTAGTAAGAAATCACATTGTATTTAAATGTATTAAATAATAATGGAAACTGGTTTCATAAAATAAACTCGTTATATAATTAAATCATTTAGTATTTACTACTGAAATCTAGTTAAAAAAAACTAATATTTAATAATATAAATAATTTCTAATATTTTCTATAAAATATAGATTTATGGGTTAACATACTTATTTAATTAAAACTAAGCCCAACTTAAAATATTAAGCCTAGTCCAATTTAAAATAATATATTATTTTCTGTAATAACTAAGCCTATTATAAAAGTAAGCCCATGACAAGAGTCAAGCCCATCCTAAAAAGGTCAGGGTTATTTTGGTCATAACACTAAGGGTTCAAAATCTTTATCAGAAGGCTACGCGGCAGGAGCTTTAAATGGAAAATCTTGTAGTTATAGCAACATAGGTATGTGAAGACCTAAAAAGAAACTTTAAGCATCAAATATTGATTGTAGAACCAGATGGTTGTGCAGCACAACTTATCGAGCAAAAAGAGGCACCGTTTGAATGAAGGCAAGGTGCGATGGAGCTGGGCTAGATTGACAGTGGATGGTGCGGTTGAAGGACATTGAGAGAGAAAAAGAGTGTGAGTGAGTGAGAAACCATTGGGTGCTATCAAGCTAAGAACCAAGGAGCAAAGCGATGAAATTTGCAACGAGGAACCTACAAGGAGGGCGTGCGGCAGATCTGGACTGACGAAGAGTGCTCGGACGGTGGTTTCTAGCGAGATGCTTGGTGGGTACATCAGTTTACGGGTATGGGTCCTCTTATGGTAGTTTTCGGCGTGCAAGTTGGCATTGGGGTGGAAGAGACGTGACTAGTGGCTGAAGATCAACGTCGGTGTAGCATTGAGGGAGGCCTCTCAAAACTTCTTGCACAGTGGCTCTGAGTGGCTAAGCTGACGGTGGCAATAGTTTCGAGCAGGATGAAATATAGAGATAAATGGATGAATGTTGGTTCTGAGTAAGATGGAGGACAGATCGGATTGTGGGAGTAGTTGTGTTGTTGCTTGAGGCTTTTTTCTGTGATTGTAATTTCAGATGGGGGAAATGATAAATAGATGGAAACCGTCTTATATGTGTCCATTCAAAGTGCTTCGAAGAGTTTGTAGTTGAAATACTCAATGATTACATCGAAAATAGAGGGATAACGAAGGGGTGAGGTGAAGTGAAGAGTGATTTATTTATAATGAATTTCGGTGTAGTTAAAACTTACTTACATCCGATAAAATTAATATAGATTTTGGGTTAAATATTTATAATAATATTCAATAAATAAAACCTTAATAATAACAATAACTAATGCTTTATTTTTATATGTTCTAAATATATTTTAGTATGTTACAACAATCCACTTCCAAACTGCTCGACGAATTTCCATGGAGCATTTACAGCAGAGGCACATAATACGATTCCTCATGGGACTCAATGAAGATTTTTCTCAGATAAGAGGACAGATTCTTCTTATGGATCCTTTACCCTCAATTGCAAAAAATTTTACTCTTTAGTTGTTCAAGATGAAAAACATGAAAAAGTTTGTGCCTCAATGGTAGTTGTTGTCCAAATGACTAATACGAGAGGGGGTGAATTGAGTTGTATTTAAAAATTAACAATTATAAACCAAATGCACAATATAAAATATGACCAAAATACGAAATAACAGTAAATATAAGGAGTAAGGGTAATAGAGAAGCAAACTCAATATTTTAACGAAGTTCAGCTCCACTGCCTACGTCTTCGCCTCAAGCTACCTCTTGAGCATTCCCAAATTCAAAATTCAACCTTCTTCAGATAGAGATAGAAACATATTACATCTTTGAGCAGTACCGCTACAAAGAATCTGTGTAGAGCACCTTATACACTTGCAATCACCTTACATATGATGATTCAACTATTCCCTGTGTAGAACCTCTTCTGCACACACAAGGATTATATATATTTTTTTATTAATACAAGAGTTAATAATGGGTAGGTTGTCAAAAAGCACTCCTCAATGAGTGAAATAAAAACAATACAATGCAAACTATATCTCTGTTAAAATGAATAAGGATTAAGGCTCAATGTTTTGAGAAGAGAGAATGAAAACTTTGAATAAATGTTGTAAAACTGCAATTAATGTGTATGCGCTCTTGTAATTGTGTTGCTTGAAAATCTCAAATGAGCTATTTATAGGCATATGAGACTTGATTTTCAAATTTAAAAAGGTTCGCAGGTCAAAGACAACATCATTCACTTTTTCAAATTTTCAAATCAAAATTTTAATTTTTGTAATTATCAAATATAACATCATTTATTTTTTAAAAAATTTTTAAATTAAAATTTTACTTTTCATAATTCTCAAAGACAACATTATTCACTTTTCAAAATTTTCAAATCATAGTTGTACTTTTGTAATTGTCAATGATAACATCATTTATTTTTCAAAATTTTCAAATCAAAGTTTTACTTTTCGTAATTATCAAAGACAATATCATTTACTTTTCAAAATTTTCAAATATGCCATGCACATGTAGAAAATGAAATTTGATGTTTTATGATAAAAGATTAATTTTGAACCTTAATCTAATTTCGAATTTTATCAAAAGATGTACAAAATTACTCTAAGAGCTTCATTTGCGAGTTTGTTCCATTTCTTGCTCATGCTTGGTTTCATTGAGTAGACAACTTGAGTTTGAAATTCCTTTATTCTTGAATTCATTTGTTATCATCAAAATCCATATATAGATATATAATTATATGAGGCTTGAAAACTTGGGTTCAACGGTAATGCCTAGTGTTGAAATAACAACCTTTTTGGGTAAAAGAACAAATGCTCTGAGGGTTGATGCTTCAAGATTTGTCAATTCCAAGCAACAACAATACAAAAGGGATGGTCCAGTATGTTCTCATTGTGGACTCACTAATCACATAGTTGAGAAATGTTATAAATTGCATTGTTCTCCTCCAGAATACAAATCCAAAGTGAAGACTTTGATTACAAATCAAGTGTTTGACTAGCTTGCTAGTACACCTCTTGACAATAATTTGCCTATGACTTTTTCTTATGAACAATATTAGCAAATCTTGAACTTGCTAAACTCACAAACTAAAAATGAAGCTAGTTCTTTTGATCACAAAACAACCACAATTTTGCCTTATGCAGATGATAATGTGCCTTCTGCCTCAGGTTTTCCTAACTCTATAAATTCCTTACATCATATAAATTCTCATTCAGCATTTTCTTGCAATGATCTGTCAGTTCAAAACTTATCTCATTCTTGGATCATTGATACAAGAGTTACTAATCATATAGTACATTCTTTAGACATTTTTACTACTATTACTTCCATTCTTCAGGCTTCAGTAAAACTTCTCAATGGCACAATTGTTTTTATTACTCAACTTGGTAATATTAGATTATCAGATTCTTTAATATTGACAGATGTACTTTGTGTACCTTCTTTTTCCTACAATTTACTATCTATCAACAAACGTACATCTATTCAAAAATGTGCATTTGTCTTTTTACCTGATTTATGTTTTATTTAGGACCTTGTGGAATGGAAAATGATTGGGATGGGTAGAAGATGTGAATGATTATGCATTCTACAACAACCACTTGTTTGTGCACCATCAAAGCCATCAAAGAGTATCAATTCCATTTATGCAAATACTATAAATTTTCCAAGTTTGACCATTGGCATTGTTGCCTGGGTCATATTTCTTTACCCAGAATGTCTCTTATTTCTCAAACATTTCTAGTAGTTTCCTTTCCAAATTCTCATACATTTCCTTGTACTGTTTGGGGTCTTTTTAATATCCCAACTTGTAATGGTTTCAAATATTTTCTAATTTTGGTTGATGATCATTCGAGATGCACATGAGTTTATTTGATGAAATCTAAAGCTAATGTTAAGTATATTTTTACATCCTTTTACAACATGATAGAAACACAATTTAAAACTAGAATTCAGTCTATTAGAAGTGGCAATGGTTCAGAACTTCTTATGACCGATTTTCTTTCTTCAAAAGGCATCTTTCACCAAACTTCTTGTGTCAATACACCATAACAAAATACTCTAGCTAAAAGAAAACATCAGCATATTTTAAATGTGGCTAAGACACTTAGGTTTAAATCCAATATTCCTCTACATTTTTGGAGTGATTGTGTGTTAATTGTAGAATACGTTATAAATAGGACACCTACTCCTTTATTTGGTAACAAGTCTCCTCATGAAATCTTATATGATTCTATTCTATCATAGGATCATCTAAGAGTGTTTGGCTGTTTGTGTTTTGCTTTTACTCTTAATCATAATAGATCTAAAGTTAATGCTAGAGCTAAGAAATGTATATTTCTTGATTATCCATTTGGCACTAAAAATTATAAACTTTTTGATTATGAATCCAATGATATTTTCTTCTCTAGAGATGTTGTTTTCCATGAGTTTATTTTTTCATGTCAGAAAAATTCTTTCCTTATGCATTCTGAAAGTAATATTATTATTCTTCTACCTATTCCTGAAATAACTACAATAAATACACCATCCAATTCACAAGTTAATGATTCAGATTTAGTTTCAATTTCTTTAAAT
Organism: Cyclocarya paliurus; assembly: GCA_029856935.1. Taxonomy (NCBI): domain Eukaryota; kingdom Viridiplantae; phylum Streptophyta; class Magnoliopsida; order Fagales; family Juglandaceae; genus Cyclocarya; species Cyclocarya paliurus. The sequence goes on along the minus strand of CM056957.1, from coordinate 28,136,715 downwards.
GATTCTAAACAATTTCCATCACTTCAAAAATCTACTAGAGTGCACAAAACTTCTTATTATTTACAATCATATCACTATAATCTTGTTGCATCATCTGTCACCAACATTTCATCTGCAAGTTCTACTCAGCCACAACTTAATAAAAGACATGCTCTTTCTAATGTTCTTTCTTATTCAAAGCTACCTACTCCTCATCGTGCTTTCAATTTAGCCATAGCTTTCCAAATAGAACCAAGATTTTATCATCAAGCAATCAACATTCTCATTGGCGATATGCTATAAGTGTTGATTTATCTTCCCTAGAAGAAAACCATACTTGGTGTCTTACTACTCATAGGTTGCAAATGGGTTTATAAGATAAAATATAAAACTGATGGATTTTTAGAAAGGTATAAAGTTCGATTAGTTGCTAAGGGCTATACTTAGCAAGAGAGAATAGATTACTTTGAAATATTTTTTCCAATAGCCAAGATGGTTATTGTAGATGTGTCATTTCTTTGGTTGCTATGCATGGATGGTCATAGGACTGTAAAAATAAACTGGAGAACAGAAAATCGGTTCGAACCGGTTGGTTTGGTCTGTTTTGGACCTATTCGGTCCGAGCTGGTTCCTCCATTTTAAAAATCGATCATAACTGGTCCGGTCTTGATTTTATATTTCCTAGGACCGGACCGGTTCGCATATTTATAGGGGTGAGCATCAGGCGGTCTGGACCGAGAAAATCGGATCGGACCAGTCAATTTGGATCGAACGGGATCGGACCGGTCTTGGTCCGGTCCAATTTTTTTTTTACTGAACTCATTTGGTCTGGTCCACGGTCCGGCTATTTTTCGGACCGGACCGAACCGAATGAAAATAATTTATATATATTTTTTATATATTTTTATATATAATTAATTATATATATAATTATACTATATTATAATTGAGTATAGACTATTAATACTATTATATATTTATATAGTTATACTAATGGTTATATTAGTTGTTACATTAGTTTAGTTATACTATATTATAGTGATTTATTATAAGTTATAAGTTTATAAGAAATTATAACTATATTATATATTAGTATAAGTTATAATGATTTAGTATAGTTATAAGTATAGACTATAGACTATAGTTATACTTATACAATTATACTTATACTAAATTACTAATATTACTAATATATAGCTATAGCTTATAACCTATACTATATTACTAATAGTCTAATACTTTATACTAATACTATTATATAGTTATACTAATAGTTATATTAGTTTAGTTATACTATATTATAGTGATTTATTATAACTATATTATATATTAGTATAAGTTATAATGATTTAGTATAGTTATAACTATTAACTATAGACTATAGTTATACTTATACGGTGTGTGGGCAGTCCAGTCTGTTCAGTTCAACCGACGTGGGTTGGGGACCAAGATTTTTTTCTCTCTCTAGAAAAAAGCTCCCGCATCTCTCTAGGAAAAGTTTCGGAACCCAGATCCACTGCCCGGGGGGGGGGGGGCTTCGCTCCTCCTCCCTCCCTCCACTCCATTTTGTTGTTTCGGTTTTGTGTTTTATGTGGTTTTGCTTTCAATTTTTGATTTAGAAGAAATATCATTCGGGGCTCTCATCCAAACATTTTTTCCCTCTGTTTTCCTTCCACTGATGAGCACCCTGGATCCATTTCCCACGATCCAAACAGGTTTCTCCCTCGCGATATGCTGAGGATCTCAAGTTAGAGCCACGGGGTGCACGGGCGTAGGAGCGCGAAGATGCCACGGGAGCCTCTGGATCGCGGTGACCGATAGAAGATGGAGCTGGCCAGTGCTTGTGTGAGGGCGGAGGGTAAATCTGAAACCCAGGTGGAGGTGGCCGAAGGTGGGGAACGGGCTAGAGGGACGGCGAGAGGGATGCTGGGCGCTGCTCATCTGGGCGATACTCAAGCGAGGTTGATGGTAGTAGGAGGTGGGAGAAGCTGGGTGAGTTTGGAGGGCCGATCCTCGTGCGGAAGGAGGCGGGATCGCAGAGGCCATTGCTTTCCTTCAGAGGTGGGCGGGTGCTCGGGTGCAGGAGGAAGGAAAACAGGAAAAAAAAGAAAAGAAAAAGAAAGGTTGGGCGGCGGCTGAAATGCTTATGATAAACCTTACCTGCCATCCCACTGTTTGCAAACAGTTGAGGTTTTTGTTTCGGTTGCCCATGTGTTTCTTTAGATCTTTTGTTGTTTATTTGTTTATTTTGTTAATTTTAGTTTTTGTAGTTTATTTTATTTTGTAATTTTGCTACTAATTTTGTTGATCCGAGTGTGGTGTTGGACTTTTGGATCGGACGTAATCCGGGGCGCGAGCGGTTCGAGAGTGTTGGGCGATGCTACGCTAGTGGTCGTACGGCCGGGCGTTGTGGTCCATGCGCGAGCTGGGTGCTCATCCAGGCTGGATTCGAGATGCCGATGCTGCTGGTGGGCGTGACGTCCAGGGTCGCACCAGTGCTTGAGATTCTGTAGCTGTTTTTGTCTTTAGTTGTTTTCTTGTATTTAGGTATAACTTTGTCTTTATTTAGCAATAATATAGAAATAGGCTATTGGATTTGATGTCCATAGCAGTGTCCCGTACTCATCTTCCTAGAGAGGATTGAGGGGCCTTTTAGTTCTATTTTTATAGAGCGCTTTCTCTGCTTATGAGAGAGTTTGTTTAGAAGTTAAGACAATATCCGCCACAAAGTCATTTGTGTGTGGGGAAGCCCAGAGCTGATGCGTAGTTAACTTATAGTTTGGTTATCCATGTATTGATAAGTCACATTTGTAACTTCGGTTCATTAATGAAATGAGTCTATTTCCATAAAAAAAAAAAATAGTTATACTTATACAATTATACTTATACTAATATTACTAATGTATAGCTATAGCCTATACTATATTACTAATAGTCTAATACTTTATACTAATACTATTATATAGTTATACTATAATTTTCATTATAGTATTAGAATCATAAATTATAATATTTATAATACATTGAATTTGAGTCATTTACATACTTTAAGTTAGTAACAAATTATATAATTTTCATCTAACTTAATCCTATCACTAACTAATATATAATTATACTATATTATAATTAAGTATAGACTATAGTTATACAATTATACTTATACTAATATTACTAATATATAGCTACACTATATTACTAATAGTCTAATACTTTATACTAATACTATTATATAATTATACTAATCATGATTCATAATAACTAATCACTATAAGTCTATCACTATATATATTTAGTATCAATGTATTAATATATTCTTTAATGTATTACTAATACTATTAAGTATTAAGAGTTATAGTATAAATTATAATATGTATAATTTATAAATTTATAATAGTATGTATAATTAAATATTTTATTCTTATTTATAATAGTATGTTAAGTATGTATCTTTCTCAATTATGGATATAATATGTATGGATAATTAAATTATTCATGCTTATTGCTTCATATACAAAATGTTAAAAGTTGTATATGACTCATTATGCATTAACATACTTTAAGTTAATAATAAAGTAATAATTAACATTATCAATAATGTAATTTTCATCTAATTTATTATCATTGACCATATAAAATATTTTTTTTATTGAGTTTGTTACATAATCCACATTAATAAGTCACTTAGTTTAATTTAGTATTGTAAATAATTTTTTTTATTAATTGATTTAAAAAAAGAAGAAGGCCGGACCCGGACCGATAGCTACCGGTCTGGTCCGGTCCCCTTGGGTGTTTGGTTCGGTCTGGTCCAATTGATGGACCGAAAACCTTCGGTCCATCGCCGGACCGGACCGTGTGCACCCTTACATATTTATATATTTTTAATTAATTTTTAATATTATATATAATATTTTTTATATTATATATATTTTTTATAAATTATAATTATATGTTAAATAATGTTATATTATAATTTATAATATAAAATTTTAATCTTAAACATGAACATTTATTTGATCATATGTTTTAAATATAAAATATATATTAATTACATTTTATGGCTTAATAAATCTCAACATATTCTTTTTGATAAATATATTAGTAATACTAATACACATTAGTATATTAATTACTATATTATCACTAACATATAGTAATAGTACTATACCATAGTATTACTATATACTAATAGTATTAGTGTATTACTAGTATTTATATATAAGTATAAGATATTAGAGATTTAATATATATTAAAAACCGATAAAACCAGAACGAACTGGTAAAATTGGATGTACTGGTTTAGAAGGGTAACCAGTGCAGTATCGGTTCTTGAAAATGCGAAACCGGTGTATACCGGTTCGGTCTTAAAATTTATTCAAAATTGAACCAAACCGGATTGGTTACACCCCTAGATGGTCATTATCCCAACTAGATGCCAACAATGTTTTTTTTTAAATGGAAATTTAGAAGAAGAGGTTTACATGTTGGCACCTTCTGGTTATCTTACAAAGGGCATTAACAGAATTTGTAAGTTGCAAAAGTCATTATATGGTTTAAAACAAATTTCACGCCAATGGAATTTTAAATTTCCTACAACACTTCTTCCTCATGGTTTTATGCAGTTAAAATCTTATTATTCTTTGTTTATAAGAAAACAATGTTCTTCTTTCATAGCATTGCTTGTATATGTTGATGACATTTTAATAGCAAGTAATGATGAATCATTTCTTGCTGCTCTTAGAGAATTTATGCATAGCTAATTTAAATTGAAGGATTTGGGTGCTGTCAAATATTTTTCTGGGGTTGGAAATAGCTAGATCTAAGAAAGGTATTTATTTGTGTCAAAGAAAATATACATTGGTTACTTTTAGATGCAGGACTACTTGTTGCCAAACCAGTAAATTTTTCCATGGATTATCATTCTAAACTCTTTAGATATGATGGAGAGTTATTATCAGATCATACTTCATATAGAAGGCTGATAGGTCATTTGTTATATTTGACTCATACCAGACCAGACACTGTCTTCTCAGATCATTATCTTAGTCAGTTTTTGGCATCTCTTCGAGTTCCCCATATGCAAGCAGCGCATCGCATTATGAGGTATATAAAAAAAGCTCATTGTCAAGAATTTTTTCTTTCAGCTAATTCTTCATTACACATTAAAGCCTTTACTGATTCTGATTGAGCAAGCTGTCCATATTCAAGAAGATTAGTTTCTAGGTATTGTGTGTTCATTGGTAATTCTATAATTTCATGGAACTCCAAAAAGCAACAAACAATTTCTCGATCTTCAACTGAGGCAGAGTATAGATCAATGGCCACTCTTGTGTGTGAAGTTACTTGGGTTTTGTCTTTGCTTAACGAGTTACATCAGGATCACTCTCATGAGGCCTTATTATTCTATGATAATCAAGCTACCCTACACATTACTGCTAATCTAGTATTTCATGAGCGTACTATGCACATAGATTTGGATTGTCATTTAATTCGAGAAAATATTCAATCCGGTTTACTATGCATTTTACATTTATATTCACAAAATCAAGTTGTTGACATTCTCACCAAGCCTTTAGGCTTATCCTTGTTTACTTCTTTGCTTTTCAAGATGGGTACATATGATGGAAAATGATAGTAGTACTCTAAATAAGCACAAAAAATGTACCTACTCATACATTTTACTTTTATTTTTTTCTTAATGGTTAAGAATGTTTAAAAAAAATTTAAAAAGAGAAAACAAAAACAAAAAATACTCATTTGCACTAGTAGTGTGCATATTTGGAATGCACATTTAGTGTGAAATGTGCATCTAGCATTGTTCAATATGATATATATGCTTCATCTTGAGGGAGATTATTAGAAGTACATGTCAGCACACACGTGCAGAAACATGATAGATTAGCAAGAATGGTTCTTGAAGTGTAGAGATTAGTTTGTCTTTTATAAATAGTAGAATTCATTTTCTCTGTAACTAAGATTGTATAAAATAAATTTTATCCAATATACAAAGTTGTTCTCTTCTTTAATCGTAACAAAAAAGGCGTTCTTCAAAGTTAGACTCGGAATCAACATCTTCTTCTAAGGATGGAGAGCTGGTAGTCTTTTTACGTACCCATTTATTTTAAATGTAATGATATGGTTATTATCTTATTATTATTTATCTACTATTTAAGAATATTTTAATTTTTTTATTATTTTTTTTAAAATATTTTTTTAACATTCTTAATCATTAAAAAAAATTAAAAAAATATCTAACTTTACTAATATTCACTTTCTTAATTATTAAGTAAAATTAAAAATTTTAAAAAATTAAATATAAATTAAATATTAAATAGATAGTAGTAAGATAATAATTATCATTATTCTTTATTTTAACAGAAGTCCAATGCCATCACTTAATAGTTTTTTTTCTTGATACAGCCCCTGCTAAACAGTTAGATTCGGATAAAGTGTCGTGGGGTAGTTTTTGCCTCTGAAAAAACAAAAAAAAAACAAAAGCAGAGGAAAACACAAAAGTGTGGCTTTGTTCTGAACTCGGGCGGACTCCACTCTCTTTACCCGGGAAAAAAAAATTTTCAGAAACTGAAAATGAAAATCATGGGGCTTCTCAGCCGCCACGCCACCCTCCACCCTCCACAACCCCTAGTTCCATCTATTCGTGACAGAGCCCTCAGACAAGTGGAGTCTAAACGATGCTTCTCTACGCAGTCGGAGGACCCTGAGCTGAATGACTTCATGGAGTACATGGATTCTTTGAAGAACTACGAGAAATTGGGGGTCCCCAGAGGCTCGGGTACAGACTCGGAGGACGGGTTCGATCTGGGTCGGATGAGACGGCTCATGGAGCGGCTTGGCAATCCTCAGTCTAAGTTCAAGGTTCGGATACTGTCCCATCGATTTTAAGCTGTTTTTGGTTTCAGAGGCAAGGAGGAAAGCGAATACGGAAAATTGCGAACAGTTTTTATTTTTGGGTTTTAATGCTGTTTTGGTTCCCGAATACTGCTCAGTTAGAATGTTAGATCTTTTACTTGCTTCAATCCCAAAAAATAAGATCAATTTAAAGAACGTACAAAATAGTGTTCAAAGCTTTTGTTTTGTTGTTGTTGTTGTTCTTCTTCTTTTTTCCCGGTTGCGGCGGTTCTGTAATCATCTAACTGGTCAATCGTTTCTGTCGCGAAGCGTATCCGCATTCAAGCGCTCGTCTGCTAAATTTTATAATTTTTTCCCTTACGTATTTATTCATTTTGTTGATGAATTCGAGTCTAAAGTCTAAGTAACTAGCGCAACAGCTATTTTAGGCTGTTCACATTGCTGGGACAAAAGGAAAAGGATCAACTGCAGCATTTCTTTCCAATATTTTACGGGCAGAAGGATATTCTGTTGGTTGTTATAGCAGGTATGGGCTTGTTGTAATATTGGTTATTTGCTTGATGTTTCTCGGAAACGAATCAAGGGAGTTAGGTGGTCTGCAGCTGCTTGTACTGCTAATTTTTACCTATCTCTACTTTTCGACTGTATTGTTCTCACACCAGGTTTCATTTGCTGATGCAGCCCACATATTCAGACTATCAGGGAACGCATATCATTGGGAGGATTTGGTGCACCAGTGTCAGCAAAGACATTAAATTTTCTTTTTCTTCAGTTTAAAAAGACTCTGGACCAGGCAATGGAGCAGGAAAATGGGCGTATTAGTCATTTTGAGGTACCACTTGTGCACGATAATGTTTTTAAACAACTTTAATAGATGCACAGTGGAATTTAGTTCTAGGAAGAAAATTGATTCAATAGCTGATCTTAAGGTTCTATAGACAGTAATTATTTGGAGTAGTTCACATGATGCTATGAAAGCTTCAATCTAGTATAGCAGTTGTTTACATGTCCTGATTGTTTCTTTTGTTTTCTTTCAACATTTTGTTCTGTAGCTGTCTGATTAAAGTGTTTACCGTAAATTCTGTCATTGGTTGAAGTATCATTTCAAGATTTGTTTTTCCATCTTCTCAAAGTTGAATTGAAGGCTGGATGGGATGGACAAATTCGTTTCTCGTATGGCTGGACATTCTGTCATGACAAATCTATGTTCGTGGATTTGACTAGTTATATTCATAGTTTTTGCACTCACTAGTGTATATTGTTCAGGTTCTCACTGCAATGGCATTCACCTTATTTGCTCAAGAGAGAGTTGACTTTGCGGTTATTGAGGTAATTCATTTATTCCATTTGACATCTTTATCCAGCAGTTTTACTTTAGCACTTTCACTTTGCTATTCCTTTGTGAACCAAACATTTCTCTTCTCAAGTGTTATGTTCACAAAAGGATCTCATAAAACTAAAGTTCACAAACTAATGTATCTAGATGTGATACGTTAGATCTACTTTATAGTAAAAAAGGTTTTATAATTTTATATACCGCATCAAACAACATCATTTTGTGATCTTTACTATTAGGCCTTACGACATCAGTTTCTCTTATCTATTATGCTAAATCACCATCAGTGCTAAAAGCTTAAGTTGATAAGAATAAGCGAATTTAATCATTAAATTTATACTTTAGAACTTCTCCTTACATGTGAGTCAAATGCCCTTTAATAAGTAGGCCTAACTCAATACATGGAATATTTAATTTAAATAGGGGATTAAATTATGGGTGGTCATACTTGCCTTATAAAGGACATACTTGCCTTCTAAAGGAGCATCCAGTGGAGTTCTTATTATGTTTGATAAAAGGGTGGTGGAAAGGTGAGAGGAATGTGTGGGCGAATACACTGTGGCCTGCTCCTTTGAGAATGTGGAAGATGGGTTCCAATGGGCTTTTGTAGGAGTATACGACCCCAATGTTGATGTGGAAAGAAGGTCATTATGGGAAGAATTTGCGGGACTTCTTAGTTGGTGGGAGTTACCAAATTGTATAGGAGGGGACTTCAATGTCTCTCGTTTCCCGATTGAGAGATCAGGTAGGACCCACATCACACCAGCTATGAGGGATTTTTCTAATTTCATCACAAAAAAGGCGCTCATGGATATTCCATTAACGGGAGGCACGTACACTTGGTCTAACACGTGTGAACTTCCATCTTGGTCGAGAATTGATAGATTTTTGCTAACTCCAGATTGGGAGTTACATTTTCCGGATGTCACTCAGCGAAGGCTACCTAAGGTATGCTCAGGTCACTTCCCCATACTCCTAGACTGTGGGGGCATCCAAGGAGGAAAAATGTATTTTAAATTCGAAAATATATGGCTTAAATCTGAAAGTTTTGTAGACAGGGTTCGACAATGGTGGTCTTTCTATGATTTCCAAGGCTCGCCAAGTTTCACAATGGCGAGACAGCTAAAAGCGTTGAAACATGATTTGAAGCAATGGAATGAACAAGTATTTGGCAATGTGCTTCTAAAACCTTGTTCCCTTCTAGAGGAGCTACAAGGTCTGGAGGGCGAGGAGAATGCTATAACTCTCTCTGAACCTGAGAAAACTCGCAAGAGTCACCGAACTTGAAAGAGTAATATTGATGGAAGAGATCTCTTGGAGATAGAAATCAAGGGTACTCTAGCTCAAGGAGGGAGATAAGTGCACAAAGTTTTTCCATAGGGTGGCAAATTCATATTGGAGGAACAACGCTATTGATACGTTGATGATAGATGGATCAGTTTCTTCAAATCAGTCAATCATCAAGAACCACATCGCACAGTATTATGAACATCTCTTAGCCTAACAACATCCTTGGAGACCGACAGTAGATGGACTGACTTTTTCATCATTAGATCATCATACTGCAGAGTGGCTTGAGAGGCCCTTTGAAGAAGATGAAGTTAGTAAAGTCGTCTGAGGTATGGCTAGCGACAAGGCCCCAAGCCCTGATGGATTCACAATTTTTTCCATACTTGTTGGGAAGTGATAAAGAGCGACCTTATGCAAGTATTTCAAGATTTCCATAATAATGCTAGATTCAAAAAAAGCATGAATGCTACCTTTTTAGCACTCATTCCCAAAAAGGTGGGATCAATGGATGTTCAAGATTACCGTCCCATTAGCCTTGTAAATGGGGTCTACAAGATTCTCTCCAAGGTGTTAGCAAACCGATTGAGTACGGTGATGGACAAGCTAATCTCGAAGCTGCAAAACGCATTTGTTAAAGGTAGATAGATTCTAGATTCAGTTTTAATTGCTAATGAAGTGTTAGATGGACGACTCAAATCTTGAGAACCGGGGTTACTATGCAAACTAGATATGGAAAAAGCCTATGATCATGTAACTTGGAAGTTCCTACTTTATCTACTTGAAAGATGTGGTTCTAGAGAGAAATGGTTGAATTTGGTAGAATTATGCATCTCAATTGTTTGCTTTTCTGTCTTGGTGAATGGTTCGCTAATGGCTTTTTTCGACTCATCCCGTGGCTTGAGATAGAGGGATCTACTCTCTCCACTACTCTTTGTATTTGTCATGGAAGCTCTTAGTAAAATGATTGCAGGCCTTGTGGAGGGTGGTTTTCTTTATGGCTTCTCGGTGGGGAATGGTAATTATGGCTCTATCGTTATTTCTCACTTGTTGTTTGCGGATGATACTCTCATTTTTTGTTGACCTAATACTGGGCAGATCCAATCTTTGAGGTCTCTACTTCTCTACTTTGAAGTTGTCTCATATTTGAGAGTTAACCTATCAAAGTTTGAAATGGTACCAGTGGGGACTGTTCCCGATGTGGCGACTCTTGCCTCTCTCTTGGGATGTAAGGTATCTCCTCTACCCCTGAAGTATCTTGGCTTACTCTTGGGCGCTTCCTTTAAATCAGAGCAGATTTGGAATGTAGTGATTGAGAAGGTGGAACGCAGACTAGTATCTTGGAAGAGATTGTATTTATTTAAAGGTGGTAAGCTCACCTTGATTAAAAGTACTTTATCCAACTTACCCACTTATTTTTTGTCCTTGCTCCCGTTACCAGCAAAGGTGGCAAACCGTCTTGAGAAGCTACAATGCGACTTTTTATGGAGTGGTTTGGGGGACAAGTTCAAGTTACATTTGGTTAATTGGTCAATGGTTTGTACTCCAGCTTCAAGGGGTGGACTGGGAATTCGTAACTTGATGAAGTTCAACCAAACGCTATTGGGTAAATGGTTGTAGCAGTATCAACATGAAAGGGGGTCCCTATGGAAGTCTGTTATTGATGTGCAAATTGGGGAGACATGGGGTGCTTGGTGTTCGAATGAGATACGTGGCCCATATGGGGTGGGTTTGTTCAAATACATTAGGAAGGGTTGGGAGATGTTTAGGAGACACATTTTGTAGCGGGTGATGGCTTTCGTGTCAGATTTTGGTATGACAACTGGTGTGGTGAACGAAGCCTCAAAGATACTTTTCTTGCCATATTTGAGCTCGCACGAGAGAAGGATGCAGCGATAACGGACCTCTTGTGTTTTCTGGTGGTTCCCCTTAATGGAACGTTGATTTCATCAGGGCGCCCAGGACTGGGGGTTGGAGATGATCACAGAGTTCTATGCGGCACTGTATTCTGCACATATGACGGAGGGTACCATGGATAGGATGATTTGGAGTCCATCTAAGAAAGGCAAGTTCACTGTCAAATCTTTTCACAAAGTTTTAACGAGCCCAAGCATACACACGTTTTGATGGAAGAGCATTTGGCAGACAAAAGTTCCTTCAAAAGTTGCTTTTTTTGTCTAGACAGCAGCATTGGGCTTCTTACCACAGATAACTTGAGGAAACGCCAAATGATAATGGTGTTGGATTTGTGTTGTATGTGCAAGAAAGATGGGGAATCGGTAGATCATTTGTTTCTACATTGTGAGGTGGTGAGGAACATGTGGGACTACTTCTCAGGACTCGGTTTATCATGGGTCATGCCTTTTAGTTTGGTGGATTTTCTAGCTAGTTGGAGAGGTCTCCGTGGTAATTCACAAGTCACAACAATCTGGAAAATGGTCCCTATTTGCATTTGTTGGTGTATATGGCAGGAACGAAATGATAGAAGCTTCGAAAACCGTGAGAAGACAATGGAGGAGCTAAATTTTTTTTCTTTAAAACATTGTTCTCATGGGTGGGGGCCATCGTATGTAACGGACTAAATGTCCATGACTTTTTACTATCAGTTGTAAACTCTAGTTAGGTATTTCTCATGTATACTCCCTGTATACTTGGGCTCTGCCTACTCTTATGAATAAAATACCTTGATTACCAATAAAAAAAAATTAAGGATTTGTTCCTTCGTATGTGAAACCTCAGCCGCATACCTTTCTTGTGCATTGAATTATATTCATACTGATGGTTTTTTTTTCATTGAATTATATTAATACTGGTACAATTTATTCTGTTTGTAACAGGCAGGGTTGGGGGGTGCACGGGATGCAACAAATGTTATTTCTAGTTCTGGACTCGCTGCATCAGTCATAACATCAATAGGTGAGGAACATTTGGATGCGCTTGGAGGTTCTTTGGAAAGCATTGCCATCGCAAAGTCAGGAATCATTAAACATGGCTGCCCAGTTAGGTTGTTCTGCCTATGCAATTCTTATGCAGACTAATGGGATTGTATGGTACATTTTGATTATATTCAATCTGTGCATATAGTACATGCTACACTTGCAAGAACTTGGACTGAATTTTACAATGCATCCCACCTTGTTGATATTGTTTTGCAATGCAATGCCTGAATTGGATTCAGTCGATATTGTTATTCATGTAGAACTTAAGAATTATCCTGACTCTAATGAAATTAAAACTTTCAGTTGGTGCTGGGTGGGCCATTTCCTGCACATATTAATCGCATTCTTCGTGATAAAGCATTGTCAATGTCTTCTCCTGTAGTATTGGCATCTGATGGTGGAAATAGAAGTACCATAAAAGGTCTTAGCATGCTCAATGGTAGACCTTGCCAATCTTGTGATCTACTAATACAAGTTGAGAGGGACTTTAAGCTGGTATGCACTTGGAGCATGATTTTTCTTCAAGTATAATTACTCATACGCCGTAATATCAAGGTTTTTCCCTCCACTAGGGTGGTGATTATGCATAGTTGAGATTATTTCCCATTTGAAACTGTTGGAGAACCTATAATTGTTGTTAATTCGTGCAGTTCATTGAGTTATTAGATGTGAAACTGTGCATGCTTGGAAATCACCAACTTAAAAATGCAGCAACTGCCACTTGTGCAGCACTCTGTCTTCGCAATCTTGGTGAGGAGCTTTATGCATCATAGATTATTGTACTATTAGGCCTTTCGCGCCAAGGGACTTCAATTTTTTAAGAGTTAAAAGGTTTATTTGTGTGGTTTGGTTCAAATTTAGGGGGATGGTTCATAAATGACTACATTCATTCTTTATATTATGACCAAAAACTCCAATTCAGCATCCATTACCATAAACGGTGCCATGTCTAAGGATAACTAGTATATCTCTATATCTTCACAAGTAGGGGTGTAAATGAGTCAAGTTTGAGCAAGAAGTGGATGGCCAGATTTTGTCCATTTAATTTTTATTTAAACATGAGTCGAGCTCAAGTTTACATATATCTACAAATTTTGACAAAGCAACTTAGTTTTAATAAATATGTTTGTATAGTTTATATATATACACATTAGGATGTTAATAAGTATTTAAACATGTATCTTATTATGAACATGATTTCTATTATCTTTTTAAATACTTCAAATATTTTGATTGTGAAGTTAAAAATAAACTAGAAAAAGTAATAAATACAAAGTTAAATGATTTTATACGAGCTTATACAAGTTTTCTCGAGATTTATATGAGTTGTATCGTTTAATAATTTATCATAATTTTGTGATCACAAATTACTCATTTATAAACAAGTTGAGCAGAGTCGAGCATGGTTAGGCCGATCTCGAGTGGCTTATTAAGTAGCTTTGTTTATTTACAGCTCTACACACGAGGATACTGATAGTCTTAGGTGTAGTTTTCATGCTAGTAGCCATATGGGACTTTCCTATTGATATTATCCCTATACCCTCCTATAGAACATTACTTGCTCTCTCTCTCACTCTCTCTCAATTTAGAATTTCTTATTTGGAACCAAGACACTGTTATTTTGAGCCAAACATGACATAATAGAGTGGTTAAAAAAATTAGAGCAGCTGGTTCGGAAAAAATTTGTTGTGACATTTTGGCAAATCTTTCATTGATTCCTTGTTGATACTTTTGTGGATACTTCAGGGTGGAGAATTTCAGATGAATCTATTAGGGTTGGTTTGGAGAATACGTTCTTGCTTGGAAGAAGTCAATTTCTCACATCAAGAGAAACTGAGGCATTGGGCCTACATGGAGCAACAGTATTGCTGGATGGAGGTCCGATTCTCATATTCACCTTCTTACTAATTCCACTATTGTGAAGGACTTGTTCTGATGTTTTTTACTTTTTTGTCCGACTTTTAGTAATTACGTAGGTGGTTCATTTTTGGCATGTTGTTATTGGCCTGATTACATTGTTCTTGATGATAATTCTTGCCGCTTGTTTATTTTTACCATACTGTTGTATTTGCTTTTGAATGGATTGCAAAATGCTGAGGGCCTTGTAGGTGGAAATTTCTAGAGAAGTGATTTTAGTGTTACTGCTAGCACTAGGTGACAAAAGCCTAATTGTTTGGATGCTTTGCAGCCCACACCAAAGAATCTGCTAACGCTTTGGTGAACACTATTCGAATGACATTTCCAGAGGCATCATTGGCTCTTGTTGTTGCAATGGCAAGTGACAAAGACCATATAGGTTTTGCAAGAGAGTTTCTTTCAGGTATTGTCCCTTCTTGTATTTTACTTATGACTAATAAGAACATTAGGCTATGTTTGGATGCTGAGAATAGTTGAGTTGAATTATAAATAGTAGTATTTTGTGAGTCCCATTGAGATGGATTTAACTTTTTTAGGTTGAGATGAGTTTAACTTTTTAGGTTAAAATGTATGAAATAGGTTGAGATAAGTTTAACTTTTTTATGGAAAGTTGAAAAAGTTGTGAACCCCCCCCAAAAAAAAGAAAAAGAAAAAGAGAGAGAGGAGAAAAAAAATGTTGAATTGTAGATATGTATTGGGTTGGATGAAAAATTCCAGATTTGAAACGAGTTAGGGTAATCCTGAGAGAAGGCTTTACTTTTTATGCGAGCCTCTCTTACAACTGATTCTATTTGAATCGCAAACATAAATAACTTTTTATGCAAGCCTCTCTTAATCGCATTTCAGTGGGGGGAAGATTCTGTGCTGTCTTTTTGACAGAAGCTGACATTGCTGGAGGCAGATCACGAACAACGCCAGCTTCTTTATTAAGAGATTGTTGGATCCAAGCTTCGAAAGAATTGGGCGTTCGTATTGTTCATAATAGAGCTGCAAAATCTGAAGAAGATTTCGAGGATCAATTTGTTTCTTCTGCAAGCAAAGCGGAACGTGGAACCATATTAGCTGCAGAAAGTTCCTTAAATGTTTCATTGAAGATTGCAAATCAGATTCTCAGAGAAAGATCAGGGAATGGGTGGAGTGTTATTATAGTCACTGGATCTCTGCATATCGTTTCAATGGTACTAGCTGCTCTCAACAGTTAAGGCAGATGTTTTTCTTTATTTGTTTGTAATTCATGATGTTAGCATATGATAATCGATATCAAGCTCTACCCTACCCTCCCACAGTAACTATATATATATATATTATCTCCAACATGAGATTCTGTACTGTCAAGCTCCTCATTTCTGTTTGATTTTATTGTGATTTCATCTAAATAGCTTGTGCTAATAAAAAGCTTAATTGATGTTCGAGACATTCCTGCAGTCTTCTTGAGCTTTAGAGCGTAAACTGCAACCAACTCACCTATCTTCCCAACGGCCACCATCGCCATTCACCCGCAGAGTCTTAAGCGATTAATTCATTTTTTTTTGTTGTTGTATAATTAGAGTTATTTTCTTATTAAGTCAGTGTGGAGGCATACTATCTATGTCATTTAAATGGTAAGATTTTATGTATAATATTAAAGTCTTAAAATTTATCTTCTAAATCAAATTATGTTGTGTAAATAGTGTGTTCTATAGAGTCTATACACCGGCTAGATCAGACCCACGTTTATCTTAGCCCCCACCCCCCCAAATTTTTTGAAAATTCAAAGAGAAAGTCTAAACGCAGGCATGGGAGGGGCCTCCGCGCGCACGGTCTCCTACGTGGATTAAAACGCATCGTTTGAATTAAGTGATGAAAACGGTGCGCACATGAATTTCATTCCACTGAAGAACCCCTTCTGAAAACACAAAATGCTGCGTTTTTCATTTAAGACTCTTATTCTCCAGTTTCAAATTTGTGTGTATGTATACCTTTCCCTCGTATCAATTTTTTGAAGTGAAAAAATCAATTTCTCAGAAGATCTCTCCTACTGAAGGGACAACAAAAGACACAGATATTGTTGTATCTTTATGGCTCTAAACTTAGTTTATGGTTGCTGATTTACTGAACCAGAAAAAAGAAAAAAAAAAAAACAATCCTTCCTCTCAACTCACACAGATTTCACAGATTTCTCCACCTTCTTCTCATTACAGATTTCTGCAGTCCCCACCGTTTGTTTGACAAATTTTCCAAGTCAGACATTGTTAAACACACAGATGAGCAAAAAAAAAACAAAAAAAGCTGTCAAAGAACTTACCTAGTTCGACGTCGAGAGTGGATGGACGAAAGGGGAGTGGGTGGACGAAAGGGGAGGAGATATTTTCATTTTGAAATGAAAAAGTGAAGACAGACGGAAGTGAATTTCATTTCTTGGCGTTTTCACTTTTTTTTTTTGTTTTTTTAATATAAATCCTGACTGCCACGTCAGTGGTGTGCACATACAGGCAAAAATTATGCCTGTATGTAGCAGCTCTCAAATTCAAAATACTTCTAAGATTTTATTCATAATCCTATAAATATAGAAAATGGCCACCCAAAGAAATTTATAATCTCCGTATACTCTAAAATTTTCTAGAATTTCAATATACTTAGAAATGTCTATCTAATTTTTTTTTTTTTTTTTGTCTATAGTCCCAAAATTGTGTATAATTTATATATATATTCAAGGATGTGATCTCACCAAAATTAAATTAAAACTAAGTTTATGATAAATAATAAATTTATTAATATGGATCCCAATTTTTTTTTTTATACAATATTAGGCTTCTTAATATGGAATCCAAAGTGAAAATACAAGAAAAATCATTTAAGGTTGATGATTTATATAAAAAATAGTTGAGAGGTTTCATCCTCTAGACTTCATTGAGCAAGAAAATATTTATTTAAAGTCTCAATTATAACATTATATGTTTATGTGATATGAAAATATCTAGATTTTACATAAAACTTGATAATAAACTATCTTACATACTAGAATAAAATATGACCTTTAAAAATATCACTTGATAGTTTTTACGAAGAAAATAAGTTATAAATATTTCATTACAAAAGTAATGATGGATGAATATTATTCCATGAAACATTATTACTAGGAATCTGAAACATATATTAAATCGTGTTTTAAAATCTTACTTCTATGTAGAAAATATCGAAATTTAATTTTATATATAGTTATGTTTTATAATATTTTTTTAATATCTTCTTATTTTATATAAATATATCACAGTAGAAAAGTTGATTCTCCTTATCAAAAAATTGTTGGTTCTACCGCATGACTTGATAATAAAAAATTTCATATATATAATCGATATTGGCATTCAAGGCACGAATATCTCCTCTCAGGTTCCTCTTGAGTAGAGGTTTCTCTTCCTGTCTCAGTACATGATTTATACTGGCAGTTTTATATGCAAGCTTCCTCTCTAGTGTGTTTGAGTGGTGGGCATTAGTGCAAGATGGAGGAAGATTTAGAGAAACTTTATAAGAGACTATCTCTTACTGAACAAGAACATGAGGAAATTCAAGTGGAGCCACATATCGTCAATCCAACAAGGAAGCATTCAAGCAAAGGATGGAGAAGATCTGGTGCAAATAAAGACAATCAAATTTAGAGATCTAGGATCAATTTTAATACTCTTAGAATTTGAAGATATCTGAGACAAGGATCTGGTGAAAGTGATGGTTCTTGGTCTTTTGAGAAACACTTGGTAATGGTAAAAGAAGTTGATGGGAAGCAACAAGTCCACCATATTTGGTTAACTGAAGTTGTTATGGGTTCGCATTCATGATTTATCACTCATAGCAAAAAACGAATACATAGGAAATCTGATTGGAAAAGCCATTGGTAGAGGGTGAAAGAAATTGACCTCGAGAAAAGGGAGATGGCTTGGGGTGAATCCATAAGAGTCAGGGTATGTCTAGAAGTATCAAAACCTCATCTATGAGGAAAGAAGATTAACATAGACTCAACTAACTCTGTTTGGGTTCAATTTACGTACGAACGACTTCTGAACTTCTATGAATGTGAGCAATGGCAAACTGAGAAGGACAACTATGAAATAGAAGGATTTCCATATGGGCATTGGATGTGTGCTGGTAGTAATGGAGGGATGGGATGAGAAAGATGAGAACAAGAAAGAGATGTTGATAGTTCAATACTGCCAATGGCAGCTTCGACGAACAACTAAAGGAAAGCAACAATTTCGATAGAGATCAGGGGGACATTTGTTAACTACTTTGAAATAGCGGAAATCTTGGGTGGATTAGAACACGAGATTTGCAACAAATTTGGAAAGATGAAAAATACAAGAATATTGGATGCAGATATTCATTTGAATGTAGATGGAAGCACAAAATCAAGACCAAATAATAAGGAGATGGAGGTCCAAAAAAGGCGCGATGAAGATAAGGATTAGATTCTAGAGGAGGAAGATGAGTCAATGATAAACTCTTATGAGGAGGACATGTTATCAAACATGGGCTTACAACAAAAAGGCTTGGACCAATATGATGAGTATTATGAAGAGGGCCCAATAGCCAATTTAATCCAAACAAATGCTGTTGTGGGGGGCCGACGGTGGAAAACAATATTGAAGACCAGTATTCCAAAAGCCCATGAAGAAACCCATTATCATCTATCAACAACAGGAAGTAAAGAGAAGCTTTAGCAATTGAAGAAGAATATAAGAGACTTTTCAAACGAACGCTGACACAAGGTGGATAACCAGCCAAAGATTTTGATGGAGGCTAGTTCCCAGCCCCGCCTGAATCAATGAAAACCTTAAGTTGGAATTCATGTGGACTTGGGAACCCACAAGAAATTTGAACACTTCGAGATATTGTTAAGAAGGAAGATCATGATATTTTGTTTTTACAAGAAATAGAGTTCAAAGCTTGAGACATGGAAAAATGTAAGTTTTGTTTGGGCTTTATGAATTGTTTAACAATAGATTGTAATGGGAGAAGTAGGGGTATTGCAATGCTATGAAAGAATGAGGTTAACTTATCTGTGCATAACTACTCTAAATTTTACATTGATGCAATTATTAAAAATGATGACATAGTGAGAAAGAATGGTATCTCACATAAGTATATGGGCATCCTAATGTTGCTTGTAGATTTGAAACTTGGAATTTAATTCGTTCTTTGTATAGAATGGAGGAGAAGGCTTGGTTGGTGTTTGGTGAATTTAACGAAATTGTATACCAGAATGAGAAGTGGAGAGGAAGGAATAGACTTCAGAAAAAAAAAAATGCATGATTTTAGATCTATGTTAACTGATTGTGCATTAAGGGATCTGGGATTTAGAAGTGCTATGTACACATGGTGTAATAGAAGAGAAGGAAATGCTAGCTTAAGTGAGAGATTGGATAGGTTCTTGGCAAATTTACAATTGTGCCAACTCTTCCTAAGAGCAGTTGTCACTCATGGAGCAGCAACATATTCAGATTGTTTGCTTTTATGGTTAGAATCTGAAGGTGGATATACACATAGAAGAAGGAAAAAAAAACATTTTAGATTTGAAACTATATGGGTAGGAGATAAAGGTCGTGATAAAATAATTGACGAATCTTGGAGAAATGGTTCTATAAGTAATATAGGGGAAGTGATGGGCGTAATCTCAGGGTGTAGTAAGAAGTTGGACTGCTGGAACCAGAAAAGTTTTAGAAAGGTTCACTACCAATTGCAAAAGGCAAGGCAAATACTGGAAAATATGCAAGGGAGAGATCCTTATTTTTTAGATAGGAAATAGACACCATTTCATTCCATAAGGAAGTTACATCTGTGACTCAAGTTACAAGCCAAACTAATAAACTTCCCGTACACAAATATCTCTACGACGACATTGTTTGAACTTCAAAAACTCTCAAAAGAGAGTATCAATCTCTGTATAAAACAGAGGTAAAACAACCTGCATCCAAACTCCATCCTCCAAAGGAGGAGAAGTAAACAGCACACCCATCCTCCTAACCGAAGAAGGGAGGAACCAACACTGCTCTGGACATAAGTCCAATAGCCCATTTCACTTTTTTTTTTAACAAACAAAAACCAGCAAACAAACACCAACAAAACACACAGGCATAAAGTCAGAAATACAGAGATCCTAAATGTGTTGATATTACTAAAAATGTCTTTGCAAGGCAGGAGACCTAATTGTGGTTAGAAAGAGAGGAAATTATGTGGAGACAAAGGTCGAAGGCTCTATGGTTGCATGAGGGAGATCTGAATACAAAGTTGTTTCACACAAAACCCTTACAAAGGAGAAGGAAGAATAGGATATAGAAAATACAAGATGCACAGGGAGAATGGCAATAGGGAGAAATAAGAGATAAAATTATAATGGACTACTTTCAATCTCTTTTTCAGCTTCTAATAAGAGGGGCTTTATGAATTTATTAGAATATCTGTCAGGGAAAGTCACTAGTTGCATGAATGATGAACTATCAAAGGCATACACTGAGGAAGAGGTGATTATGGCATTGAAACTAATGAATCATATAAAAGCCCCTGGACCTGATGGCATGACCCCACTTTTTTTTCAAAGGTTCTAGCATATTACTGGCAAACTAGTTACTGCAGCAGTCCTTCAAGTCTTGAATGCTGGTGCGTTTCCAAAGTCTCTAAATCATACTTTCATAATACTAATACCAAAAAGAAAATCCCATTTGAAAGTGGCAGATTTCTGACCTATTAGCATTTGCAATTTGATTTACAAACTTATTTCTAAGGTGCTTGCTAATAGATTGAAACAAGTGCTTTCTTACGTTATCTCGGATTCTCAAAATACTTTTGTACCTGGGAGACTCATAACAGATAATGTATTGGTTACTTATAAACTAATATATTATTTGAGGCAGAAAAGATTTGGGAAGAAGGGATTTATGTGTCTAAAATTGAATATGAACAAAACTTATGACAGAGCAAAGTGAGATTTTTTGAAAATTATTATGCACAAGTTGGGCTTTGATAGCAAACCGACAAGTTGATTATGATGTGTGTGCAAACTATTTCCTTCTCTATTTTGATTAATGGAGAGCCAAAAAGGCCAATAGTTCCCAGTAGAGGATTAAGACAGGGGATCCTTTATCACCATATTTATTCTTGTTATGTACTGAGTAGCTTATTAGTTTATTAAAAGAAGCTGACTGTAACCATACAATTTTTTGGGGTCAAAATCTATAAAAGGGCCCCTCGAATAAGTCATTTGCTTTTTGCAGATGACAATATCATTTTTTGTAAAGTAGATTCTGAAACAAATAGGAAAATGCATTTGCTTGTTGAATTGATATGAAAAGGCATCAGGTCAAAAAATGAATATAGAGAGAAAACATCTATGGTGTTCAGTATGAATGTGCCAGCTAGAGTTCAAGAGGAGATCATGTCTTTGTGAGGTTTAGCAATGTTCAACAATATGAGAAGTATCTAGGCTTGCCTTCAGTGGTAAGTAGATCGAAATTTCAAGCATTCTCAAAGATTAAACATAAAACTTGATAGAAATTGCAGAGTTAGAAGAAGCATATGTTTTTTCAAGGGGGAAGTGAAGTGCTTATAGAGGTTGTGACACTATCAATCCCTACCTATGCTATGAACTGTTTCAAATTACCTGATAGTTTATGTTTTGAACTTGAAAGTATGATGGTTAGATTATGGTGGGGCCAAAAAAAGATTGAGAGGAGGATAGACTGGGTTAATTGGTATAAGATGTGTAAATCTAAATCTAGAGGGGGTTTAGGCTTTAAAGATTTGAGAACTTTTAACGTGGTTCTTTTGGCCAAATAGGAGTGAAGAATCTTACAAGAGGAAGATAGCATGCTGCATAAAATCTATAAAGCAAAGTATTTTCCAAAAGTAAATTTTTTTTAGTCTACTTTGGGCAATAATTCCTCATATGCATATAGGAGAATTTGGGAAGTAAAAAATCTGCTAATCCAAGGATGCAGATGGAGGATAAGTGATAGAAAATCTATAAAGATCCGGAAAGATAATTGGATTCTAGGTCATCAAGCTCTACATAAGGAACTCAGTAATATGGAGATAGAAGAGAATGAGGATACTGTGGATAGTCTCATGGATAGCAATACAAATTGGTGGAATATCGAGAAGGTTAGAGCTCTATTCAATCAAAATGTTGCAGTAGATATTATGAAGATCATTATATGCCCAAGAGAACAAGAAGATAAGTGGACATGGACTCAGGAAAAAAATTGATAGTTTTAGTGTAAAATGTGCATACAGATTCTTCATAGATAAGCAAAAAAGCAACTCAAGAGAGAGTTCAAATGCAAGCAAACAACAAGCACTTTGGAAAGTGTTGTGGAAAATGAAAATTCTAACAACGTCAAGTTATTTGCATGGACAACTTGTAAAGAATACCTACTCAATATAATCTCATAAGAAACGTGTTTATGTTGAAGATAAATGTTATTTATGCCAAGATACAATGGAAGACCTTTCACATGCACTGTTTTACTGTTCTACCATCCGAGACCTCTGGAAATATCCCTTTGATGCGAGAAATTGATAAGAAAATGAATATGATGGATATAACACTGAGTGTGAAGGAGAAGGGCAATATGGACGACCTGGCTATTTTTTTCTTAATAGCCTGGGGCATTTGGTTTAGAAGAAATAAGATGCTGCATGAAAAGTTTTGTGTTGAACCTAAACAAGTGATTGGATATGCTTTATCTATGCAGAAGATTCACAAGGAGCTGAAAGATATTCAAAGCACAAAGCCTAAGGTTGAGTTTAGGTAGCAAGGTATTATCAGGTATCCTGTAAATAGTAGTGAAGAAGTAATGATAGACTATTGAATAATAGTGAAAAGTAGGTAAAAAGTAATAATATAATAATAAATAATAGTGAAATATTCTGAGAATACCTCATGTATTCTCAGTACCCCAACTAGGGGTAATACTTATTGGTGATGGATGCTGCCCCCAAGGTTACTAAAAATTGAATATAGATGGAGCAATATTTTTTTTTATCAGCATAAGGCAAGTAATGGAGTAATTCTTAGAGATGAAAAGGAAGACATAGCGATGGCTGGTAGCAAAGTGGAAAATGATTTCAATGACCTAGAAACTATTAAAGTTTTAGCCATGTTTAGAGGCCTACAACTATGTGCAAATATGGGCATTTATGATATTATACTTGAAAGTGATTATTTGTTAATAGTTAGAGGTTGCAGTGTCCTTCACACACCACTGCAACCTCTTTTTATAGTGTATTTTTTGTTTTTATAGTATTCTTTAAGTGTTTGTAATTTTGTTTCTATGTTTGTGTTAGCAAATAAAAGAAATAAGCTATTGGACTTTTGTCCATAGCAGAGAAACCCCCTCCTCTTTTGGAGGATGGGAGTGGTTGTTTCCTTCTCCTCCTTTTGGAGGATGAGGGTGGTTGTAATTTCCTTCTTCTCCTTAGGAGGATGGAAGTTGGATACCCAATTCCCCTAAGGATGTGGGAGATGGTTATCTCTGTTTTTTTTTTTCTTTTTTTAGAGAATGATATTCTTAGTTGAGAATTTCTAGAAATTAAGACAATGTCTGTCGTCAAGATGCGTGTGCGGGCCGGGAAGCTTCCAACATATATGTAATTTGGCTTGTAATTTGAGTTTTTTTCAATATTGACCAGTCATAGCTATAACTTCTTTTAATAATGAAATAAAGTCTATTTTTTATTATAAAAAAAATAAATAAAAAAGAAGGAAGAGCTACACGATGCAACAGATTCTCACACAATACTAGAAAACCTGATGAAAGAAACAAAATGTCTAAAGTAACTATTCAGAGTTTTTGCAAAGTTCTATATAATGTTTAATAGACTAAGAAATGAGGCAGCAAATATGAAAAGTATTGAAACGTGTTGGGGATAATATTTCAAATGTTGTTTCTCAAGCTATATGGCTTGCTAAAAATAATTTGTAATGTCTCTGGTCAAGGATACGTTGTTTTCCTATAAATGTATATATGTCAAAGTAGACAAGGTTGATAGTGATCATTTTATAAAAATGTGGATCTTATGAAAAGAAAAAAAATATTTTTTTTTATAATAAAATTTACTTTTTTACAAAATAGCTACACGATATTTATCTATTAAGACTTGTATAAATTATTTTTTAAGTTATATATATATATATATATATATATATATATATATATTTATATTTATATAAAAGGCACGATTTGTGGTGCAACGTAGCGCTGAGGTGGACGGATCCATGCCACATATAAATGTCATGGCTTTGGTTCCTAATATTAGGACAGCATGCAGACACGGAAGGGTAGACTTTGTTTTGCCGATCAGAGTAATAGTACAGACGGACATGACTCTTTTTACAAAGCTAGCTGTTTGTAAATTAGATAAGTTGTTAAATAAGAATATTATTTTACAAAGTCATTCTCCATTTAAATATATATATATATATATCACGTGGTCATTAATTAGAAGTACACTTGAATGCCAGAATGGCGAATGAAAGAATTACAAGTGGGACATGATCAAAATAGACTTGTTCATGATCATCATGAATATTAGGTATATATACGTACGAATTACCTGTTTCAGTACTATTTTATCACACGTACATGAATAATATCTCTCGACTATACTTATGTTGGGTAGCTGCGTTTTGCAGTTGGCAATAAATCAATTTGTCCAAATTTCATTATTCTTCGTTTAAAACATAAATATTATAATTATACTCTGGCCAGCCACTTTATGATCATACTTAACTTGTACCCCTGTGCATCGTGTACGTGTGCGCGTATGCATTGAAGGCATTAAAAGTTATCTTTGTTCGTTACACCTTTCAATTTCTTTTTATGGTCGAGCGTATATATAATCAGTTTCTTACATTGACAAATATTTATATATATATATATATTCTGTCATGAAATATTAGACTTACAGTTTTTTAAAATTTCTATTAATAAGAGTTTCAAATGGTAGATCAAGTGGATTCTACCACACACACACATTATATATCAGTAATACTGCTACTCGAAATATTTATTCAACCACAATTTTCTCTTATATATAGTACTGATTCATTTGACCTAAAATATTATCCAAATGAATGCTAGGCGCTGCACCTGCAAATTATTAAGTGACGATCGAGTCGAACCAAGGTACGTAGTTATACAAACAAATTTGGTCGGCAATCAACCAGATAAAAAACACCATGAACGTCATATAATATATATTATATATATATATATACATAGATGGGGTTTCATATTTATTTACTCTAATTTACACACACACATATGTATATATAAGACTAGTTCGTACGTACTGAACTAATTAATTGAGGGGAGCCGCGGCCCCAACGGTTAGAGGCATAGGAAGGTGACGCGACATACATGATCCCAAATATGTCATGGAAATCTACCACGCAATCAAGCCCCATGCAGGAGGACCCGGCAAGTATACATCTTATTATATATTTGTTCTGATCAAGTGGAGCCCCCAGATACAGAAGAAACACTGAGAGAGTAGTGATCATGAATGAGTGCAACTGCATATATGGTAGGGTTAAATGATGTACTGTAGCATCTGCATGCAGTACATACTCGTAATAATGTTTTTTCATACATTTCGTGGGTGCTATTGAATGATCCTTTTCTCTTTTGGGCCCCAATGCATTTAAAACTAATTATGGTGTGACCTGCTTCTTTGCTTTCTAAATTTTGTCCCTCCTTTATAATTCATAAATATATAGAAATGGCCCTATAATTTCTCCCTGTAAGAGCATTTTGATTGATTTGACCAAATGTATTTTTAAAATTTAGTTAATATTATATTTTTTTTATATTTATTTATTTTATTTAAATTTAATTTTTTATATTGGATTAGTTATTCATTTTCTATATAATAATAAAATATTATTAAAATAATAATTTTTTTATTTAATTTATTTATATCAAATTTTATAATTCTACTAATTTAATATTAACAATAATTATATTCTAATTAAATTCATATTTAAAAAAAATCATATTTTCAAAGGTCATTTAATGCTAATAACCAAAAATTGAGATTAAACTTATCTAAAATTCTATTTAAATTTCTTAATCACTAATCAAATATTTAGCAACATACACATTTCAATGTCAATAAAAAATCTGCACCTACAAAACAATTGTGGTTGGAGTGAGAAATTAATATTTTAATATTTAATAATTCAATTGTAATTCTTCATCTTTAATTAGTCAATTACTGTAATAAAAGTTTAAATTATTTTAAATTTAACCAATTTAATGTAAAGTATTTTTTTATATTAATTATATAAATTTTAGCCAACCTTCTTATTTGGCCAAGCTGAGGATGCTCGAGGGACAAAATTATATGAAGCAGCTGCGCGCGCGCGAGTACGTAGTACTACTTACTACAAGCATGCATGCATTCATTGTTTTTGTTTGAAATTTACTTATTTAATTGCTTGCATATTTCATCATTATTTTGTTGATCTAACATATTTTAAGTGAGTAATTAATCAATTAATTAATATATGAAATCATTTAAATAAATATAATTTTTATAAAAAGACTTAAAAAGAACGAAGAACAGCATTAATAATTTCTTTATATATATATATATATATATATATATATATATATATATTAACTGCTTGAGAATTTTGTTTACGTTGGCCAAGTCATGTTGGGTCTTTTCTTGGCCAAGCGAGGGACAGCCAATAAGTGATAGTACTACAACTGGATTTTGTAGATATGATAATTAAGAGAGTACATAGTGAGTACTACTCCTAACACCTCAAGTTTAACATCATCGTTTTAGCGACTGTATGTGAGTGCGTACACGAAGCTGGATCTCACTCATTATCTTTATGTAATTAATGAAGAAGCTCATGTACGTTTATATATGGATGGTTTATATATACAGAAACCCTAAATGGCCTGGCTATAGATCAGGATCAGGAGGGTACTACTTTACTACTTTTTGAAGGAAATAAGCTGTCAATGTAACAAACTCCTGCATGCAGGTTGGTTCCATTGCTAAAAGTAATATTGCTTCTTTTTAATATTCAACTTTTAGTTAGGAACTATCAGATTGTGAAATTTTTTTCTTAAATTATTCAAAGATTGTTAATACTTGTGCCTTGCCTCGAAATTAATGGAAACTTATTCTCGACAGCCTATGCCAATAAAAATAAATAAATGTAACAAATTAATAAGCTATTGCGCCATGCAGTTGAAAGATAGTAGTACTTGATCTACTCGTCATTAACTAACTGAAACGCATTCATGCATGCATGAATCCCATCCTGAAACTCGCATTAACTTCTTCTTCCATATTTCACTGATGCACGCTGCACAGACACACAAATCAGAGAGAAAGAGAGAGAGAATGTAATTGATCGAGAATTTTGTTTTGTGGCAATGGCAACTTGTAGGCACGAAGATGCCGTGTCTGAACATTGATCAAAGCCCAACATAATAATAGCAATAGTACAATGACAATGATCTAGTAAAAGATCAGTAAAATACATAATTTATAGATTTTTCCCTGCAGCTAGCTATCGAGGATCGTACGACGTACTCATCTTCATCATCACCTTGGTCAGCCATTTTAATTAACCTGCGTTTCTCATGTCTTTCTCTCATGTAAGAAATAAGATTGCAATGGAGGAAAAAGTAATCTGATTTTCGATATCAAACTTGAGGGGTGAGCCACTACAAGAAATCAGGCCTTTCTCAGCGCTCAAAATCGTCGAAAATAACCACCAAAATCGCTGCTTTTGACTTCTCTCGGCGATTTTTAAATCGCCGCATAGTCGACGATTTTAAAATGACGATTCAAAGCAGAAACAGCGATAACAAAAAATCGTCTGGAAAAATACTATTTGCGGCGATTAATAATCGCCGCAAAAAGCCATGAAAAACGCCGAAAAAAGGGAGTCCAAGTTCACACGAAATCGCCGAGAATTATTAACAGCAACGAAACGAAATCGCCGTAAATAGTCAATTAATCGCCGCTATAAGTCCAATATATTATCAGCGATTTTTTATAATCGTCGCTACAGATTTTTTCTTACGAATAATTATCGCCGCAAATATTATCTTTTTCGCCGGAAATGACTTTATATTTGCAACGATATTATTCGTTACGCCGTGAAAGAGGTTATTAGCAACGTCTTTTATTCGCCGGAAAAAAGCATGTACATCGCCGTAATAAATTTTTATCGACGATTTTTGTCATCGCCTATAAAAAATGCATGTCTATCATCTGTATTTGCGGCGCGTTAGAATCGCCGCAAATAGGTTGTATAATCGATTATTTACATTATTTCGGCGACTCATGTTCGCCGCAAATTGTGTATTTTTTTTTTTTCTTTTTCCTTGCGCCCAGACGTTCCTGAGGCCTCATTTCCGCCCTTCCTCAACCATTAAATTTCTAATTTACAGAATATTTATCTTATTATTTCAGGTAATTAACTAAACAATATTACTTAATATCTTCTAATTTTTTAGAATATTATTTGAGTAAATGACCTGAAATAATAAGATAAATATTAAAAGCATAGAATAAACTGCACTTAATGTACACAGAAAATTAATATCATCTCATTAAAACTGTGAAGTGTTAAGAGTGTTTATCCAATAGTACCCATACCTATATTAAATACTTAGAAATAGGAAAACATAAAAGAAAAAGATTGAAGTTTCATTAAAAAGATTGAACTTTCCATCTAATTTAATAAATTAATAACATTCAGTTCATCCATTGAGGTGGGGAATTCACATTAATGTAGTTATGGGGTATATCCATGGGGTAGACCAATTGGAAATCCCAAACTTACACTTTAACCCCTAAATATCTGATAATACATCATTCAAATATGTCAATTGTGCTACTCCACTTTTATATAAATTATCTAGTCAAATATATAAAATCTGCACCTGGGCATGAGGGGTGGGCAGAACAATAAAACAGATTACACACATTGCATCAATGCCCTCATACTTGTGGGATATTTGATGCTTCCATCTGACAAACTCCAATCTGACAGTTAAAGATAAATTGGATCAGTACACACCATTAGATTAGTTATAAAGGAAAGTGCATTAACTTCTCTATATGCCTTAATGGAAATAAAATACATATAGCCTGCATATAAAAACCGTTCCTATTTGTTTAAAGCAAAATAATGTCAGCGATAGAAGTATGTAAGCATGTCTCAAAAAACAGTAATCCATCAATCACGTTCAATATCCATCACCCAGATTTGTTTTGTTGGGGCTAATTAACAAAAAACAACCAAATATCCATCTCTGCCAAACCACCCACCAGTCCCACTTCCCCCCTTCACTTCTTTTGCCACTTCTATCAAAGCCAATTTCTTTTGCCACTTTAAAGAAATAAAAGAGATAAACTATAGGAAATTCCTTGTAAGAAAGTGTACAAACAAGACAAAAGAAAACACTTCAGTGCGTCCTTTATAACAATAATCTCAGTAAAAAATTCCAACCATTAGTCACTTTAACACATGAGTTAGCACTTCAAAATTCCCAAAAAATTATTCCTGCATGAGGAAATGCTTGAATATTTAACCCAATTCAAAAATCATAAACAGGAGGATGTATTTGAGACCAACCTCAAGGATGGCAATTACAGCATGCCCACTTGTAGGACTGTAAGACATACGTACAACAGGTGCACCAATGTCGATAGAAGAGATCTTACTTCCTGTCAATGCATCAAATTCTGCACATACAAAAATTGATCATCATAAAAACTAGTAAGTAGCACTCAAATGGAAGAGAAAGCACCATAAAAAGGACTATATTTGTTTAAGGAGCATGCTCAGCATAGGAATAATTCAAGTTAAGTTTGCTTTTCATCAAAAAAATCACACATATGGCTGCACAGACTCAAATAATATCAATGCACCCATGGGTGAGCATAATGTTGGTGAAAATGCCATCTAGAGGCTAAACGCAAGGTACAATGATTGATGTAAGCATGTTTTTAAAGATAATGCATAATAACAGAAAATCCACAAAATATAATAAAAGAATGTTTAAAAATCAAAATGGTAATATATTTAACCCATTTGTTAGAGTACTGCAACATTAGAATTTTTTTTATAGGTCTCACACGCTCATGCTTTATATAACGTGACCAGAGTATTGTGTCATGAAACATCGATGAGTTTCAAGGATCTTCCTATTATTTGACACTTCGATGACTTTCCTATGACAATCTGAGATTCACTTGAAGAAATTAATTTAACTCAATTAATTGTAAATTAAATGGTTAACAAGCAAAAGAAATGGAGGGAAAATCAACCTGCTTCTACTCTGAATGGCTGCAGGCAAAGGAAAGAAACAGCTAATCTAGCAAAAGTAGTGCAGAAAGTACTTACCCCACCCTAGGGAACAAAATTGAAAAAAAAAAGGTACAAAACTAGGAGCATGGAAAAGTTCCTGCATATATATATATATATATATATATATATCATTTTAATGAGTTCCCGCGCGTGCATGTGCATTAAATTCGACTCCACACAATATTAATGCTAGTGTAGCAGTCGAGCAGTTTAGCCAAAATAATGCAAGAGAAGTACTTTTCTCTTGCAAAAATCTCACCAAAATAATAATCATCATAGGAACCTTACAAAATAGCCAAAATAGCCAAAATCTCTTGCAAAATAAATAGCATAGATTTGGGGGAGGGCGACAGTTCTTTTCTCATTTTTATGATGACATGGAACCTTACCAAGGAAGGGCCAATTGGACTCACCCCTTGGGAGTAAATTCTAGATATATGATCCCACCCTCCAGGACCGTGTATGAGATAAACCAGAGGAACTCCTTGTACAGAATTGAACCCAGGGAGAACTCATCCTAAGCATGCCCTTTGACCACTAAGTTGTACCCCAACAGGTGAGGGAAACAAATGAAGTGAGAACAAAATTCCAAAATCCCATAATAACTACTATCGCATCCAACACATGAGTAACGAATCAAAACAAGCTATTTTAGAACTAGAAAGTCACAATTATAGCCGATATACAGGGTTCAAGCAAACACAAGCTCAAGTTGATCTGCGATTCTGCACAGGAAGCTCAAAATCCATGCTTTTAATGAAAGCATTAGCGACTTTAGAAGAAACAGTTTACATATTGTTTCATTTTTCTCTCATTATAGCTGCAAGGATATTTTAAGGAATTTATTCAATCATGATATATTTCTAGTTATTGGTAGAATTTTCACTTAAGATAACACCAAGCTCACCCCATCCATTTACCACCACTAGTTAGAATTTCTTTTAGAGGTGAATTCATCTTAATTCAATTTCTCATTCTCAAATTTAGATTTAAACGCAATTAATATAAATATAGATAAATAAGTTTCCAGGAAGATAACACATTAGCTATTAGAAAACAACCCTTCCACACAAATAAAAAGATTACTGTATCCCATGGCCACTAGGATATACATGCGCAGAAAGAAAGTAGATGAAATCTGGCACAAAAGATTTATATTTCTGTCATCTGTTGTAAAAACGAAAATACCACAGTACTGGCTTGGTCCTTAAAACTGAGAAGGAACATTCATAGATGTGATCTTTATTATGTAACTTACTCAAAGCTTGGGTGACTCTCCTTTTATCTGCTGTAAAGAATTTACTTGGTTTAACAATTTTTACACTAAATATTTTTACACTAAACAGCAACTATTTTGGAATGAAACTTAAAAGACATACTAAATATTGGATAGATAGTCATATAGGCGAGTGTTTTACACTACAAGGCCTGCTTATCTCTGAATATGAGCAATATGCATGCTTGGTGTCTCTAGATCTGGAATCTGATCTCCCATTATCTAGATCTTGACTTGTTGTAGCATCCCAGGCCAATAATTATTGGAATAATGGTGGGGTACTATACTATAATTAAAATTGCTTAGTTCTAGACAACCATTCACCCCTTTTCTAACATAAACTGTTAATAAATACTATATAATCAGCTTTTATTTTCCTTGGGGGCTTTTACAGAAACATATATACCATTATACTAATTAGAGGACTAATTAACAGTAAACACATGCATGTTTGGACAAAAATTATTAGGAAATTAAACATTCACACAGTCTTAGTATACTTAGCTTATGTGCCCTCTGTTTCAATACAGCAACCGTAGCCATTCATCCCCATTAGTTTCCAGTACAACAGCAACACAAGTAATTCACATTACAGCCGTAACCTTCCATTCCCACCTTCTTCACAACAAAAATTACAGGAGAGTTACAAGAGAACTCTAACACAAATGCAAAGCAAAATCTTCTCAAACCCAAAAAAAAAAAAATCCAAAAGCAAACAAAACCCTAGAGCTGCCAGTTACCAACATCATTCACACAAAATAGAGAGATGAGAGAGAGAGAGACGGTGGGGAAGAGATGACCTACCGACGAGGACGAAGTGCATGGTGGAGCAGGACCGAGGAGGCTTAGAGGTCGCGGAGCAGAACAACTCCAGCCCGTCGGCGTTGTGTATTCACACGGAGACTTTAGAGAGAGAAACAGAGAGAGGGAAAGATGCGGACATCGTGAGTGAGAGAGAGAGAAACCCCAGAGAGGAAGAGAGGGAGAGGAAGCCCGTATCCCCCGGGGGGGTGGTTTGCGAAACAGAGGGGAAATGAGAGGGAGATTACGGGCGGGAGGGAAAAATGAATTACATCGCGCGAGCCCTAGTTGTAATTTCAAAATCATCTTTCACGGCGATTTTAGTTCGCCATAAAATACCTTTTACTTTTTGCAGCGATTTTAAAGTTAAAAAATCGCTGCAAAAACTAACTTCTGCAATTTCATCGAACAACTATTCGCCGCAAAAAGTTACTTGACTTTTTGCAGCGAATAGTTTCGTTGCAAAAAGTAAAAAGTGTTGCAAAAAGGCATTTTATTATTTGCGGCGATTTTTTTCGCCGCAAATAATAAAAAAATCGCCGGAAAAAGACTATTCAGAAACTTGATGAATTTTAATCCCAACGATGTGAAAATCGCCGCAATTACACCCTTTTTGCAGCGATTTTATTTTCAACGGACATAAAATCGCCGCAAAAAGCGGTTTTTCTTGTAGTCGGTCCAAATCGAGAAAACTGACCAAATCAATCAATTCGGTCTAGATCAGACCAAATCAAGATTAGTCGTAGTCTGATCTGATCCAAATTTTATGAGACCGGATTCAATTGGTCCGGTCCACGGTCCAGAGATCTTTTAGACCGGACCGGATCAAATGTAAATAATTTATATATATATTTTTTATAATTTTTATATATAATTAATTATATATATAATTATACTATATTATAATCAAGTATAGACTATAAACTATAGTTATACTAAAACTAATATTACTAATATATAGCTATACTATATTGCTAATAGTCTAATACTTTATGCTAATACTATTATATAGTTATACTAATAGTTATATTAGTTTATATTAGTTATACTATATTATAGTGATTTATTATAACTATATTATATATTAGTATAAATTATAATGATTTAGTATAGTTATAACTATACACTATAGTTATACAATTATACTTATACTAATATTACTAATATATAGCTATACTATATTACTAATAATCTAATACTTTATACTAATACTATTATAC
Source organism: Cyclocarya paliurus (assembly GCA_029856935.1). Taxonomy (NCBI): domain Eukaryota; kingdom Viridiplantae; phylum Streptophyta; class Magnoliopsida; order Fagales; family Juglandaceae; genus Cyclocarya; species Cyclocarya paliurus. Next base: position 28,102,718 of record CM056957.1, on the reverse strand, counting down.
AGTTATATTAGTTGTTATTTTAGTTATATTATATTATAGTGATTTAGTATAGGTATAAGTTATAGTGATTTAGTATAACTATAGAATATATTAGTATAAGTTATAGACTATAGTGATTTAGTATAATTATAAGTTGTAACTATAGTCTATATTAGTATTAGTATAAATATTAGTATTAGTATTACTATATGACTATAGTTAATAGTATTGATATAGTATTAGAGTATTAGTATAACTAAACTAAATCACTACAGTCTATAACTATAATTATAAATTATAACTAAATCACTATAAGTCTATAAATCTATCGTCTATATAGTATAATATTATATAGTATTAAATTATTAATATAACTAGGAATCTATGAGACTATGACCATTTATTATTATATAGTATTAATATCACTATTAAATTATTAATATAGTATATAGTAATAATAGTATTCGTAATAATTTATATCAATGTATTATTATATAATATATAGAATTAGTATCACTATATCATTATAATATATATACACACAGACACTATAAGTCTATATGTAGTACTAAGTTAGTAATAGTAACACTATAGTCTATAATTGTATAATATATAGTATTAGTATGTATTAATATAGGATTATAGCATAATGTATGTATAATAGTATAGTATTACTATCACTATATATAAGTTATAACTATATATACCTAATAGGCTTATAGGCTAATAGCCTAATACAATGATTTATTAATCATATTACAAATTTATCTATCATAGATTCTTAGAATCATAAATTATAATATTTATAATACATTGAATTTGAGTCATTTACATACTCTAAGTTAGTAACAAATTAGCAATCATCATTTAACATTATAAATATAATTATCATTAATTATTTTTTTAATGAGTTAATTAAATAATTCACATTAAATAGTTTATTTAATTTTAATTTTACTAATTTTTTTTTAATTCATTTATGTGCCAAAAAGATAAAAGAATCACAAAAAAAACACATGGGAGCTACCTTCCCAGAAACGACGCCACTTGATTCAAAATGGGTACCAAACGACGCCATTTTAGTCACTGTAGGCCAAACAAAGAACTGGATTGCATGAAACGGCGTCGTTTCATGCACCCAGTTATTTTTTTTTTTCAATTTACGTTCTTGAAACGGCGTCGTTTGGGTCCAATTGAGAACCAAACGGCGCCGTTTCAAGAACGGGACTGGCGTCTTCGCCCCCCTCCCCCGGGGGATTCATTTTCACTTTTCCTCAATTCCCCAATTCCTCCCACGAAAACCCTAAGGGGTCTTCGGTCACCCTTCGTCCCCTCCGTCGCAGTAGTCTCGCAGCCACTTGGTAGTCGGTACTCTTTCTCTCTCTCTCTCTCTCTCTCTCTCCAATTTGTTCAAATGCTCTTGACTTTGAAGAATTTTGGGATGATTGGATAAAAAAATTTTCATGTTCAGGTGTGGTAATCTTATGCTCTGTCGTGTGCATTGTCTCAACTCTTGTACTCTACTATATCTGATTTCTTGAATGTGTTATTTGTGTGTTGTGGTCCTGTGGATCAATTATGTGGGGTGAATGTGTTGTATAGATGTTGCTTCTCCAAGTTTGGATATTGGGAATTAGTAAATTGTGTTATGTTGTATTTGATAAATTGTATTATCCAAGTTTAGATGTCCCTAATCTGAACTTCCATGGTGAGGAAAAAAATTAGTGCGTTATGACGTCTTTGTTGTAACTTGTATGTGCTAAAGTTTGCAATTTTTCTTCCCACTTGTGTGCAATAGAAAGAATCAAATATGAGTGCTTTATCATTTTTGTTTAGTTATTTATTATGTGCTACAAATTGCAATACAAGGTAGTTTAAAAAAACTGAGTTGGGAACGGGGGAAGCAAGGGTGAAATTATTTTGCATTCAATGACTTTGGGTGCAAAATCAGTTAACACATGAAGGGAACGGTCAATTTTGGAAAGCTCTATAGCATGGAAAATGTGCATTATATACATGGGTTTTCAAGTTTTGATTTTTATATAATGCAAAACAGAATGCTTATAATAAATATGCACAAAATGCTTGTTTATAAATATGCACAAAATGCTTATAATAATGCATTCTATCATGTGTCCAGAATGCACAGAATGGATTTTTTTTATAAAGAGTTACAAAATGCATTTAACAATGATATTATATATATATAGATATCTATATATATATATCTATATATATATATATTATATGAGGCATATTAGTTTGACTCTAGCATGTGTCCATGTTCTCCCCATACATTTGTTTTTTTGGCTTCTGTATATTCAATATTGATGTACCAACATATGTTTTAAAACTGAAAGTTTCCATAATATCTTTTGTCCTTGTTGCTCTATATCATTTATCAATGTTTGGAGTCTTGGACATTGTACAAGCTGTAAACACTTGTACATGAATTAATGTTTATTTTCTAATTCTTTTGTCCACTTGTCCTTTTTATAGATGTAGTCTTCTATAAATGATGTGCAAGAATCAACACAACACAAGACATGCCTCCACCCCCGCCCCCACCCCCGCCCCCATACCCATCCAATATAAGTGAACAATTAGTTGGTGGGTCACAAAGAGGTAGAGTAAGGTCTTTCGTTTAGGATCACTTTACAATCACACCAAAAGGTGATCCAACTAAACCTAGGGTTGTGTGTCATTATTGTGGTATTTTGTATGTATTTGATACGAAGGCCAATGGTATGAAAAACATGAAGAATCACATTGAGAATCAATGTAAGAAATGTATGTTTAAGAAAATAGATAAATCCCAGACGACTCTAGGTTGGAGGGTGGAAAGAGGAAGTGGTAGTGTAAGTGGGGGATTTGTGCCTATTGCATTTAGTGTTAAGGCTTGCCAACAATGCTTAGCAGAGATGATTATTCTTGATGAGTTTCCCTTTAGGCATGCTGAAGAGGAGGGTTTCAGGAAGTTTGTACTTGTGGTTTACCCTAAGAGGGTAGGGATTTAATCCCGTATGACAGTTGCCAAAGATTGTTTTAATTTGTTTTTGAAGGAAAAATAAAAGTTGAGAAATGCTCTTCCAGGGTAGCAAATTTTTCTCACCATAGATACATGAACATCCGTGCAAAATCTAAATTATATTTGTCTCACGGCACATTTTATTGATGATGAATGGAAGTTACACAAGAGGATTTTTTCCTTTTGTTTGGTTGAAAATCATAAGGTTGATAAATTTGGTAAGGGTATAGAGATGTGTTTGATTGATTGGGATTGACTAAAATTTCTTGAACTCACTCTTGATAATGCAAACTCTAATAATGAGGTTGTTTCTTATTTGAAAAAAAAAATCAAGTATAGGAGAGGCACAATCTTGAAACATGAATTCTTGCATGTTCGATGTTGTGCTCACATTTTGAACTTAATTGTGAGAGATTGAAAGAATATGATGAGTTTATTGCGAATGTGAGGGGTGTTGTGAAGTATGTTAAATCCCCCCCTCAAAGGTAGAGTATATTTGAAAAATGTGTGGGGTTGAAAGATATTCAATCCAAAAGCCAAGTTTGCCTTGATGCACCAACTAGGTGGAACTCCACCTATCTTATGTTGGAAAGGGCTTCCAAATTTAAAAGGGTTTTTGATCGATTGGAAGAAAAAGATCCGTGCTTCCTTAGTAGTATTTGAGATGACGAAGATAACGATGTCGATGAGAAGATGTGGACCATGTGGTGAATAGGAGAAAATCAAAGAAGTTAGAGCCTCCCAATGCATCCCATTGGGAGAAGGTAAATTTGTTTTTGAGGTTTCTTCAATTATTTCATAATGCAACTTTATGCTTATTGAGGGGTGAATATGTAACTTGCAATGCTTTTTTTTTTCAGAGTTGGTTACTATTAAAAATGACATTAACATGGAATGGTGGGATTAATGACCACAATTATGAAGAGAAAGTTTGACAAGTATTAGGAGAACTTGAAAAATTAGAATATATTGCTCTATGTAGGTGTTCTTCTTGATCCTCACTACAAGATGTGATATCTTGATTTTGGGTTGGGATAAATGTATGAACATGATAATATATAAAAAAAAAAAAAAATTGATTTTAGTTGGAATGTGAGAAATGCATTTATCCGCATGTATGAGACATACAGAGAAAATGAAGAAGGGCATTCTCCTCAGTGCACAAGTTCCCTACATGAAGATGTATCTCCTTCAGCTGACAAGAATACGAGTAGAAAGGCACATTTGATGACCCAATTTAAGCAACAGTTACAATCAGAAGACAGTTTGGAAAGTAAGTCAGAGGTTGATATAAATCTAGCTGAAAGATGTGAGGATCAAGATGATAGTTTTGATGACCTTCTAATTTGGTGGAAGGTAAATTCAGCTAGAAATAGCGTACTTTCAAAGGTTGCACGTGATGTATTTGCAATACCAATATCTATTGTGGTCTCTGAATCTACATTTAGCATTGCAGGTCATGTACTTGAGCATTTCTGAAGTAGTTTAAGTCCAATGAATGTTGAGGGTCTCATATGTGTACAAAACTAGTTTCGTTCTTCTTCTACTCCAATAAACCTTAGAAGTTTAATAGATGAAGTGGAGAAATTTGAGAAGCAGCTGGATATGGGTATGTAATAAATTACCTTTGATATTTTTTGTAGTTTATTTTGTTTTATCTTCTATGTTATGTAATTTTATTTAACTTATTTTGTTTTAAATTTTTATGGATAGAACTTGTTGGGGACCCGAACTTTGTTAATTCTATGGAGGCGTCAAATTCAATGCCTACTGGCCCTACACCCAATCTTGATTAAAGACTAAAAAAGTGAGAAGATTGTTAGTAAGCTAGGCTCTGATGATCTCTTTATGTGGGTTTGAGTCGTTTGACAAGTATACTTTTTGTGTAGTTTGGTATACAAGTGTACGTACTACCATTTTGATTTTTCAGATTTATTTATCAGAATAAGAGGCTTAGGTAACTTAAATCAAAGAGGCTTATCTAGTTATTATTTCATGACTGCCTAAAGTTAGTTAACTTCATGCATGTATCGACTTTAATCCAACTAGAATCCAACCATAAACCTATATAATTAATCATGATATTAAGATCACACCAAGTACATGAAGAGCAGTTCTTTAGCTAGCTCCTATATACATATATAAAATTAATAAACCCAATTACGACTTCCTATACATTATAAAGTATATATACAATTTAGTCAAATGGGTTATTTCCAATAATTTATTTGAGATTATTAATTTGTCATAATAAAAAAAGTTTGATTTTACAAGTATATAGTAGTGTTATGTGATTGGTAGGGATTAGAGTGAATACAAATTTCAAATCCCGATTATTATGCATGCAAAACATCCTTATTTATTTATTTATTAAGAATTAAGAAAGAGACGTGCGAGTGAAATAGTATTATACAATTGGTATGTTGAGGAAAAGTTTCCATTTGAGAGCTCTGCTTATCGGAATCCCTCTCTTTTATTTTATTTTGTCGTTTTTGTGTTTGGTGTTCATACATTTCAATCAATTGACCCCCACCCCTCTCCTTGCATTAATGCTTATTTTGTCTGTTTAGATTTATTTTGCTACAGGCGTACTCTACCCAGATGTGTAAAGTATGAGAGGTAATGAAGAAAGAAGAGGTTGTATTGTAGCTTAACGAGTGTGTGGACTGGTGCAAAAATGGTCTCTTTTGAAATCCTTAGATTGCAAAGCAGAAGCAATTATAAAAAAGACATAGACTGCTTAATATTTTAGTTTATAATATGTTACAACTTTTGGAAGTTAGTCATGGTTTCTTCAGACATTGAGATTTGTCAAATATTATTTAGATCACCCATCCTTCCCTTGTAATTTCTTATTTCTAATTTTCACTTCAGTTTATAATTGGTAATTTGTAATAATTTTTGTACTATTATTTTGTTTTTTTTTTTCTAGTTTTTTATAAAGATTAGTTTTCTTTTATCATTGTATTTTTCAATATCAAGTTTATTTTTTGGTATTTTTAGCTAAAAAATGTACAAAATTTGAAGTGGACTGAAAATAATTGAAATTGGACCCAACAAAAATAAATTTAGATGGGCTAAATGGCCCATTTGGGGCATGTCCAGACCGAATGGACCGACCCTGGACCAGACCAGACCGAGATGGACCGGACTGGACCGGTCCTATCTATTCTCAGTCCGGTCCAGGGTTGAAAATCTCTGGACTGAATAGGTCTGGTCCAGTCCACAAAACAGCCCAAGACCAGACCGGACCGATACCACCCCTAATCAAACTAGTTTGTATATTGAGTTCTATATATAGAGCATTTATAAAGCGTCCGAATGTTGTGGAATTTTGAATTACAAATGTTTAAATCTAAGAGATAAGGATTAACGTGATATGAATTTGAATAAAAGATAAAACTTGAACTGTAGATAATGTCATCTGTTAGTGTTTTGAATATTTCACATGTTGTTGGAGAGTTGTGTTAGATGAAACTACTAGATTGTTGGGATATTGTGCAACACCCGAAGCTAAAATGATCTAGTAGTGGAGAGGCCTTTAGTAATAGGTCAGCCAGCTGGTCTTTGGTGGAGATATGCTTGATAATTAGATCTTTGTTGACTACCTTTTCACGAATGAAATGGTAGTCTATCTCTATATGCTTGGATTTGGCATGGAAGACTGGATTGGAGGCGAGTGCCAACGCACTATTGTTATCAACCCATAACACAATAGGGGAAGCAAGCGGAACTTGAAAGTCTTCGAAGAGCATCCTTAACCAATAAATCTCTGCACTTTCTGCTGCCATGGATATATACTTAGCCTCGGTGCTTGACTTGGAGACAACGGGCAGTTTCTTAGCAACCCAAGAGATGAGATTCGAGCCAAGAAAAATACGATAACTTGTTGTAGACCTCCGATCATCTGGGCATCCAGCCCAATCAGAATCACATTATCCATTTTATTGTAGCTGCCCCTTGGTGAAGGAGATTCCATACCCAATTGTGGGCTTTTAAATAGCACACTATATGTTTGGTAGTAGTGAAGTGAACTTATGTAGGTGAGTGAAGAAATTGATAGAGCTGGTTGACACTATAAGCAATGTCAGGCCTGGTGATTGTACGATATTGAAGAGCACCAACAATATGTCGACATGGTGTAGGGTCTAAAAGAGGTTCCCCATCAAATTTAGACATTTTGCTGCTAGTCACAGATGGTGAGCTATAGGGCTTGGCACTGACCATATGTGAACGATGAAAAAGGTTTGAGATATATTTAGATTGCTGGAGGTGAAGTCCATTATGGTTCCGAGAAGCATGAATGACCAAAAAATAAAATAGAGGACCCAAGTCCTTCATTGCAAACTGCATGTTTAACTTGTTGATGAGTTCAAAGATGGTAGTGGATTGATTGCCTTTAACTACAATGTCATCAACATATATTAGTACAAATATGTATATATTATTTTGATGGAGCACAAATAGAGATGAGTCAACATTAGAGCTAATAAAGCCTAGATCCAACATTGATTGAGAGAGCCTTTTATGCCTAGTTTGGGTGTCAAAGTACTCTGAGGTACTATCAAACACTCTCACTACTATTATCTATTTTATTATTACTTTTCACCTACTTTCACTATTATTCATTACTTTTCATCTACATTTTACTACTATTCAATATTCTATTATTACTTTTCACCTATTTTTTACTACTATTCACAAATATTCACAAACACTCTCACAATCCAAACCCAACCTAAACTAGACCTGTGGTGCTTGCTTGAGGCCGAAAATGGCTTTATGTAAAAAACAAACATGATTGGGTTTGCTGAGATCAACAAAGCCCTGCGGCTGTTCCACAGAAAGTTCTTCCTCGAGGTGCCCCTGTAAAAATGCATTAGACACTTCTAGTTGATGAAGAGGCCAATGAGATATAACAGCTAAAGAGAGAACTTGCTAAATGGTACTGGGCTTGATAACAAGGTTGAAGTCACAGTATAATCGATTCCATCGAGTTGATTAAACCCTTTTGGCACTAATATCGCCTTGTAGAGATCTAACGTTCCATCAGATTTTTGGTATGAAAGGCTTTAAGTGGATGTTTGGTGCTGTAGAAAATTTTTTAGTTAAGAAATTGTTTTGGCTTGTGAATTCTTGTTTGAGAACGAGTAACCACTCAAGAAGGTGGAAGTTGAGGTTGTGGTGGTGGTGGGGACTAAGTTGGGATGGTGGAAAACAAAGGAAGGGTTTGATTGGGTGATGGAGTATGAGAAATGGTAGTTTCAAGTAGGGGTGTAACCGGTCTGGTTTTGGACATATTCTAGAACCAAACTGGTATATACCGGTTTTAAGATTAAAAAAATTGATACTGCATCAGTTACAGCCCTAAACTGGTATTTTTGGTTTTACAGGTTTCGATTCAATCCAATCTGATTTTTTTGGTATATTATATATAATATACATAATATAGTATACATATTAGATTATATAATAATATAGTAATAATATATTGTAGTATATTATAATATATATTATAATTTTTTTTATAGATTATAGTGATCATATATTATAATATATAATACAATGATAATATATAGTTATTTATATAGGATTTTAAAATTTAATATTATATTAATTAGTAATTTATTATATAATACAAAATTATTTTATATAGAATTATATATATAAATCATGTAATAGAAAAATATATTTTATACAATATAAAAAATTAAAAGATATATATGAACAGGTCCAATCCAGTTAGGTCTGGTGTTAGAAAAAAAAAAAAAGGGAACCGGACGAATTTTGACCGATTTTGAAAAAAATGAAACTGGTACCGAACCGAATCGAATTGAACTCGATACCAGACCAAACCCGTCTGGTCTGATATGGTTTATAGGTTCACCAATTTTTTTTTTCACCCCTAATTTCAGGAAATGAGTTATGGTTAAGTTGGGAAGAGTCAGGTAATGATGTAGTCATTGAAGGAGATGAAGATAAATTAGATGGTAAAGAGAGAAGAATACTTGTGGAAGATGCATTTGAGGAGCCAGTCAAGCAGGGGCCATGTGAAGCCATGTCTATATTCTTTACAGGAAATATGGTTTCATAAAAAACAACATACCTGGAAATGTATCCTCGATTAAGATGAGGACCAAGGCAATGATATCCTTCTGATTTGAGCTATATCATAGGAATATACATCATTTGCTGTAGAAGGTGGGCTTATGTGGGGTGTAAGGCCTAAGGAAGCGATAACAAATGCAACCAAAGACCCATAAGCTAGTGTAATTAGGTTGATGCTTAAATAACTTCTCAAATGGAGACAGGTTATGCAGCACAAGGGTTGGAAGTCTATTAATCGGGTATGTTGCTGTTTGGAAAGTCTATACCCCAAACATTTGATTTTAAATGTGATTGTGCTAAGAGGGATAATTTGGTTTTAGTAATATGTCGGTGTTTGAAGCTATACCGTTTCGTTGAGAGATGTATGTGTATGTAAGTTGATGAAAAATCCCATTAGAATCCAAAAAACATCTAAAAGCAGTAGACAAAATGTCCCCACCTCCATCGGTTTGGAATTGTTTTATTTTGCAAGAGAATAAGTTCTAAAGTAGACATTTGAATTTCAAAAAACAGCAAAATACATCAAATTTCTGTTTTAATGGAAATAACCACGTAAATCTAGAAAAGTCTTAAACAAACAAGACATAAAACCTACAACCCCCTATAGACAACAAAGGAGATTGCTAGACATCTGAGTGAACCAAGTCGAGTGGAGAGGTGGAAATTCTGGTGGAAGCTGAAAAAGGTAATTGCTTGCTTTTGGCAAGTTGGCATGGTTCACACAAGTGTGGTGAGGCAAGAGGACCTAAGACTAGAAGGGTGAAAGTCTTGACTAACTACTGAATTATGGAATGAGAGGGGTGCCCCAGTCTTCTATGCCAGATTGAGAGAGGGCAGCATACTCTTAAGAAGGTTGTAAGATTGCGACACCTCTTATTGGATGCCATATTGAAGTAGATAGGATATAGACTGCTTCACTCGGGCCTTGTAAAAGAGTCTTCCCCATTTGATTGTCCTTCACACAGTAAGAGGAAGAGTTTAGAATAAAATAGCAGTCATTATCTTGACAAAATTGATGAATTGAAAGTAAATTAGCAGAGGCAGATGGACACTACAATATATTGTTTAAGTGAAGGGAGGATGATTGTGCGTGCACAAAAGTAAAACCAGTGTTGACAATAGGAAGGCTGGCTCCATTCTCAACAACCACGATCTCAGTGCCCTGTTATGGTTGCTGAAGAGTGAGATTTGCAAGGTTAGAAGTAATATGACTGTTTGCTCCACTATCTGCAAACCATTGTTGACCACCTTGTAGAGGCTGAGTATGAGCCACCATTGCTGCAAGTTGGGCAGGGGGATGCCTACCTTGATATGCAAAGTCCATCTAATGATAACAAATTAATGAAAAAATATTTATTACTTCAATAAAAAAAATGCACAAATTATTAATGATAAACCATTTTTATATAATTTCCAACTAAAGTAGTCGTTCGAATGAATAAATATGGTGTCAAACTGGTTCGAACTATATTTGTATTGTTCGAATGGTAAAACAACCTTGCCGCCACATTTTTCCACCAAATCTAGTCCGTTCGAACGGTTATTAACTTTCCCCTAGAAAAATAAATTAATTTCCCACCAAGATTATTATTCGAACAGTTTATATACTGTTTGAACATGCATTAATTCCTTGTTCGCATCTATTTTGTTCCGTTCAAATGATTTTTCTTTTTTGAGACGATTTTATTCGTCACAAAATATATTGTTCGAATGGACATTTATCCATTCGAACGAATTTAGTAGTTCAGGTATTTTCGGAGACAAAATGTAAATTTCATTTTCAAAATTGACTTTAAATTTTGTCCCTAACAAATTTCATCCCTAAAAGTCAAGTCTCTTGTAGTGTATGGCTCTTGATACCATGTAAGAAATAAGATTGCAATGGAGGAAAAAATAATCTGGTTTTCAATATCAAACCAGTTTGTGTATTGAGTTCTCTATATATAGAGCATTTACAGAGCAGTCCACATGTTGTGGAATTTTGAATTATAAATGTTTAAATCTTTTTTTTTTTTTTCCATCTTTGATCATAACATGAGCATCAAAATGATACAAATGTTTAAATCTAAGAGATAAGCTGGATTAACATAATATGAATTTGAATAAAGGATAAAACTTGAAGTACTGCAGATAATGTCATCTGTTAGTGTTTTGAATATTTCACATGTCGTTGTTGGAGAGTTGTGTTAGATGAAACTGCACGCTGGATTGTCGGGATATTGTGTAACATCTCATATGGTACAGCTTGTTCAATATTTCGTCATCTATTAGTACTTTTGTGACGCGAGCAGTGGCATTTTATAATTAAGAGACACGTACTGATGAATGGCTTTCAGATTCATTAGCTCAATACTTCTAAAATTAGGAAAATCAACGCAAATTTGGTGAGAAATTATAGTATGTTTTTTTAATTGGAGAAGTACTATCTGCATGCATGGTTAAAATGAATATTTGAGATAGTTCGTTTCGATGCGCATCTTGTATATATCATGATCACCTATTATGGATGCTTGGTACACGAAGCAGCTTCAACCCTTAAGGCACTCTTTTTTCTCCCTCCCGAATCTTGTATTGAAGTTAGTAAAATTTGCAGCGAAACGTCCTCCATGCATAATCATAATAGAAACTTTATATATATATATATATATATCCTTTTCCTTTTAACATTTATGTCTGACCTAACAAGTAGACTGCAAGTCTGCAATCTGGATCCCTCTGCCGGGTCGGGGCAGGGCCTACCCCTCCGCCATCCCGATATCACCTCCTAATAGTTAAAGGATCTGGAGCTGACGTTTTTCTTTTTCCGTTTTAAATCAAATCCTATCACCATGTCTCCTCGTTCTTCGTCAACAATATTATAAGGAAAATAGGAGAATTACTTCTCATTTACTACTCATTTATTATTATTTTTATATTTAATTTTTTAAAATTTTATTTAATAATTAAAGAAGTAATTATTAATAAAATTATATTTTTTTAATTTTTTCTTAAAAATTAAGAATGTTAAAAAAATAGTTAAAATAAAATAATAAAAAAGTTTAAATGTAATATAAATGATAAATGAGTAGTGAACCGATTATAAGGTCTCATTACCCATATTATAATTCTCTCTTTTGATAAACCCGTTTGTATTCTCGGTTTCCATTTCTTGGGATTCTGTGTGCTGCCTCCCTGATTCCCGTGAGATTCTCCCAGCATGTAATGATACCAAAACACGCAGCAAATTTCTCTAAATAGTTGATTGCGATGTCGAGTCTCTTTCATTGGCCTGTCTCCCATTTACTACCCTTAGCATCTTTTTCTTGATCTTGACAACCTCTCACCCTCATCGGCATTCCTCCGTCTCTTTTGTACTTTTCAGCTTTCCCGAGTATCCTCCGTTCCTTTTTTATCCCCCACAAAACACTTCCCCGAGACGCTCTCTCTAAAGTTTCCGTGAGAGGAAAACAACAAAAAGAACGCAGATCAAAATGGGTGATATTAATTTCCCCGATGTATTCGAAGAACACGACTTTGGAGATACCAGCTTGGCTGAAGATGATCTTTTCAGTATCTTCGAGAGCTTAGAAAGTGTGGCGGATTTCCCTCTGATTGATGAAGCTGTGGTTGGCACGAAAGAATTAGGAGAAGAGATCAGGACAGCGCCGAGATTGGTCTCTCAGAAGTCTACATCGTCCAGTGCCTTGCAAGATAAGTCGGGGACCGAGCTCGAAACATCACCAAAGAGCAAGAGACAGAAGCTTTCAGGGACGACGACTTCTTCCGAGGAAACAAACCCGGAAGGACAACATAGGATATCTCATATTACGGTGGAGCGCAACCGGAGGAAGCAAATGAACGACCATTTGTCCGTGTTGAGGTCACTTATGCCTTGTTTCTATGTCAAAAGAGTAAGTAGCTTTTTTTTTTATTATTATTATTTTTTATTATTATTTTTTTAAATAAAAGTAGGGCAGTACTTCCAAAGAAAACCTAAAATACCGTGGTTACCGTTAAAGCCCAAAAAAGCACAAAAGAGAAGTAGTTCACATGCATGCTTATGTACTTTATCCAACGCTTGCCTTAATTAGCTCTCAGATTTACTATTTCTAAGTGTTTGTTATTATTATTATTATTATTTCTTTTTAGAAAATAATAGGTTATGCATGTCCCTCGATCTTACCATGCATGCAAGAGCTTCTAGACATTGCAGCCAAGCTTTTGAATTTTGTAGCTCTAAAAGTCACACTGCGGTTGCAGACATATATATGCAGGGATTGTTTCAACTGACCTGCACCGAAAAAAGGCATTTTCAAACTACTGCATCACATGAATTGATAGGTTTGGGACCAAATAGAAGTCCAAATATTATGTTTTTTCTCTTCTGAAACTCCGGAAGACTTTGTTTCTCAAAGTCACCTTATAGTTTGCAGGTGGTATTAATAATTGTAATCAATTCATCCGGGTCACGGCCCATACATTAATAATTAATGACTTGACAACTTTCATATAAAATATAATAAATAATTCAATTTTTTTAAAATTATAAAATAAAAATAATATTATAATAATATTTTATTTTCAACTTTTAACAAAATATCTCATCTCATCTGAATTACATAATCAAACAATGAGAGATCAACTAGCTAGCTCGTAAATTTTACCATGAAAAATAACGCTAGCTAGAACTATATAAAATGCTATAACTCATCATCCTTATCTCTCTTGGCTATCATTTAATAGAAATGGTATTTTCCTTTGAGCATGCAAATTTTGTGTACTGTCTTTTAAAAAAAAAAGATAAATGCAGACGTGAAATGAATATTTTTTAATGATAAATTTATTTTTTTTTCTTAAAAATGTATCTAATATTATTCATTATTTAATTAATTAGAAGTAAAACATATATAATTTCTTCCTATTTTATGGTTTTAATCAGGGAGATCAAGCATCCATAATCGGAGGGGTGATCGATTACATCAACGAGTTGCAACAAGTTCTACACTCGCTTGAGGCCAAGAAGCAACGAAAAGTTTACGGTACTCATCATGAAGTAGTAGTCCTGAGCCCTAGGCTAGTTTCAAGTCCAAGACCCTCACCACTTAGCCCTAGATCAAAGCCACCTCTGAGCCCTAGACTGAGTTTACCCATTAGCCCAAGAACACCACAGCCGAGTAGCCCTTACAAGCCAAGGAAGAAGTTGAAATTACAAGGTGCTGGTGCTCGTTATCTCTCTCCCACCATGCCTAGCTCTCTCGAACCATCCCCTGCATCTTCCTCTACTACTTCCTCCATTAATGATAATGTCAATGAGCTCGTTGCAAATTCCAAGTCTCCCATCGCTGAAGTGGAGGTGAAGTTTTCAGGTCCAAATCTTCTCTTGAAGACAGTATCTACTCGGATTCCTGGGCAAGCCATGAAAATAATTTCCGCCCTGGAAGACCTCTCCCTTGAAATTCTCCACTTACGCATCATCACTGTGGACGAAACCATCCTAATTAATTCCTTCACCATTAAGGTAATTAAACTCTACCTCTATATATAATAATGTATATTAAACCTTCTGCTTATTTTCTTTTTGGATTTTATTTGATCAGAAGATCATTTATGTGGGCATTATAGTTTAATCTGCTAATAGTCGACAAACACAGATTTACCCAAAGAGCAGCGCTAAGCTGCCGCCAGTATTGACTGCGTGTCGTCTTGTACAAATTTTTTAATTTATATATTTTTAAAATTTTAAAATATTTTTATAAAATATAAAAATATATCAATAGACTAATAATTATTTATTTAATTATTAAAAAAATAAAATATATAAGATATAAAAAAATAATGTATGAAATGAGGTTTCAAAATAGTATTTTCCTTACCCAAATTCTCACCATTATTATCTTGGGAAAAAAGTATCATTGGAGGTCTGCAGGACACTGAAACTTGTGCAAAGTCATGCCTTCCATGGCACCTTTTTGTCTGTATTGCTTACTGTTTGTTGACCTCTCTCCACAAATATACGCATGTAATGTAGATGAAAAAACTATACTTTCGAACTTCACTTGAGGTGTATCTGTAACTACTTGCTTGTGCAATTATGCTTCTAAACATACTAGCTTAAGTCTTTACTTTTGTTATAAAAATTCGTAAGATCACAAACTGTACGATTTTATATAGTTTGTTAAATTGTAAATTAATTATTTTTATTATAAAATAAATTCAACGAATTATATAAAATTACATTAATTTATAAAAAAAAATTTATATAATTTTTTTTTTTTTTTAGTGCTCATATTAAAAAGACATGCATAGTAATTTGACACCCCAGCTCTTGAAAACTGACCTGGTTGTGCGTGCTGCCCTAGAATACTGACTCTCAAGTTTAATGCATGTCTTTGAAAAGCACGATATTACGTTGAGCAGACAAGTACTGTGTCACCTTGCAGCCGCTGTCCTCATTAATTTATTGTGAATTTATTGAAGAACCTTGCACCTAGCCGTTGTCAGCCTCAAGTTTAATATTGCACTTTATTATATGATACTGCATGCTTTGATTTAATTTATAAATTTATTGAAGCTAATGATTGGATATATATATATATATATATATATACACGTGTTCTATTAATAGGTTGGAATTGAATGCCAAGTTAGCGCCGAGGAACTCGCACAGCAAATTCAGCAAACTTTCTACCAAGTCCTCCGAAGATAGTACTATTTCTGGGTTAGTATTTCTTGCAATTTTCTTATTCAAACAATTTTTATAATGCGAAGAGAAATAAACAGAGTATGTGAACTTATGTTGGTGTTCACATTATTCAAAGACAGTAATATTAATATTATAAATCTAATAAATTGTATTTATCTCTCTTCAAATTATAGAGAGAGTTTGGATTAAAAAATTGTAAGAAATCGTTAAGGCCTTCACTCTCAACCCTATCAAGACGCCGCCCTCTCTCTCTTTTCTTTCAGTTAAAGTATAATAATAATAATAATAATAAAAGATCGAAAATGATCCTACTAGAATAATGATATGCTTACAAATAAAAATAGTTATAGGATACATTTCCTGTTAACTATATATGTAATTCATGTGTAAGCAGTGATATCATGATCATGAGGCCTCTAGTATATATTAGGCAGTTTAACCATTTTGTAACAGATCTTCTCAAATTATTTGAAGTAGATCTATAGATGAATATCAATTTTCATTCCCATGTTCATCTAATTGTGTTCACCTTAAAACTTTCGAAAGCCAACATGTAACATGATCGATGTACTTGTTCACATTTTGTCGAATTTAATGAAATCATAACATCATCTGCAATATTATTTCCCCACCACCTTATAATCCCAAATTAGCCGCATAGTGTGCGAGCATGAGTCGTCCTATTTAATTACACGTACGGTAAAAGCTCATGATTAATTAATGCACTCATCGTTGAAATTAAAACATATATAATTTTACCGATAATGCCGGTGGTTGATCAGAAATCCCTATAAGCGATGGGCATATTATTTTTAAAACATATATAATTTATGTTATTGATGGCAGCCTAATTAATAATTGCTTCGATATATATATATATATATATATATATTTCATCACGTTCAAGCTGTCATGTTGTTAACGTTCTGGATGTGATTAAGATTTGATGAAATCAACTCGATTAATATTGAATGAAGATAACGCAATCTGAATGTTTGAATCAGAAATTAGCAGCATGCGTACGTACGTGCTGCTGGCTGGTCTTTCATGATATATCATAACATATTTGCAAATTTCAAGGTTGCGATTTTGATGAAATCAACTCGAATATTGGACTTGAAACGGTCTGTGTGGGGCAAACAAATTTAAATAAACTTACTCTAATTTTTTCGTTACTTCGATTATAGCCACATTAACATGATTGATCATGTCATGAACTTGAAGAAGCTAGCCTACTCGATCAAGAGTTATTAATTGCTTCCAATTAAAACTCGTAATTAATATATATATATATATATATATATATATATATATATATAGCTGTTTGGCGCGCATTATAGTTTATAATGTGATCACCCCATCCCAAATTCATTGCATATAGGCTGGGATTCCTGAATACTCATGATCATGACATTCGTTAATTATGTTTAGTTAAATGATCATGTATATTACTATATATATATCCCTAATTTCCACCTTATAATTTACAAATATTATATTTCTCCATCCAAATATATATATATATATATATATATATAATATATTCGCTGTTAATTGCAGTAGTACTACTAGTGCAAGCCATGTATATAATATATATAATTATATGCATAATATATAATATATAAGATATTGTATTTGCGATTATCCAGTACTAGTAGTATTGAAGACTAGGGCTAGCCTACATGCATGTATGTATATAAATATATATTATAGTTCTATAGTTCAAGTATTAAATACATAGTTTGTATTTTCTTTAAATTGTGTATTTTAATATAAATTTAAATATATTTTCTTTCGATGAAAATAATAATTCATTCATAATATTTATTATTTAATGAATATTGTTGTTATGGAATGAATTTTTTTATTATACTTAATTCATTATTTTCCTCTCTTTTTTCCCTCTCTCTCTATCCTCGTATTCCCTTCTAATTTTTTTCATTTATCTCAACACCATTTATTTCCCCCACCTCTCTGTCTCTCTCATCTCTCTCTCTCTCTGTTTCTTTCTCCATCTGCCGACAACCCTCTCTTTTTCATTATATATTTAAAATCACATACTTAATCATTAATTCATTGAGCGGTCAAATGGAGGGGGTAAGATGTGGGCGGCAGACTAGTGTTTTCCTTTTCATTTATCTTCCATCCACCAAAACCACTGCTCTTTTTCTCTCTCCATCTATCTCAGTCGCCGCCGTTTCTAGTAACCCACGGCAACCCTTTGTTTGAAGCCGTGAATAATGTGGGTGCGAGAATAAGAGAGTCGATATATTCATGGCTTTGGGTGAACATCCTCCGTGCGTGGTGGGTCTGATGACCGGATTTGGGTTGTTTTGGTGGCTGTCATTGTAGATCTGGGCAGATCTGGTGGTTTGTCGTTGTAGATGTGGTTTGCAGATCTGGTGGGTCTCGTGACCGAATTTGGGTGGTTTGCAGATCTGTAGAATTTTTTTTTACATGTAGACATTTATTGCAGATTTTGTTTGGAACAGACGTTGTTTGAGTTTGATTTTGTCTCATGTATATGCGATCTATTTTGCGAGCAAAACAGTCGGTGAGAGGAAGAGAAAATACAAAATGATGGGAAGTTCATGAGAAAATAGAGGGTAAAATTGGAAAGAAAATAAGGACATAAATGGAACAATTAAAGAAAGGAGACTTGAGAAGTAAATCAGTAAAATAAGGACATAAATGGAAGAAAAAGTGGAGACGAAAATAATGAATGGATTTGGATGATGATACGAGAATTTTAATTTGAGATAAAAGTTTAAAATATTATTTTTAATATTATTATTATTTTAAAATTTTAAAAAAATTAAATTATTTATTATATTTTATATATAAATTTAAAAAAATTATAATAATGAGATGAGATCTCACCTTCCAAACCAATCTTCAATGTTCCACTTTTACATTTTTAGCATCGATCCTTTGTTTCCTAGCCTTAATTAATTTCCACCTTTCTCTAAGAATATCATTCCTCCAATAATTAATTTATAGCTTTGCCTAGTTAATTTATAACACGTACGTTCGTACCCAAGAAATTTAGCGATCCAATTAAACTTGCTAGATAGACATAGGAAAATTTATATCATACGAACGAGAAGTACGGCAAGTCTCATCTGGATATGAGTGGAATGTTTTTATTTTATTTCTGCTTTTTTAGCCTTCATCTGCATTTTGAATTTAATAACGGATATAAACAGTAAAAGATGAAGTGAACAATGCAAAACTGATATAAATAGTAAAATAAACTGTATAAAACTGACATAAACAGTAAAATAAACAGCACAAAATTGATATAAACAGTCTATAGTTATGAAAATAGTACACTTTTTTTTTTCATCTCATTTTGAGTTACAAAAAATCTTCATAACTTCTTATTATTCATCCACACTCTACACTCCACTTTTTTTTTAATTTTTTTTATCAAATATTTTTTATATGAATAGTGAATAAAATATTTGAAATTATTTAAAAAAATAAATTCAAAATTTTTTTTTAAATATTAAAAAATATGGAGTGTAGAATGTGGATGAATAGTAAGAAGTTGTATAGCAAATCCCTTTAAGTTAATCTTCCTTTCTGTTCACGCCTCTTTTCCTCTATCGAAACCCATCATTTTAATTTTTGGTGGAAAATATAGAGTAATTTCGTTTAGAAAAATATATTTTGAGATATAAATATATTTATGGTATATTTTTAATTAATTATAAAAATTACTTTTTATTAATATATTCATAACTAATATTCAATAATTATAAAATGATTTTCAATTATTGGTGGGGCTTACACCTTTATCAAATCTCAAAAAGTAAAAATTATCTCATCCCACATCATTATTTAAGCACTTATTTTTTTTACAAATCATTTCATATCATTTTAATTTATAAATTTTATTACTATTTAAAATATCTATATCATTTTATCTAAACTACATAATTGGACTAAATATCTGTTTGCGAGATCACGATGATTTCCTACCGATCATCCTCATGATGTTAGCGTGTTCCAGTGAATAAAGAGACCATGATAATTAATGGACATCATCAATTGTACTCATGTTCCAAAACATGCATGTACGTATTAGGTAGCTTTTATGGTTCCATCCATACACATACGTGTGTGTATATATATATTTAGATCAAAATTAAAGGCCCACAGCGAACTTTTTCAATATTGATTATTCAGAGCAGGAGAATCTATCTATCTATTCTATTCACGCTCATAGTTCAACTACAAATATATTCTCTATCTTTTCGGTAATTACTTCTTTAAAAGCTTTCTACTTCCTGAATCAAAGGAGTACTTGGGGGTCTTTTATTGGGCAAGGTAGTGGGACCTACATGACATATTGCTGTTCGAGTTTAAGGATACATGTGGGCCTAGCCAGACTAGCCCATATTTTGATGAGGGTCCATCCAACCATATATAAACTGCTCAATTTCCAGATTTTATTTTTGGGTCCACAAGTACAGCTAGCTGAGTCAATTTATTTATTTTTGGAGATTGGTAGAAACTTCAAACCCAAATGATCCGCCTTGAACGAGCTTGTGCTTTGAAAAATTCAAAGGAATCTATCCTCCTCAAGTCAGTCATGATCCAGTACTTTCTTGGCTCTGGTGGGTTCTCCCTAATGAACATTAATGGCCTTCCTTGACGAATTCTAATTCCCAGAACGAAATGATCACCACCAAAAATTATGCTTAAACCGATTTTTTTTTTTTTTTTTTTTATTATTGTGATAAGTAGAATTTTTCTAATAATAATATAATTTGAAAATTTTGATAAGCAAAAGAGAAATGTAACTATCGGCTAAAGCTAGGGTCTCGATCTTGCTTGCAGCTGGCTGCCATGAGAGTTGAGATCACCACCATAGTTTTTGTCCAAAATGCATGGTTATTCGGTGATCATTTATAATCACATTACTTATTGGAATTAGATTGGAAAAATCACATATCAGTATATCAATCTTGGAAAATTATAAATTAGACACGTACGTACATCTCTTTTTTCTTATTATTATTTTACAACTCTATTTCATAATGATATATTTTCTAATTTCTATGAAATAAGGATATTAATTAATTATGATATAGATATAAGAGTCGTAGAAGTATCCTTATTTTAGAAAAATGCACTCAATTTAAAACAGAAGTGTAAAAACGTTGTAAATATGAAATTGTCAATATATAAACTTCAGCTTTCCTTACATTATTATATATAAATATAAAGAAACAAATTTCCTACAAAACCAAACAGAAACAAAATCACTAGCTATCTACTGGCCACCTTCGTTCACAAATCA
The DNA here is from genome assembly GCA_029856935.1 of Cyclocarya paliurus. Classification (NCBI taxonomy): domain Eukaryota; kingdom Viridiplantae; phylum Streptophyta; class Magnoliopsida; order Fagales; family Juglandaceae; genus Cyclocarya; species Cyclocarya paliurus. The sequence goes on along the minus strand of CM056957.1, from coordinate 28,081,613 downwards.
AAATTCTCTGATCGCCAGCTGAGAATTATGGAGTTTGGTTTCCCTCTAAATATCGCATGCAGCTAATTAACTAGCCAGATAGCTAGCTAGGAACATCTATACTCATACACTTGCCTTCCGTCCAATTTAATTAATTGCTATAACATTATTCATGAGTTTAATTATAATTTATTTCTTCCAGCGATCGATGTACGTAATACGTACCCAATTAGGAAAAGAATCCGTGGTTGTCAAATGAGAAGTTGGGGTCGAATTTAGGACCAAATGGAAAATCCAAACCAACAGTTGGTGAATTTGTAGCCGAAGTTGCAGCTGATATTATCTCAGTAAGCTCAGACTCGGAGCTTTGAAAATGTCGTTGCTCTGCAGGAAAGCCAGTAATATTCATTCCACCCGGAGATGCCGAGAAATAGTTTGCTCTAGATGTTTCAGGAGACATGAATGAAGGAGAATAGCTTCCCACAAAAGAGTTGTCTATCATAGAAGCTGGAAACACAGCTTGTTGCTCATGTGTTGGATGATGATCTGCAGCCTCAAAAGTCGACGAAGAAGGGAAGATGAATGAGGGAAATGATTGCCCGGCGTGGTGGGTCATGTCTAGGTTTCCGGTTTGGACTTTGAGGTTTGCCTGGAAGTTCAAGAGCATTAATTCTTGTGACAGTGGCTCATGATGATCATGTTGTTGTGGTGGTTGAGGGTTAAGGTGCTGAAGATCCATGACGACGTTGTTTGGTTCTTGTAGTAGTATTTGATCTGGTGATGCTTGGGGAGGCATCATGTTGGAGGCTTGACTACAGGTATGCCTTCCTCTGTATGTGATTTCGAAGATGGTCGGGTCTTCATCGGATCGTTGAACTTGCTTGGTAGCCAAGCAACCTTGGACATGTCGATGAGTGCACCTATAGTAGCCTCTGCAAGTTCGAACATTTATCTACAATTAATGGAAAACTTAAACGATCGAGGAAAAAAAAAAAAAAGCACTATTTTTCATAATAATGAAATTTATAATTGCAAATTAATTTAGATCTTAAACAATTAATTACTGGCATAGGTAGCTAGGATTTATGAATGATAAAAGAATAGGAAACATTCATAATTCAATGCTAGTACTAGTACCATAAAGATACATGTAGGCATGCTAATAAAAAACATGCAGCCTGCAGGTAATTGCAGCTTATACATGATGATATTTTGTAGGCATGCAGACAAATGTATAGAAGTATATCCATATATGACCTAAATTCTTTTGAGGACAACCAAAAAGGGTTCGAACTTCAGATTAGTAAGAAGTGGCTTCCATGCTTTAGTTACACCGATCTAAACTGATCCTATCATAATGTAATTATCTTGTTACAATTTGATATGGATGATAATCTGCAAAATGCCATGCATAATCTTTTTTTTCTAAAACGAAATCGTATATATGTTTCCAGAGTTACTCATGATCGTTCTGATCTACAAAACTAATTAACTTGGAAACTATATATAACCAAAATAGATTTCACGAACATGATGTCCTACCTTGGATGTTTGGCATTAAGAATGTCTTTCTGACCATATTTCCTCCAACTAAAGCCATCATCAAGAGGCCCTTCAAGTCCCATCCCAGGGTTAACTCTTACTTGTTGTGTCCACCTTGGCAAAGCCTTTCTGAAACACAAAGATCCATATAAGAACAAAACCATGCACCAAGATTTTTAGATAGGCTTAAGCTGTGAATTAAGTAGAAATATATATATATGTATATATATAATATAATATAATTGTTAAGAGATCACTTGTAGCTTGAATTTACCTCTTTCTGGAGGAATCCGATCTGTGATCCAGATCCCTGATGTCCCGATCTGAATCTTCGCTCCTTGGACTGTCAACTTGAGAATTAGGTGGGGATTCGGAAGTTCGGACTGCACCTGCCATCGGCTGTGGCTCGCCCACTGAGCTGGTCCAACGGAGCATTGAGAGTGACTTTTCATAGGAAGCCAAGATCTTTTGCACCAAGAATTCCCGGGTCTCATGCGATGAAGATGCCGCAGTGAGGTGGCTGTGGAGCTGTCTAGCTAGCTCCCTCCCTTGTGTCAGCTCGTTTATAAGATTCTTTTGCTCCCAGTCTCCCATGTTCTCCATTTATAAACCCCTCCAAAAAAGCAAAAACTGAAGAATATGAACAAATGTTTGTTCAAATACACCCCAGTACTGGTCCGCAGCTGGTTTGACTCAAATTTGCTTCAACTGCATGCTATATAGCGTATGTTAGGGAGAAGCATGCACGAGTGATTAATGGAAACTCAGCCAAAGGGATTTAGGAGTTGGATTTTGTTTTGAGAACAGATGTGGAAAACTGGGACTTTAATGAAAAGCTTTTTTTTGCAAACGTACGTATCTGTCGAGAAAGAAAAGGCCAAAACCCTGTCCAAAACAAGCAGAAGAAACAGAAACAAAATACAGAAAGGAAGATTATAATCAAGCTTTTGGAATATGTTGCCAGAAAAAGGAAGAAAAGCTGGGAGCTGGAAAGAGAGATGAAAGCCTGAGGAAGGAGGGGGGGATCTGAGGGTATATAAAGAATCGAATAGTCGAAGTTTGACCGAGATAATTAGCCGAGTGGATTTTCTTCATTTGAGACCGGTCTTTGGTCATAGGAATCGAAAAGAGTTCAAAGAGAGAGCAGGTCCAATTGCTGACTGATTCTCTCCGCTCTCTCTCTCTCTCTCTCTCTCTCTTTCGCTTTTTGAATTGACGAGTGTGGAATTTGGGTCAGAGGGGTCCAAACAGGTGCATTAATTAATAAATTAATTAGAGAAAAAAGAAAGTCAGAGAAGGGAGGTTTTTGGGTTCAAACATAAGCTCCGCGTTACTGTTATTGCAACTAATTGATATTTGGAAAATGAGCACACTATCAAGGGCGATCATGACATGTACGTGACGACAAATTCTAACCTCAGCTTGCGTTAGCACTAATTTCACTTTTTTTGTTTTTTTTTTTTTCTGAAGTGAATAATGAAACGTGCACACCACGGGACTGAGTTTTGTAATTTTTTTTTTTTTTATTTACAGAAAAATTTTGATTGATGATTGGAGTTTTGTGGTACGTTTGATCAAGTGCCCCAATCAACCTTAATTTGGTAGGTCAACGTCATGATATTATGTTCATATTTGATGACATTTCTTTGCGGGAAAAGTAGATTTCTAATAGAAAATAAGTATATATTAAAAAATTAGGCCAGATCAGATGCAACGTCAACCACCCGGTCCACCCCAAAACAAGAATAAATATAACATGAGAAATAGATACATCAAATAGAAAAACATAATTGGTCCAATCTCATGTCATGGAGACATGAGTATTTGTTGAAATAATTCATTAGTCAAGTTGATTTGAAATATTAGCACGGATGGTTCCGCAACAATAACATATGCAATCAATTTTATTGCTTGTTTCGGTTTGAGTTTAACAGCTAAGTTTTTGTAAAGAAAAATTAGTATGTTTAGTAAATTTTAAAAAAAAACTATTTAAATATTAAAAACAAAGTTGAAAGTTCAGTCGGCAAATCATAGATCGTGTGCATTTGATTTCTACAAACTTCTCTTGTTGTTCGTTCTAAATCATCATCATCAGTAGTGGAGTAGTGTGCTATGTTTAAAACCAAATCAATACTCACATGTTTCACAACCGAAATATCAGAATCAGAAAGAACTATATATACTTGAGAGAGATTTTCTATTTGTATATAAAATGTCTCATCCAAAGGAGATTGAGAAAAGTTCAATGTAGCCTTTGCAATTGTAACCCTCGGCTATCATTAAAAGCTAGCCTCTCCTCTTGTAATGAAGTAGCCGTTTGGCCATTTCAATGCATGTAACATCCGACCATAATTAGGTTGGACATAAAAGGCCGAGGAGTGCAGCTCCGACTGTCGACACACCCCATTCCGACAAAATTCTTAAAAATAATACTACAATTTTTAAAAGTTATCGTAACTAGCTAACTTAAAAAATGATTTAGATAAATGTTGCACCAGGCCAAAAGAGTGAATTTTGAAAAATCAACTAGATGATTTTTGTGACGCAGATCCTCTACAAGTACTATTCTAAGTTATTAATTGTCGCATCCGGCCACAGCCATATATTCTAAATATATTATTGCATATATAGGATTTACTCTTGCAGCACACGTGTACACACAGATATATATATATATATATATATATATATATATATATATGAGAAGCATATTATGTTTCATATAAATAATGTAATAATTAAATGATAATTCGTTACGGCGCCCTGTCGTATACTTCAACATTGAAGTCTAGTTATATATGTCTGAATGAATCATGATGATCAAGCGCGCAACGTACGCACGTGAGCTTGTGGAACACTTCGACGTTATAAATTATGACTTCCTTTCCCTGCCATTTCTTTGTTTGGGTGTCAACCTTTTCTTTAAGAGCGTCCAGATCTGATTCTTCGTAAAATTTCTTATAATTGAATTAAAAAATATAATTTTTAAAATTTTTTCTTAATTTTTACTTATATTTAAAAAATTTCATGCATCTCATTCTCTATTATTTCTCTATTATATTAAAATAATATTTTTCTATTCTTTTTTTATTATTTTTCTCTCACTTCTATTTACAAACTTAACTATTCAATATTTTTTTTTATATTTTAAACTATTACTCTAATAAATATTTTAAATAAAAATTTAAATTCATTTTTTGTGGATATGATAATATTTTTTTATATTTTCGTAATAATTAAATTATTTTTTAAATTATTATTTAAAACTATAACAAATATGAGTATGATAGAAAGTGTAGATAATTGGAAGAAGAATTTATTTTATGTATTGGAATAAAATATTGATAAAAATGGTTTAGGGAATGAATAATGAGTCCCTATATTTGGAGAACCACGGTTCATTCCTGACGCCGGACAGAATAACGATTATTCTGTAGACTAGTTTCAACAGACGATTTATAGAAAAGAAACAAAAGATTCACCCCAAAACACAGAGAATTCGTCTCTGATGTAATTCAAATTAACAATAATCCAGAATAATCAAAATCAACCCACAAGCTGGGCTGTAATAGCTGAAAATCGACTGTATTAAAATTTTACCAAAAATAGCAAAAATCTCAATAATCACACTAAAATTAAATACATAATAGAAGAAGTAATATGCTAGAAATCTGGCCAAAATCGAGTTCAAAATCACTTCCAAAACAGTAAATGAAATGTTACCATAAAAAGTAAAAAATAAGAAATTGAAGGGAAAAACAGTAGAATTTGGCCTCGAAAATGATGCACACTGAGCATAGCTCGGTGCCCACAACGTGCGAGCCAAAAAGAGCTTTCCGAATTAAAGTCATATGCACGATTCTGATACCCGTTGTCAAAGTTATGGTTAAAATACCAAAACGTGCTCAAAACTGACCCAATCAAGAAAAGATCACTAATTTTTGCCTTCTTTGCGCTAATCTGCCACCTTAAGATATTTCAGTACAGTCAACGTGCAGTCTAACAACTCAGCATTATCTGACTCAGATCCTCCTGCATCAATTCTCTAAACCTTTTCTCTAAAATGAAGATTGAGATGTAAAGTGTATTTTGATCAAAACCCCTAAAATAAACCTCAAATTATAAGGAAAGTAGTGTTTTGGGACATGAGATGTGAATGCTCTAATCATGTTATTTTACCTTACTAAAGTATGGTATATTTTAACGTGGGAGGCAAGATAATATGATCTATATATAATACATATATATATATATATAAATAGTATATATATAGATGAGATCAGTTCATGATCCGCTCATCTCGACCATCGATCCCTTATTTTCTTATATATAAAATGTATAAATTATGATTAGAAAACTAATATTTTTTACTTATTTTTCAATCATATTATGATATTATGTTTTTATATATATATATATATATATATAAGAGGATGATTGGAGTTGAATATGGTTAAGAATATTCTGAATAGAATTTTTCTATATAGCTAGTATAGATCATGGCCGTGGCTTTCTTAGACAAAAATATGTTTTTAACTCTAGATCATAAACTATGTACGTGGCTTGAAATTTCTTTGGGTTCTAAACCGATACTCCAAAAAGACTAATATTCGATGTTACAATTAGAACATCTTAGAATATCTCTGCCGATCATCAAGCTGATTATTGGTAATTTAGAATGACTATCGATAAGTGCATGAATAAATATCACATTAATATAGGATTTTATTTAATTTGCATGCAGAAAGAGGAGTAGTACTACTTTAGGATGGAAGGACACATGCATGAAGATCATTGCACAGATTCCTTTCAAAGTAATAATTTTCAAACCTTAAGGCCGCCGGCCAGTAGTACGTACGAGGATGATGATCTCCACTCGTGTAAGGCATGCAAGAGTTATTTTCAAGTCACCATGTAGACTACATAAACTATATCATTTAAATAGTAAGACTTGATTTGTAAAATTTAGATTTTAAATTTTTTCTTTTAAGTTAAGTTACGCTATGTAAATACTTTACTAAGTGCGCTATCCATATCGACTTATAAATATAATTTTTCTGGCATGCAATGGTATATGAATAATTAGATCATTATCTATAGAATATACATATATATATATATATATATATATATGTAGAAATATAATATTTACAGTCTTATAATGTACAAATCTTCCTAGTGTATTCCTTTTTATGATAAAGTAGTTAAATTTGGAATCACATTAAAAAAAATTTTAATCGTTGATTCTTTTATTTTTTTAAAGAAGTGTATAAGACTTCATTCTCTTATAAGAGTGTATCGATCTAGCATTACTCATGTATGTATGTATGTCTTATGTAATATGTTATAAGAAAAAATCTACTCAACTTCCTACTATTCATACCGCACTCCACACTCCATCTTTTTTTTAATTTTTTTTATCAAATATATTTTTATATGAATAGTGAATAAAAAATTATAAATAGTTTAAAAAAAATAAATTCAAAAAAAAATTTAAAAAAATATTAAAAAATATTAAAAAGTGTGGAGTGTAGAGTATGGAGTGTGGGGAGGATGAATAACAAAACCCAAAACAAAACGTAAAAGTAAAACTGAAAATTGGACCAAGTCATTGTTAACATATAATATTATATATTGGCACAAGGCTGGCGGGGAACATCTTTTTTTGGGGCAAAAAGAAAAAAAAGAAAGGAATGGCAAAAGATCAAGGGCTTTGAAAAGGTCATGAAGCAAATTAGTGAAATGTCTCCTAAATGGGAAATCGTCGGTCTTTCTGTAACCGCAATATTATATTAATAATGGCCGGGAGTGTTACAGACGCTGCTAGCTAGCTAAATACAACCGTGTGGAAACTGTGTGGACCGACCTGTAGTTGACCTTTGAGAAGAAGCGTAGCAAGTCATCAAGTTAGGTACCAACTAAAAGCCACATCATGCATGGAATTAGCCTATGGGGAAAACAGTACTAGTACTGGTATAGAATTAAAGATTTTCGAATGTCATAATATTAATGCATCTACGTACCTACGCGGATCTCTCTTTTCTAGTTGGAATTAAAACAAACAAAAGTATGAAGATTAGAACAATAGAACTTGACATACATGTGAATCAGTGAATGCAAAGACAAAGCTAAGGGCGGCCGGGGAGACAGATTGATTGATTACTTTTTAGTTGATGTTTCTAACTTTCTAGATAGCCTATATTTATCGATAAATGATTATATAATTTTATTTTAAAAGTCTTCGTGTCTTTATCTTGTTCAATTGTTCTTGGTCATGCTTTTTTAATTAACCCATGCCAAATAAAACATCTAGATTTTGTACTTAAAAAACAAGTATATATATATATATATATATATATATATAAGAGTTATATCATACTTTTTATAAAGTAAAAGTTTACATGTATCTTGGCCCCCTAAATAATATTTCTACTTCGTCCCCGAGTGGATGTACCATAAGAATATTGAATTAAAAAAAAAACAGAGATCTAGAATGATGAAATAAAGTGAAAGATAATATTGTTATTTTATGTTGAGCAATGAACATATTATTGATAACCAAGGAGGCACATAGTAAATTGAGATGATTGTTAATCTAAGTAAATTGAGATGACTGTTAATCTAATTCTATTTATTTAGGCTTCATTTAGATAGCGAGATGAGATAAAATGATTTATAAAAAATAGTGAAATTGTTTGTAAATAATAGGAAAATAGTTTGAATTAAGATGTTTATAGGGTTTTGGGAAAGGAAAAAGAAAAATTTGAATAAAAATATTATAAAGTTAAAATATTATTTTTATTTTAAAATTTAAAAAAATTAAATTTTTTTTTATGTTTTGTTTGAAAGTTTGAAAAAATTGTAACAATTAGAAAATTATTAGATGAAAAAATTAAAAATCTGAAATTAAAAAATACTTTTATTAAAAGTGTTTGGATATTGAAATAAGATGATAATATCTTATTATCCCAACCAAGTCTACTTTTAAATTGGGGTGTTTAACTTTCTTTTTATGTGAGATGTAGGGGAGGTTTGGTACAAAAAGCCAACTTATTATATCATATCATCTCATCTAGTTATTATTAATTTTTTAAATTTATACACAAAATATAATAAACAATTCAATTGTTTTCAAATCACAAAATAATAATAATATTAAAAACTAATATTTTATTCAATTTTTAAGTTTTGTCTAATCTCAACTCATTATCCAAATATTTCCATAATATTTTTTAATTTTTTTGAAAACTTTCCATCATTTATTGGCCTCTTTATTAATTATGTTCTCTTTTTCAACTACAATATGTGTTTTTTTTCTTAGTAGTTAGAATAATGTTTTAGGTATGGCAAAGTCATGTACGCACGATCTCTCCGTCCAATGTTTCCTCCTACTTTTTTCAACAGTTACAATGACCCACCTACTTTTTTATTTTTTATGCCAAAATAGAGAAATAATTACGTAGGTAAAGTACTAATATATATATATATATATATATATATATATATATATATATATAGTTATAGAGTGCGTAAGTATCGCGCATTCTCACAAATACCACGTATTCTTTAAAAAAATAATAAATATAAGATTCACGTAAAAAATTAATTTTTTAATAATAAATTCTAATCTTTTTCAAAATGAGTATGCAACACTTATAAAATTCACAATTGTATCACACATTACTCAATAAATAATAATATTTCACTTTTGCAGACTTCGAATGGGGCGCGGCCCAAATAATTTACATATCTAAGAGCACTGATATTGGTTTAGTCAAATGCTAGTTTATATTCAAAATTTGAAGAAATAGAGATAAAAAAAAATAAAAATAAAAATTGAAGAATAGTTAAATACTAGTGGCATTAACTATGAGTTACAATTTTTCTAAGTGTTTCTTCATATTTGAAGATGTATTATTCATCTTCAAAAGTAATATTTTATTCTAAAATATTAGACCCAACTACTTTAATATTTCTCATGTTTTATTTTAAAATGTGTTTGTTGGATAATTAGATTGGGGAAAAAAATTTAGTTGAAAAATAATAATTTAAGTAAAAATGAAATTATTAATTAACATATGATTAATGTAGGAAAAAAATTTAAATTAATATTATATTATTATTTTAATTAATTTAACATGAGACTATGGCTTGAATGGTTTTGAATTTATGAAAAATATGTACTTTTAGCTAGATTTTGGAGATGACTTTTATTTAGCTAATGCTAATACTCCAAGTACTCGCTGACCTCCGTGAGCCAGCCAGCCTTGATTCAAGGAAGAGAAAAAATGTACTCGTTGTCATGGCTTAAAGCTACTTTTTTATATGTTTAGCTTGATAACATTTTTAGGGTCTATTTGGGAATATAATTACTTTCAGACTATTTTATTATTAATAAATAGTTTATTACTATTCACAAATAATCTAAAATACTATTAATATCTAAACAGAGACTTAACATTAACATAGATGACCAAAATGCTTGAATCACCATTGGCAACAAGATTTTCTTTACCTACAAATATTTTCATACATTTTTTAACTGTTATGTTACCTACCTAGGTGATCCGATTGATATAAATATATATATATATATAGTCAATAGTGTTAAGACACTAATTCCAACAGATCACGCAACAACAAAAGATGTAGATCCTGCTCAAGTGTCAATTACAAAAGATAAAGATAAAGATGAACATAGATCTGATGATAAAGATAGAGGCTAGTTGTTATAGAGATAACGACTTACCTTATATTAGGATCGATCTAATAATTGTATATGTAGAGATAATATTTATGTAATCACTGTAACAATCCAATACTTGTATACTTCTATTTATATCAATCAAATATACACAAAGAAGTAAGCTATTGCTTTCCTCTTCAGCATTATTTTGTTAAATCTTACATGGTACTAGAGAACTTCTTGGGTTAACACCTCTTTCGATCCAATTATGTCTTCTGCAGATCTAATCCCCATCACCACTATTCACTGCACAAAATTTAGCCCCACTCATCTCAATAAAGCTTGACCACACCAATTATCTTCTCTGGGTATCACAATTCACAATCGTACTTCGCAACCTTGATTTGTTTGGCATTGTTGATGGATCTGAATTTTGTCCTCTCAAGTTTGTATTTGATTCCGAGGGCAAAGAGACCACAACTATCAATCCAGTCTTTGCCTTATGGCAATAGAATGACCAGTATCTTTTAAGCTGGCTGAATGCCACTTTGTTTAAGACTGTTTTATCCTCTATCTATGGTCTTATCACTTCGAAGCAAGTCTGGATTATTCTTGCCTCATGATTTACCTCTCAATCTAAGTTTAGAGTGGCTCATCTCAAACGGCAACTACAATCTTTGCACAAGGAACACAAACCTATAGCGCATTTCTATAGACTGTCAAGTCATTGGCTGATCAATTGGCTATTGTTGGAAAGCTAGTTGATGGCAATGACTTGATATCCTACTTGATCAGTGGCTTAAATCCCTTTTTTCATGCATTTGTACTTCTTATTCTTTTGCAACTCGTCAAACTTCACTCTCTTTTAATGAATTTAGGACAGAGTTGCTCAACTATGAAATGATGATCAAAAGCCACAACTCTGCCCAAGACTCAAATGGCTTTGCTTTATATTCTCGACAAAAGAAATACAACTCCAACTCAAATAGAAGAAATTTATTTGGTGGTTCATTAAAGCAAAGTCAGCACCCTTCCACTCAAAATAAAATTGACATAAAATGAGTATCTCGAACTGAATCTTCCTCATTCTCCAATCAAAATAGACCCCAATGTCAAATATGTGGCAAGCTGGGCCACCAAGCTCTTAACTGCTACCACATGAGGGATTTTGCATACAAGGGCTACCATCCTCAAGCTCAACTTGCTGCCATGGTTGCTACTAGTCAAGATGTTGTTCCTGATAATCAAACTTGGCTAGCTGAATGCTGACTTAAGTAATCTTCAAATCAGTAAACCTTACCAAGGTGAAAATGAAGTTGCAGTAGGTAATGGTTTAGGTGTGCACATCTCATTGGTTCCACACATATTAAATTATATTCTTTACCCTTGCACTTGAATAATATCCTACATTGCCCAACTACTGCAACAAACCTCCTTTCAATTTAAAGATTTTGTAGAGACAATAGGTGCTGGTTTAAACTCATTGTTGATTACTTGGTTGTGAAGGACAACCCCACGGGGTCGATTCTTTTACAATGGTCAAGTAAAGATAGACTCTATCCTATTCATCTTGCCACATCTCTCAATAAAGTAGCAAACAATAAAGCACATGCCTTTACAGCTCAACTTGGTGTTGCAACAGATTTCTCCACTATGCATCTTTGTTTGGGCCATCTAGCATGTCGAGTTCTTTATAAATAGTAGTGAGTCGAGATAGTGAAGTGAATTTTGTGAGGCCCACCTAAGATGAGTTTAGATATGTTTGGATGTTAAGATGAGTTTAGATATATTTATGAGAAGTTGAAAACGGTTGTGGATCCCACGTGTAAAGAAGTTTTGAGTTGAGATAAATTTATTGATTTGAAAGTTGTATGTTTAGATGTTAGACTCAACTTAAAATTAGACTGAGCTGAGTTGACAAGGCCTAAGAGTCAAATTCTTGTAAAAGGCCATTCTCACAGTGGCTCCAATTGTGAACCCTATCAATTGGCCATAAGTAAACAGTTATAATTTTCTATTTCTACTTGATTGTCTCATTGTCCTCTTGAAATAATACATAGTGATCTCCTATTCCTTCCATTAATGGATGTCTTTACTATATCATATTTATTGATGATTACTCTAGGTTTTCATGGCTCCATCCATTACATGCTAAGTCAGAAGCTTTTTCTTGCTTTCTTAAATTCAAATGCTATGTTGAGAACCTACTCAATAAGACAATCAAATGTCTACAATCTGATGGAGCTGATGAATTCACCTCTTATCAATTTCAAGATTTTCTTCAAATCCAACATATGTCATGCCCACATACTCCTCAGCAAAATGGTGTTATTGAGAGGAAACATAGACATGTGATTGAAACTGGTCTCCCTCTAACCTATTGAGTTGAAGCTTTCAATACAACAATTTTTCTTATTAACAGGCTTCCCACAGCAATACTAAAAAATATGACTCCATTTTAACGCTTCCTCAGTAAACCTCCTGATTACTCCTTTATCAAAGTTTTTGGGTGTACATGCTACCCCTTACTCATACCCTACAATCATCACAAGCTTCTTTATCGATTCAAGAAGTGCATATTTCTTGGATACAGTTCCAATCATAAGGGATATTGATGTTTTGACCCTACTACAAATTGAGTTTATCTGAGTCGACATGTCATCTTTGATAAAGCTCAATTTCTAGCTAGCTCCACAGTTCCATCTTTATCTCAGCCTAATGAGAAGAATATTGTGCTGCTGCAGGGAACTTCCTCACCAACATCATCAGCAATTATCCAGGTACCTTCTCTATCCCCTTTTACTTTATCTTCATTACCCTTTGATGACACTTTTTCACCAATGGAAACTACTGCTCCCACTTCCTCTCCTAGTTCCAGTGATGACATACCTGAGAATCCACTCCCATTGCCAAATCATTCACTTGCATCCACCCACCCTCCTACAATAAATTCACCAAACACTCATCTCATACTCACACATTCTAAAACAGGAACCTCTCAACCCAAGGCCTTCCCTGACTTTCACATTTACTATTCTACCAAATATCCTCTGTGTGCACTCACCTCACATGCCATATCTACTGCACCTTCTACCTTTCACCAAGCTATGAAAGTTTTTGCATGGTGTGCTACCATGAGGGAAGAATTTCAGGCTCTACAAGCTAATGGTACATGGTCACTACGTCCAAGGCCAAGCAACCGCAATGTGATTTGAAATAAGTGGGTTTATAAGGTCAAGCAAAAGGCAGATGGAACAGTTAAAAGACTTAAGGCTCGGCTTGTTGCCAAATGCTTCTAGCAATTGTATAGGTTGGACTATTCCAAGACCTTTAGCCCAATCATCAAACCTTCCAACATCACAATTATCTTAGCACTTGTTGCACCACAACTAGCACCTCAGGCAGTTAGATGTATCAAACGCCTTCTTACATGGGACCTTGAAAGAGAAATTCTTTATGGAACAACCACTTGGTTTCATTGATGCATCTTTTCCCAACTATGTGTGTAAACTACATGTCTATTTATGGCTTAAACAAGCACCTAGAGCCTGCTTTCATCGCCTCTCTCAGAATTTACTCCAACTTGGTTTCTATGAATCCCACGTTAACTACTCTTTGGTCACTTACCACAGACCTGGAGTGCATATTTTTATACTTGTTTATGTGGATGATTTGATCATGATAGACACATACTCATCTTTGGTTATGAATCTTATTTCTTGCTTAAAGAAAGACTTTTCTATGAAAGATTTGGGATCACTCCATTACTTTATAGGCATTCAAGTCACTAGGGATCAGTCAAGTCTTTATTTATCACAATCCAAATATATTTCAAATGTGCTACACAAGGCCTAGATGGCTAGTGCTAAACCTTGCTCTACTCCTTTAACCACAGGGACCAATCTTTCATAAACCATAGGTAACCCTCTACAATAGGTCACCAGCTACAAATAGGTTGTGGGTGCTCTTCAGTATTGTACACTTACACATCTTGAGCTACCATTTGTGGTTAATCAACTCTGCCAATTCATTCATGCACCCACTTCTCTTCACTGGTCTGCAGCAAAGTGTGTGTTGTGCTACTTAAAGGGCACTCTTCACCACAACCTCCACTTTGCAAAAGGATCCCTGCAACTTCAGGCCTTCAGCGACTTTGATTGGGCAAGTGATATGATTGATCGTCGTTCAACAACAGGTTATGCAATGTTTCTTGATCCTTGCCTAGTGTCTTGGAATGCCAAAAAGCAGCATGTCGTCTCCCGATCTAGTACAGAATTAGAGATCGTGCCATGGCCTTTACAACAACATAACTCTACTGGATTCGCATGCTTCTCGCTGATCTCCAAGTTCCACTCAACTCTCCTCCTATTATTTGGTGTGACAATCTTGGAGCCCTTTCTCTTACAACAAATCCAGTTTTCCATGCAAGAACAAAACACATTGAAGTGGATTACCACTTCATTCATGAGGAGGTTGCTCAGAAGGACATCATTCTTAGATATTTGTCCACTTTTGTTCAATTGGCCAACATATTCACCAAAGGCCTTACTTCCTCACGCTTCCTCTATCTTAGGGACAAGCTTTCAGTTCATGAACTCTCTATCAGCTTGAAGGGGATGTTAATATAGTAATCCCAGCAAATCACGCAGCAGCAAATGATGTAGATCTTGCTCTAGTTTCAGTTGCAAAAGATGAACACAAATCTGATGATAAGGATAGAGGCTAGTTGTTATAGAGATAACTCCTTACCTTATATTAGGATCAATTTAATACTTGTATCTATAGAGATAAGATTTATATAACCACTGTAACAATCCAATACTTGCATACTTCTATTTATATCAATCAATTATACACAAAGCAGTAAGCTACTACATTCCTCTTGAGCATTATTTTGTTAAATCTTACAAATAATACATTCCATGCAAGCTTGATCGGCAAATCTATGTTATATTTCAAATTATATGAAACATCCAACTTCATGTTTTTCGATGGAGAAAACAAGAAACATGAACTTTGATCAACAAGCATGAAGTTAGAGCTCTAAGAAAATAGAATTGCTTATTACAATTAAATATAGATATCATTTATTCGTTTAGATCAATATTATCGAAAAGCATATGTGTATATATATATAATAAATCATTAATACAATATATATCTATATATATATATATATATATAATTAGACTCAGATATACCCATATTTAAAATTTTGGGTTTGGGTATATAAAAAAAATTAAAACTGTATTTAGATGTTGAGCTGAACTCGGCTGAATTGAGTTCTTTATAAATAGTAGTGAGTTGAGCAGTTGAGAGAGTTATGTGAAGCCCATCTAAACTGAGTTTAAAATGTGTTTTGATGTTAAGATGAGTTTAATACTTTTTATGAGAAATTAAAAAATATTATGAGTTTTACATATAAAGATGTTTTAATTTGAAAAAGATTGTGGATCTCATGTACAAGAAATTTTAAGTTTGGATGAATTTAATAATTTAAAAGTTAGATATTTAAATATTAAATTTAACTTAAAATTAAACTGAAGTCAACTGTACTTAAAGTTTGAAAAGTAAATGCAGTTAAGTAATTACAAATCAATGGGAAAATGTAACCACGGTGATGGTGATCCTCAGCCACGGGTAGTCGAGTCTCCAAATTCTAATGCTACTTCCCTTTCACATGGTTGCTATGGCGCAACGTAGTGATTCCGCAGACCACCACACGAAGCCGGTCCCACAAACTAGAGAGTAATATCCCTCAACCCATAACAAAATCCCACGTGTCATAAATTCCATCCATAATTCTCATCAAAATATCTTCCGTCCACTCCCAAATGGCCACGCAGAGCAACAGCCCTCCCAAAGTGCATAATCTCTGCTCCTCTGCTAGCCACGTTAGCGAACTTCCCAAACCCTCCATATTCCTTCCACTTGTTTATCTCATCCACCGTCGATTCCTGAGACCCCAAGTCTCCGCTGTTCATTTTTCAACAGACGTTTTTTTTTGTGGTCGCCAAAATTCACGTCCTTAATTACGAGTTTCATACATAAACTCTACTTTTCCTCATTCTAGAGATCTGAAACCGGAAAACCTTTTCTTAACTCGACAACTCGGATCGGGCAGTGTCTCGTCCAGGTGCGTAGGTCTGGTACTTCTGCATTGAATTCCCTATCCTTGTTTCTATTTCTCTTACGCTAAAAGTTTCTATCATCAGTTGTGTGTATCTTTCTATACAATTTTGATCATCTTTTACACCAAGAATAGGCCTTAACATTTTTCAGTACTGTACTGAAATATATTTTCACTTCAATGATTTTGAACACAAAAAACCCTCGACCACTAATGCAGCTACTGGAGGTTTCCTTCAAAATCTTTGAGAAGTATAACGCGAATGAAAAGAAAAGGTGCCCTGATACTGATTAGGGTTGGATGTAAAAGCTTTTGATTATTTGAGAAGTGTAATCATGGAGTTTGAGGGTGTGTAGAATAATTTTTTGATCAATAAACATCGAATTCCTTAATGGACTATTAACTAGTACTTCTTTCTTCTTGAGTTTATCTTTATCATAACTGCATGCTTTTGGTTTGTAGAGATTCAAATTTGAAAACTGGGTTCGTTAGAATCAGACTATTTGGATTAATTTCTAGTTAGTGCTAAATTTGGGTTTGGAACTTCATAAAGCATGACCTTGATTAGAATGTAATCAAAGAATATTGAGACTGGTCTGCTGATACAATCTGCAAGTATAGGGTCATGTACAAAGGAACTGGCAGTTGGGGGTCACAGAACTGATATTCTGAGTTTTAATGTACATTTGTATGGAGGAGCTCTTAGCTTCCTGACTTGTTGGTATTACTTATGATTAAATCATGAATTGTCCCAATAACTTAAACCAATGGAAAGGCATGAACGTATTCATTTAATTTATTTGCTAACACTACCAATAATTTTAATGATTCACTAAATTAGTGCAATGTTGTCAGGACAGAAATGAACTTGGAATACATGTTTCTTTTGTACTTGCAGGATCTGGGCAGTAAGGAAGCACTCAATTCATCATTTTAAGCTTTGCTTAAGCAACTTGGCATGGGAGTTGTGACTGTTTCTAGCTCAGCTTCACGAACTCCGGTTGGATTGGGCACGAAATTCTCAGCTCAAAGGTCTACATTGAAAAGACCCTTGATAGTAGCATTCAAAGCAGATAAATCCAATACCACTGCATTGGTTACATCCCAGGAGCAAATCCCTCATCCCATAGAAACAGGTAAGGATCACCAAAAGAGACTAGGAAAAGCTAACAAAAAATTGAGAAGAGTGAAAGCTGTGCTCACAGATGAAGCTTCTCCGTGTGCCTTGGAAGTGGATTACAATGAAGCCGCCGCCAAGCTCGAAAATTTATACAAGCTCACTCCAGCAGCTGATGCTTCTAATGAGGAAAATATAGATGGCATGGTGAGGAAAATACGGGGAAGGAGGATAAAGATTACTGAAATTGACGAAAAGCTGGTGGAGAAGAAAGCCAGTGATAATGTGATCAAGAACCAAACAGATAAGGTTAAAAGATTGAGTCTTGATAAGAGGATTGCATTGAAAAAGAATAAGCAAGATGAAGTAGTTGCTCCAAAACGAAAGAGAAAAGATAGTAAGGACGAAAGTGCGAAGATTGAAAAGCTAGTGAGGGAGTACTCGGCTTCAACTGATTTGGTAAGCTTGGACTGGAAAAAGATGAAGATACCTCCAGTTCTTCCTTCTTCAGAGCATACTTGGTTGTTCAAGCTGATGCAACCCATGAAGGTGGGCCTTTCTAATTCCAGTTTGGAAAAGACAATTTCCCATTGAATTTCTATTTGTTATTTTCTTGAGATCAAAATGTGTGATCTTTAGTGTTTTTTGGAAGTTAGGCACTCCTTCAAGTGAAAGAGAACTTGCAAAAAGATTTGGGGAAAGAACCAACAGAAGGTGAATTAGCTGAAGCGACGGATATAAAGGCAGTTCAAATACGAAAACTCATAGAGGTTGGTCGAGCAGCAAGAAATAAGCTCATTAAGGTAGTATTCTTTTGGCCTTTGTCCCCCACTTCTGTTGTTTACGCGGAATTATTCCAAAATGTTTCTTTGAACTGGTGTAGTAGTCAGATGTGTTATAAGTATGTTTAACGGAGTCCACCATGCAGTAAAATGCAAATAGCACATGTAATTCAGGTTCCTTTTCTGGCAACAAAATAGACTTTGTCTTCTCATCTTCATTTAAGCAATATTCTAGAAATATTCTCGAGGATAGAAAATGATATGAGAAAATGCAAATTCAAAGAAAGTCTGTAAAGCAGCGAGAGAGAGCGTCTGAAGTTGGCATCCTTCTAGGATCAAGTTGACTTCAGTTTGTGGTGCATATAGAATGTAATGGGATTCTGGGAGTCACACTTATAACATTTTTGAATTCCAGGCCCAGTGAAATCAGCTACATTAGGCACATTTTAATTTCTTTGTGATGATATGAAGAGTGCATTGCATGTTAGCTAATTAAAGCCTCTGTCCTGCTCTGTTCTCTTGTCTCTATGTTACCTATGGCTTCTGTATTCTTTTGATCAATATATGAGGCTGATTATATTCTGTGGATGTTATTAAGCGAAATAATTTTGGTTTCTTTCAGCTTATTTTCCAAGAACTGATTTTAAGGAATACATTGATTCTCTTAAATAATTGTAGATTAACACATAATGGTTGCTTGTACTGCAGCACAATCTGCGTCTCATTTTGTTTGTAATCAACAAGTATTTTCAAGATTTCTCGAATGGCCCAAAATTCCAAGACCTTTGTCAGGCTGGAGTGAAAGGACTTATTACAGCCGTCGATCGTTTTGAACCAAAAAGGAAATTCCGGCTCTCCACATATGGTCTTTTTTGGATCAGGCATGCCATTATACGCTCCATGACACTCTCCAGCTTTACACGTGTTTCGTTTGGCCTTGAATCGGTATGCATTCTTCCTTCCAAGCTTTCTACTCTTCTTTTTATCTTAGTGATACACGCATCTTGTAAATAGTAGTCTAAGCTAGATTGAAAGAACCTTTCGGCCTTCTGATTGTGTAGGATCATCATGGTTAGTTTTGATGGATCTGTTTTAACTTTGACGCTTAAATATATGCCAGGTTAGAGTCGAAATTCAGCGAGCCAAACTTGAGTTGTTGTTTGAGCTTCATAGATTACCAACAGAGGATGAGATAATAAAAAAAGTTGGGATCTCCCCTGAGAGGTATCGTGAAGTTATGAGAGCCTCGAAACCTGTTGTTTCTCTCCATTTAAGGCATCCAACCACACAAGAAGAGTACATTAATGGGATCACTGATGTTGATGGTTGTGGAGGTGAAAACTGGAGGCAACATGCTCTTCTCAGACTTGCCCTTGATGATGTGGTAATATTAATCGCTCATCCTCCCCAACCTTGCATTTCGTACTGCATACATAGCTTACTCACTTTTCTTTTCTTTTTTTTTCTATAGAATTTTCATTTGGATTGTTGAATTTCTTCACCAACTGTTTTTCTATTCTGTTTCACGCATGTTAAGGTATAAAATAAATAATAAAATCTACATTTTCCCATCAGCTGAAACTTTTGGGACAAATGGTGATTTAACATGGTATTAGAGCAGAGGTCCTGAGTTCAAACCCTGACTCTACACTATATCACATTTAATTAAATATTCCACTTGTTGGACCTACTCATTGAAGGAAAGTCTGGCTCACAAGTGATGGAGAGTGTTAAGATATAAAATAAATAATAAAATCTACTTCTTCCCATCAGCTTAGACTTTTGAGACAAATAGTGATTTTAACATGCAAAACATGAGACCTGTTTGTGTTTCCATCATGTTATCCACATTCCACACTTTTTTTTTCTCCGTTTTCCCATTTCTGCATATTTCTGCATGAGCTATGATCTACTCGTAATATTATTCCCCAAGACGATGAGAATGCGAAATCTTTCTTTTCCTCTCTGTTGGTTTCCAGCTAGATAATGGAATCAGACCTTCAGAGTTTTGTTATTATGTTTTCCTTTTCCAAGAACTTGCGATCAAATTGATGTACTCAGGATATAAATGATTAAGAAAATGGAATTTATTTCTGTTTTTCTGCAGCTTGATTCTCTGAAGCCGAAGGAGAGCTTAGTAATAAGACAAAGATTCGGACTTGATGGTAAAGGAGATAGAACATTGGGAGAGATTGCGGGGAACTTAAATATTTCGAGAGAAATGGTTCGGAAGCATGAAGTTAAGGCTCTCATGAAGCTCAAGCATCCAGCTCGAGTGGATTATCTTCGCCAACATTTAGTATAAACATATATAATAAATACCGTCTCGTACATAACTCCTCCCCCTTAATGGTTTCTGATAACCAAATCCGGCTGTATGCTAATGATCTGTATTATAGCGTTTTAAGTTTTAACCACAAAAAAAAAAAAAAAAGAAGGTTGAGAAAGAAGATGAAGCTTATAGGCGAACATAGAAGTCCGATACTGTATGTGTAATTTAATTTTCAGACAAAACATTCCATATAGCCGTGTTATACGTGATATTTAGTACATTTTTTTCTTTTTTTCGTCATAGCAATGTACAGTGGGTGAATTTTTTCTGTTCTTCTAAATATTTTACTCTAAAAACTAGGATAGTCCCAAAGCTACACTTAGAGGAGTGAGTGAATATGTGTTATATGCTAAATTATATAATTTAAAAGAAAAAAACTTTAGTTATAAAAAGATCTTATAAAAGTTAATTCACAAACTAAAGTGTCTTGATATGATTATAAGTTAGATTGTAAAGTAATTTTTATTATAAAATAAATCTAACATATCATATGATGATACGTGAGTTTTTTAAATTTTTTCGGATCAATATATCCATACAATCAGATTATATATATAAATATATATATATATATATATATGTGGGAAGTGCTAAAATAAGGACTAATACTTGATTAAAAATCCGTCATAAAATAGAAATCTCGTATATGTTTGCTAGGCCAAGCTCCTATGGAGATCTAGCAAATGTAATATTGCAAATCTCATTCAACCAAACGTCTAGTGGGATGTCATGTGAAATATTTGTAAAAGGCAAGTACAATATTGTGTTATTTACAAGAGTAATGTTATATACTACACTACCATCTCACTTTCATCTCATTAAGTAAGATGTGCCAGTACATTTATCACTATTAGATGATAAAGAATAATCTAATTGTAATAAATGTGCCATATTTTACATAGTGTGATAAAAGTAGAATGGTAGTGTGGTGTATAGAATTTTCTATTTATAAACCTAGTATGTGATGCAACACACTACAATAACTACCTGTTTTTCCAGCGATGGATTGTAGTGGTAAAAACCATTAATCCGTGGAAAATAATGAGACTGAACAAAAAATAATGAAAAGAAATGATCTAATATAAGCTAATATATATATATATATATATATATATATATACACACACAAACCCCGGATATCCAAAGAACATTTATAACATGTACATCAGCAAAAACACTTTTTAGTCAATAACGTCCTAATAAAAGAATCATAATAACAAAAAGCGTACAACTGACTAAAACTAGCATTTACAAAATCATATAGACATGACTTTACGTAGGATGCAACATCAGCTTACCCTGCTCAAAAAATTAATAGAGATAGAGTACGGCCCAGTCAAATAGCTCCTTCAAACCCATTATGTCTAATTTCTAGGAGAACAATGGACAAAATCTATTATTTCAGCTTGGTATTTGTAGTTTAATCAATCCACACTAAAACTAGTAAAAGAAGGGAATAACCTCACAAATAATAAACTTCAACTTTATTCCTTATAATTTATTCTAGTGCCAACCAGACAGGATTAAAAAAAATTATTCATCTGAAAATAAATGTTAACAAAGTCAACAAAATTAAGAAAAATGAGGATGTAGTAGACGAACTCTAGCTGGAATCTATGCTATCATTAAACCACACCCTATCATATATTTATATAAGAGACTCCAGTCGTCATTAGATAATCAGAGAGCATTTTTACAATATGTAGATAGTCTACACATTATGAACCAAAACCTAATCAAGCTATAAACTCTTACAAGTGCATGTAAAATTTTTTTATTCAATGAAATGATTTTTATATTTTTTCTAAAAATATTCAAATAAAAAAACATCTTCACTTTTATTTTTGGTTCTTGTGCAATGGCCTTAGTGGCATTACCCATGAACCGGCCCTCACTACAAGAAAACAGGACTATTACGGGGACTTGATTTTCGTTGCAAAAGGAATCACCGCAAAAGCGGACTAATTGCAACGATTTTGTATTCGCCGTGCATCGTGTTTTAACAGCAAAGTTCACTTTTCAGAGTGCGGTGACATTCTTTATGTTTGAGCAGCGATATCTGACTATTGCGACAGTACGTGTAACATCTAGTGAATTTTCTATGCAACTCACTCGAGTGGAATCTCGCAAGTGAAGTCTTAATGATCATAACTCAATATTTTCGTTTTACTTAAGTAAATGCAATTAGAATAGGTGCATTCCTTATTTTGGCATCCCATTTTGTAGCTAGGCGTGAAAAACTAAGTAGATTTCAAGTTAAACTAACATGATTTAAAAGATTGTTATATTTTATATAGTTTCTTTTACTTATCCTGTTAGTCATATTATTCAATAATATCGTCCTGATTATTTTTTCTAGGTAAAAGAATTATTGAAAGAGTGCTGCCGCAACAAATTAGAACTCTCTGCTTATCAGTTTTAGGTATGAGTTGGAAGATGTCTTCAAGAAATTAGAAAAGGGTACGTAGAAAGAGAATGCAGCTTGAAATTATATATATAATTATTAGGTCAGGTGGGTCACAATTGTTTTGCATGTACAAGTAGGCCGTAGGTGCAAGCTTCATGCGTGCCTCACGTCATGCATGCATAAACCCTGTTAATTAGATCGGTATATAACATTTATATATATGCCTTACCATACACATTACTACTACTCCACAAGTTTTAGAAAATGTTTTTTGCTGCGAAACGCCAATGATGAATGCATGCAGCTCATGAGAAAAAAGCTTCCAAAATCTGAAAGATATCAGAGCTTTCAGTAAAAACTTCACCAAAACACCATCTATCGGTGAGAATTTTGCTCTCTTAATTAGTAGTAGCTTTTTCATCATCCCAATTCTCATCTAATGCTACTCATCATTTCAATTCTCATCATCTCATGATGTGGCATTAGAGACTATTTATTATATTTCACTTGTAAACCTATTATCTAATGTCACATCATAGAATGATGAGAAAATAGATGATGAATAGATTTTTTTCTTTAAATAAACTGTATATAGAATAGCTATATACAGTCTTTAATACAGTATCACATTTTTCCTTTTGAGTTCGCTGATGCAGCATACTTATGTGACATGTTTAATAGGCCTATAGATAATTTTGTGACGCGTTCAATTCAACTGACCAAAGAGCCAAATCAATTTTGTCTTATTGCCTTCCAATAAAAGCCTAATACGAGGTTACAAATAGCATTATTACCTAAAATCAAAGACCAAGTTGAAGCCGAAACCACATTTATTTTTAATGGGTCATACGCAACATTCGGTCAAGTGTTTGCTTATCTTATGGGAAAAAATCCTAGATTTGAGAACCTCTAGTAGAGAGAGATGGCCACATATAGTCGGCTCTACAATATTTATTGTTGTCTGTATAAATATTTTGGATAACATTAAATGAACAACAAATAATATAGGACTCACTTCATAATTTGTTATTGTCTGCCTCACTTAAGACTCTCAAGTTTGGGCAAGAACTTGACGAGACTTTGGTCCTTCTTTCTAGACCAACTTATGAATAAATTATCCGATCTTTCCGTTGGCATTTTAGGCATGAGAAATGCTTTAACCAACATGAGGTTTTACAAAAGTAAATTCACAAATTAATGATGAAACTTAATGTAGTACTTCAGATTGTAAATTTACTTTTATTGACGTGATATTTTAATATATTATATGAAAGGCACATCAGTTTGTAAATTTACTTCTATAAAATCTCTTTGTAACCGTAATACTACGGTAAGCATAATATCCTACCCCACTTATCCACAATATAAGGCTCATCGACATATGCCCCGGCCCCCAACATCCATCCACTTGAAGAGCAAACATTGGCGTTATTCATAATGCTAACTAGACTCTTCATGAAAATTTGTTGTACCAGATGAGCATATTTTGAGCTTTTAAAAAGAAGAGTCAAATATTGAGATTGCCTGTTTTAGGGTTGATGGGACCAATCATCAAAAGGAATGTTCTGATACTCATTAAGCCATGTTGGGAGCTATAAATATATATATATATATATATATATATATATTATAAGTATGTTGGGAGCTATATATTTATGTTACAAACATTACATCCAAGTTATTTATTCTATACTTTACAACAACAGAATGCACTTGGTATGTTTCTTTAGCTGGGAACATATTCTTTATGCTAACATATCATTTAGCTTGAAAACACCAAGAATATTACATTTATAATCACCAATCAATTTCTAGGCAACATGTCCAACTAACAAGTTATTTATTCTATGCTTCACAACAACAGAATGCACTTGGTATGCTTCTTTAGCTGGGAACATATTCTTTATGCTCACATATCATTTAGCTTGAAAACACCAAAAATATTACATTTATAATCACCAATCAATTTCTAGGCAACAGGCCCAACTAACAAGTTATTTATTCTATGCTTCACAACAACAGAATGCACTTGGTATGCTTCTTTAGCTGGGAACATATTCTTTATGCTCACATATCATTTAGCTTGAAAATACCAAGAATATTATATTTATAATCACCAATCAATTTCTAGGCAACAGGCCCAACTAACAAGTTATTTATTCTATGCTTCACAACAACAGAATGCACTTGGTATACTTCTTTAGCTGGGAACATATTCTTTATGCTTACATATCATTTAGCTTGAAAACACCAAGAATATTACATTTATAATCACCAATCAATTTCTAGGCAATAGGCCCAACTAACAAGTTATTTATTCTATGCTTCACAACAACAGAATGCACTTGGTATGCTTTTTTAGCTGGGAACATATTCTTTATGCTCACATATCATTTAGCTTGAAAACACCAAGAATATTACATTTATAATCACCAATCAATTTCTAGGCAACAAGCCCAACTAACAAGTTATTTATTATATGATTCACAACAACATAATGCACTTGGTATGCTTCTTTAGCTGGGAACATATTCTTTATGCTCACATATCATTTAGCTTGAAAACACCAAGAATATTACATTTATAATCACCAATCAATTTCTAGGCAACAGGCCCAACTAACAAGTTATTTATTCTATGATTTACAACAACAGAATGCACTTGGTATGCTTCTTTAGCTGGAAACATATTCTTTATGCTCACATATCATTTAGTTTGAAAATACCAAGAATATTACATTTATAATCACCAATCAATTTCTAGGCAACAGGCCCAACTAACAAGTTTTTATTCTATGCTTCACAACAACAGAATGCACTTGGTATGCTTCTTTAGCTGAGAACATATTCTTTATGCTCACATATCATTTAGCTTGAAAACACCAAGAATATTACATTTATAATCACCAATCAATTTCTAGGCAACAGGCCCAACTAACAAGTTATTTATTCCATGCTTCACAACAACAGAATGCACTTGGTATGCTTCTTTATTTATTTTAGGCAACAGGCCCAACTAACAAGTTATTTATTCTATACTTCACAACAACAGAATGCACTTTGTATGCTTCTTTAGCTGTGAACATATTCTTTATGCTCACATATCATTTAGCTTGAAAACACCAAGAGTATTACATTTATAATCACCAATAAATTTCTAGGCAACAGGCCCAACTAACAAGTTATTTATTCTATCCTTCACAACAACAGAATGCACTTGGTATGCTTCTTTAGCTGGGAACATATTCTTTATGCTCACATATCATTTAGCTTGAACATACCAAGAGTATTTGTAACATCCCGGATTTTAGTGTATTTTTAATGAAGGTTTATTTTAATTATTTATTGTGTAATTCTCTTATTTTAATATTTTAGAGGTTTTATTTTATTATTTTATTGGACTTTCCTATTTTTATTAATTATTATTTTTAGAGTTTTAGAATATTATTTTAGAATATTTTAAATTGTGAAAAATTATTTTACTGGGCTTTCTTATTGTTAATTATTGTGGTGAATTGGGTTGTTTATGTGTTTTAAAATTATTATTGTTTATTAAAGCATTTCACTGCGTTTGATTAATTTTAATTAGTGATCTGCAATTTAATTCCTCTTTATTTTAAAGGATATTTTTGTCAGAATTTAATATTTTATGTTAGTCGATTTTGAGTTAAATTGATTTATTTATTTTAACTGTTTTAAAAATAGTTATTGTTTTATTTGAATATTTCACTATTTTTGGATTATTTTATTTATTTAGTAGTTTTAAAATCGTTTTCGTTGGATCACTTTCGAAATCCAAGTTGAAAGATTGGATCTCCTTTTTCTTCTTCCTCTTTTTCTTTTTCTCTTTCTTTTTTTTCTTTTCTTCTTTTTCTCTTTTTCCCCCCGGTTTCCCCCGCGTGCCCGACCCTCTCTCTCTCTCTCTCTCTCTCTCTCTCACACGTAAATCGGCCTTGCCGTTGCTGCGCCGCCTCCGGCCGGCGGTGGTCGACACCGCCGGTACCACCTGCTTCCCCGTGAGCCGGCGACCTTGCCCCATCAATTTCCGGCCGAACCTCG
The DNA here is from genome assembly GCA_029856935.1 of Cyclocarya paliurus. Taxonomy (NCBI): domain Eukaryota; kingdom Viridiplantae; phylum Streptophyta; class Magnoliopsida; order Fagales; family Juglandaceae; genus Cyclocarya; species Cyclocarya paliurus. The sequence goes on along the minus strand of CM056957.1, from coordinate 28,054,580 downwards.
CCGCCGTTAGCCGCCAATTGTCGTTTGAACCCGCGGTGGTTTTCTCTCCATTCCGCCGCCGTCCGGCCACCTCCGGCCACCATTTCTTCACCACATCTTCACCGGCCCAATACCAAGCTTTTCCACCCAAACCCGGTCCCGATCCGTCGCCGGAGCCGCCCGTGCGAGCTCCACTTCCGATTCAAACTTTCCGGCCGTAAACCACCCATTTCCGCCGCCATCCACGGCTAACCATCACCACCATTAAATTCCCCACCTCCTATAGGCCCTACCCTACCGTTCCTAAGTCTTCGTTTGATCCCGGGTGAAATTTGAGTTTCACTGCGTTTCGGCCACAGTGTTTTTACACTGTGACAGTTGCTGTTTTGGTGCTTCCAGTTCTTCCGTGATCCTCCATAAATTATTTTAAAGCACTGTAAGTATTTCTCCAAAAGACTTTTAAGATTTAAATATATTTTTACAATAACCTGTTTTATAATCTGTGAATTGGTTATCTGTTTTAGACTGTTGGTTATTTGGAAATTATTGATATCTGTTGGTTATTGACAATTAGTCATTTTCATGGCATTGTGCACACATGCGTGGGTGTGTAAATTGAAAAGACTTTTTGGGTGTGTGTGTATCACCCCCAAGCCGAGATGGGTTATTATCTCGGTGGAGCTCCTCTGAGCACTCGGGAGCGGAATATACTGAGTGTCGTCCCCTGGAGCTGTTGCTCGGGACTTGGACGGGATGGTAGCGCTCTCGATCCGACTCCGTGATCTCTCGTGCTGGCGGAGATCAGAGGATGCTTGGCTATGTACGCGGTGGGCGCGGAACTGGGCATCACTCGTGTTGTATCACTCGCATGGTCGCTACCTGTGGAGTGACAAAGTGAGCCAGGGTATGTGGATGGTCCCTAGGGGAGGCCATGGTGCATACGGGTTAAAATTGGAATAAAAGTAACTATTCCTGGTTATTAATTATGCCAAATGGTGATTTTTGGCGTGCGTGGAAAACTTGTGATTTTCGAGAAATGGTGTTTTTCTCAGATTTTGCACTTGGGTCATCATGTGCATGCATAGTGGTTGTTGTATTCTTATATTTGTTATCTTGGAGTACTTTTGGGTTTTACTTACCTGTGGTACCATTTATTGGTACTGCAGATTTTGATGCAGGTTTTGAGGAGGTTGAGCCCGAGGATGCGGCTCCGCCTGAGGAGTAGGGACATTTGGCTATGTTTTATTTGGTATTTGTATTTTATTTGATGTCGTTTTATGAACAACAAAATTGTATTATGTTGACTTGTGGATTTCAATACTATTTTTGTATTGTATTAAATTCTGGTACTTAGTTATCTGACTTAACCTTTCCGCTGCGTATCAATTGTTGTACACGTGTTGCATTTCACACACTCGGCACGTGTCGTTGGGGTGCGTGACCGTGTTGTCATCATTCCGGGTGTCTCGATTTTCGTGCTTGTCCGTACATGGAAGTTGGGGGCGCCACAGGTGGTATCAGAGCGGTTTGGCTCTGGGTAAAGCCACATGTCCCTTAGGTGAAGTACCAAAAAGTTTTAAAGTTGTGATTTAAAATTATTTGGTTTGAAGTATGTTATTTTTAATGGTTTTAATTTATTATTTGTTGTTATTTTATTGGTTTCATCTATTTTGTTGAGTGTTATTTTATTTTAATTGTTTTATTCTTTGGTCGGTTATTTTATTTGTTTTAATTATTTATTGTGTACTTCTTCATTGTTTTATTCATTTATTGCATGTCATTTTATTTATGAAATTTTATTTTATTTTTGAGATTTTGTTTTGTTTTGATTTTATGTTGTTTGAGGTATGTTATTTTAATTGTTTTAACTTATTGTATATTGTTACACTTGGTTGGTTGATATTCTATTTTATTTAATGGCATTCTGTTGTGTTTTAATTTATTTTTCCATAATTAGATTTTACTATGTTTGAGTTGAAAAATGGGTTGAGGGCTACGCTATGACAGGAAGATGGTACGACTGTGAATGTCATTGTTAGGCTTGAACATTTAGTGTAGTAGGCCTGAACTCTTAGCGATTGGTAGGTTTTAATATCAAGACTCGAAGGGAACTACATGGTCTAAGTGAACTCTATGGAGTAGGAACTCAAGTTGCAGCTAAGGTAGGAATAGGTTTAGTTCGCTTAGGATACCTGAGGTCTTAAGTTCCGTAGAGTTAAGTGTTGAGTCTTTAGAGTAGGAGGTCATAAGTTCAACGAATTTCAAGGATAGATTTATGAGAAGTTATCTAAGGTTTGAGGCCCTATAGTTTTTAGGAAATAAGTTTATAGGATCTAAGGTGGTAGGTTCAACAAGCCCTTGAGGGACTAATTAAATTAGAAGTTTTAGACTTTGTCGACTCAGTTAAGCACTTTGGTATTATTTCGGGTTTAGAATTTTCCCAGGTTGGTAAGGTGAGTGCTTTAGATTTAAGGTCATCGAATTTGAGGATTTCAGGAAATGATTCTTTTTGGTTAAAGGTTTTAGAATTATAGATTTGAAGGATTGATTTTTAATAAGATTTAAGTTTTTAATTCCTCGAGTTTGGTGTGCTAGCTTGTTTTATTTTGAAGATTGATTAGTCGGTGACCATTATAATGAGGTTGATCAGAGTTGAATTATTAATATAGGAATTTTTAATGAGAATAATTCTTTGGAGATGGAAGGTAATGATTTAACTCGTGTATTTTCTGAGAATTGTAGATTTGGATCGAATCTGAGAAAATGATTGTTTTAACTTGAGGTTACAATAGTAAATTTAAGATTTGATCCATATCAATTTTAAGGATAATAGATGGTGTGGACCTAGAAAAAGATTCTTGTTGATTTCGAGGATATAGGTCCAGATGATGGAAATGGTAGTGATAGATAACTTGCACGTTGGAGGAATATTGATTCTAGCTAAGGATGCACGAGATCGATGTGTAGCAGTTGTGAGTTTGTAGGGATTTCGGAGAGTACAGGTTCTAGTCTCATTCTTGGCTTGGAAGAAATAGTTCTGGTAGGTATTGTTAAGGAGTCGTTACGACAGTATTAAGTTCAAGAGTTTTGGTGAGTTGATCGAAGAGTACAGTCGAAGCAAGTTACTCGATGGAATGATGATTGGCATTAATTATTGTGATTACCTAAAGGAATTAATTGTGACTTGAGGTCACATAGGAATTTAAATTTTTGAGGCTATACTTTCCTTTGGAATTTGAGTGTCCAATTGGGAGAATCAAGGACATTGTTATTTGACTTAAGGATAGATTGATGAATTTTAGAAGTTGAAACTTAGGCATCAACGGTGGATAGCATAATCAAGTATGCGGATATTAAATATTAAGATCCTTGGATGTTGTATAATAGTTTTTGGTGGATTGAAGATTTGAGTAGTAGGGCGTGCCTTGAGGTTTATTAGTGAGGTGCTATTAAAGGATTTAGTCATGCAAATACTAGCTTATAGGAATAGAAGTAGGTGAGCAAGTTACCAAGGTTTCTGTAATGTTTTAGTGAAGTCATTGGTGGTTCGTAGTGAGTTTAGTCACCGCTAGATTAGATGATATTTTAGAACTTAGTTGCTAAACTTTCGGATTTAGTTTGTCGGGTAGGATTTATAGATGCTCTTACTGGTTGGCTGGAAGGGATTTGAGCCTTTTAAGATAAGTTCGCTTCTAAGTTGAGCGTGTGTATTTTGGGATGCTGAGGTTGATTAATTTTAATCTTGTTTAAAGTAGTGGGAGTTATTTGAGTAATATGTGATAATTCATGATTTTGGAGGAGGGTACTTCCACCAATTGTGGTAAGAGTTTCTTGGTTAGTAGGTATGGAACTACCCTGTACTCAATGGTGTTATTTTAGGAGGACATGAATTTTCGGTATGTGGCGAATATCAGAGTGCGCAGTAGGAGTGTAATACTTTGGTTGTAATAAGGAGTTCAAATTTTGTGCTGAATTTGAGGAATTAGTGATAACTTGAAATTTTTGAGGAATACCTGTAATTGGAGATTAATTATTGTGTATGCAATTTCGTTATTGATGGTTAATTTTTGGAAGTGGCCACTAGGTTACTAAAGTGTAGTATTCAGCGAAGGTTTGGAAGTTTTACCGTAGGAACCAATAGAGGTTAGTTCAGATTATCAATTGGAGCTAGTAATCATTGGAATTCCTTGGGTGTTGTGTCAAGGTTTTGTGGATATTGAGATCTTGGTTTACCTGGCCGCTCTAGAAATGATAATCATGATGTGCCTTTGGGAGAATGTGCAGACCGCTTTTGTGTTGGGATGAAATTGGTGAGAGTATATTAATTGGGCCAAGTTAATAAAAGAGATGTTAGATCAAGTTCGGGTGATAAGAGATGTTATGGCGGAAGAGTAAGGTTGTCAGAAAAGTTATGCGGAATCAAGGAGAAGAAATTAGTCTTTTGAGGAAGGTGATTGAGTTTACCTTAAAGTCCCTCCTAGGAAAGGCGTTAAGCGTTTTGGTAAGAGAGGAAAACTTAGCCCAAGATTTGTGGGACCTTTTCAGATTTTGGAGATGAATGAGGCTATTGCTTACAGGAATGCTTTGCCAGAATATTTTGGAAAGGTTTTTGATGTGTTCCATGTGCTCTCAGGAAAGGTTTTGGTCAGCGAGAGGTGCGCTTTGTCGACCCAAGACGCATCGAACCTCAACCTGACCTTACTTAAGAGGTTGCCCTAATGCCGATTGTAAATTGGAAGGAGTAAATGTTAAGATCTAAGTCGATACATTTGGAGAAGGTAGCTTGGGGTGATCTACTGGTTTAAGATTTCTCTTGGAAAAGAGAAGCAGATATGATGGAACAATATCAGCAATCGTTTGATTGATTGGCGGTATGTCTCTTAAGCCTACTTTTAGTCGCATCTCATACCTGTCTTTAGCATTGATATTTGACCTTTCAATTTCGAGGACGGAATTTATTTTAAGGGGGGAGATTGTAACATCTTGGATTTTAGTGTATTTTTAATGAAGATTTATTTTAATTATTTATTGTGTAATTCTCTTGTTTTAATATTTTAGAGGTTTTATTTTATTATTTTATTGAACTTTCCTATTTTTGGAGTTTTAGAATATTATTTTAGAATATTTTAAATTGTGAAAAATTATTTTACTGGGCTTTCTTATTGTTAATTATTGTGGTGAATTTAAATTGATCTTCAATTTAAATTGGGTTGTCTATGTGTTTTAAAATTATTATTGTTTATTAAAGCATTTCACTGCGTTTGATTAATTTTAATTAGTGATCTGCAATTTAATTCCTCTTTATTTTAAAGGATATTTTTGTCAGAGTTTAATATTTTATGTTAGTTGATTTTGAGTTAAATTGATTTATTTATTTTAACTGTTTTAAAAATAGTTATTGTTTTATTTGAATATTTCACTATGTTTGGATTATTTTATTTATTTAGTGGTTTTAAAATCATTTTCGTTGGATCACTTTCGAAATCCAAGTTGAAAGACTGGATCTCCTTTTTCTTCTTCCTCTTTTTCCTTTTCTTTTTCTTTTTTTTCTTTTCTTCTTTTTCTCTTTTTCCCCCCGGTTTCCCCCGCGTGCCCGACCCTCTCTCTCTCTCTCTCTCCTCTCTCTCACACGTAAATCGGCCTTGCCGTTGCTGCGCCGCCTCAGGCCGGCGGGACCCCGGTCTTGTCCCTAAACACTAAGTCCACGAGTTTGCCTTGGGTGATGATGGGACCGAGTGACCTTGCCAACTTGCTTGGTCTTTAGATAATAATGGCCGTGTATGGTGGGAATGATGGGTTCCTAGGTTAATGAAGGTTTATTGTTAAAGTGATGGAATGATGACGATGATGAGTTCGAGTGATCTAATGGATGAATATGAGTGTTTGATGCAATGTGGAATGGATGGAAGGTTGCCCTCGATGTTGGGGCCAATTGGATGATGATTAGGGTTGGTTTGATGAAGTGTAGCTAGGGTTTTGTGTGGTGGCTAAGGAGGATTTCGAGATTAGAAGAGTTGGCTTAAGGTTGGTTTCTAAGATGAGTTGCTAGGGTTTGGGAATGATGTGGTTGGATGAGGTTAGGACTCCTTGATTGATGAGCCACTTTGGGAAAGATGGGAATTAGGTTAAGGATGAATATGAGTTGTGTTTGAATGGGTTTAGGGTTGTTCCTTGAGTTTAGGGATTTGGAGATGGAAGATGAGATTTGAATATGGCAAGATAGGATGATAGTTTTTTATTGATTTGAGTGATTCTAGGGAATGAGTGGTTTGAGGGATTGGATATGGAAGATGAGATTTGGTTATGGTAAGATAAAGGAGGTATGATTTGAATATGGCAAGAGGTGGAAAGTCTTTGGTTGACTTGAGAAATTCTAGGAATGGAGTGATTCTAGGGAAGTTGAGTGATTAGAGGGATTGGGATTCGGTTTTGGCTATTGAGGTAAGTCTTGGTTGGATAGAGATATTGTAGGGATGGAGAGGTTTAAGGGATTGACAATGGGTTGGCAATTCTTTAAATCAAGGGATATGGATTTGGAAGATAGGTTTGGGATGATGGGTAAGGTGGCTAGGGTTGATCCTAAATGGTAAGAGGCATGAGAGTTGTTGGGAATTGGGAGTTTGACTAGGCCAAAGGATGGATTTCGAATTTTGATTATTTGGGAGATGGGATAAGGATTCCTAAGTGGTAGGAATTACCTTGTGGGAGTTTAGGGTTAAGTTGGATGAAGGGTGGCTAGGGTTAGGATTCCTCAAGTTTAGGAGATGGTTTTGGGATTGGTAGGATTTGTGGGATTGATTGGAATGAGTCAACTTTCCCTAAGTTAAGGAAATTGCCTAGTGGGACTCTTGAGGGGTGGTTAGGGTTTATGGAAGACAAGGGTTTCGACTAGGGTTATGGAAATGATGGAGGCTAGGTCTTATGGTAGTGATGTGTATGGAAAGTAGGGCAAACATACATTGGTCGAGATATATGAGTGGGAAAGATCAAATGGGTGAATGGATTGTGTTTGTGATATGGAATGATGCAAGACAATGTATGAACAATGGAAAAGTTATGAACAAGGGATGAATGGACTCAACAATTGACTATGAAGACTCTCTTTATGGTTTTTATGGGTATTTTGTGAAACCAAAGAATACTAAAATTGAGACTTAGGATATCTTTGATTTGCATGAAAATAAAGATGAACAAGATGGAAAACATAAGAATAATGTATTTTTAGATTTTGAATAGAGAATGGAAAACATAAACAAGAGATTGACAAATTGAATGGAACAAAAGAAATAACAAAACAACTTTGATTCACGAATTTCACAAAGTTGCAAAGAAACAAGATAGATTGAATCACCACCTATTCACGAATTTCAAGGTGATGATCCTCTACTAGGGATTCACGAATTTCACCCAAGTAGCCCAAGTGCTAAGCACCGATGGTGATCTCAAAAACACAAGCCGCCCACTAAGGGATTTGCCAAATTGTCAAAAGATGTAAAATGAAATGCCTAAGGGTCCTATTTATAGAGATTACAAAGTGGAAACCCCCAATAGGTCCCTTGAAATATAATAAAATAAAATAAATAAAGATAAATAAATGATATGGTCTTGCATGGCCAATGTGGCCCGTGATATGTCTTGGCCCTTGGTTGGCCTTGGCTAGCCTTGATCATGGAAGTGGTCCGATCTTTGTTGTCCATACATGGCTAGGAGCTTGTCTAGGACCTTGTTCTAGGGCGGTTTTTGATGAGATCCCAACACGGCGGTGGTCGACACCGCCGGTACCACCGGCTTCCCCGTGAGCCGGCGACCTTGCCCCATCAATTTTCGGCCGAACCTCGCCGCCGTTAGCCGCCAGTTGTCGTTTGAACCCGCGGTGGTTTTCTCTCCATTCCGCTGCCGTCCGGCCACCTCCGGCCACCATTTCTTCACCACATCTTCACCAGCCCAATACTAAGGTTTTCCACCCAAACCCGGTCCCGATCCGTCGCCGGAGCCGCCCTTGCGAGCTTCATTTCCGATTCAAACTTTCATGCCGTAAACCACCCATTTCCGCCGCCATCCACGGCTAACCATCACCACCATTAAATTCCCCACCTCCTATAGGCCCTACCCTACCGTTCCTAAGTCTTCGTTTGATCCCGGGTGAAATTTGAGTTTCACTGCGTTTCGGTCACAGTGTTTTTACACTGTGACAGTTGCTGTTTTGGTGCTTCCAGTTCTTCCGTGATCCTCCATAAATTATTTTAAAGCACTGTAAGTATTTCTCCAAAAGACTTTTAAGATTTAAATATATTTTTACAATAACCTGTTTTATAATCTGTGAATTGGTTATCTGTTTTAAACTGTTGGTTATTTGGAAATTATTGATATCTGTTGGTTATTGACAATTGGTCATTTTCATGGCATTGTGCACACATGCGTGGGTGTGTAAATTGAAAAGACTTTTTGGGTGTGTGTGTATCACCCCCAGGCCGAGATGAGTTATTATCTCGGTGGAGCTCCTCTGGGCACTCGGGAGCGGAATATACTGAGTGTCGTCCCCTGGAGCTGTTGCTCGGGACTTGGACGGGATGGTAGCGCTCTCGATCCGACTCCGTGATCTCTCGTGCTGGCGGAGATCAGAGGATGCTTGGCTATGTACGCGGTGGGCGCGGAACTGAGCATCACTCGTGTTGTATCACTCGCATAGTCGCTACCTGTGGAGTGACGAAGTGAGCCAGGGTATGTGGATGGTCCCTAGGGGAGGCCATGGTGCATACGGGTTAAAATTGGAATATAACTATTCCTGGTTATTAATTATGCCAAATGGTGATTTTTGGCGTGCGTGGAAAACTTGTGATTTTCGAGAAATGGTGTTTTTCTCGAGTTTTGCACTTGGGTCATCATGTGCATGCATAGTGGTTGTTGTATTCTTATATTTGTTATCTTGGAGTATTTTTGGGTTTTACTTACCTGTGGTACCATTTATTGGTACTGCAGATTTTGATGCAGGTTTTGAGGAGGTTGAGCCCGAGGATGCGGCTCCGCCTGAGGAGTAGGGACATTTGGCTATGTTTTATTTGGTATTTGTATTTTATTTGATGTCGTTTTATGAACAACAAAATTGTATTATGTTGACTTGTGGATTTCAATACTATTTTTGTATTGTATTAAATTCTGGTACTTAGTTATCTGACTTAACCTTTCCGCTGCGTATCAATTGTTGTACACGTGTTGCATTTCACACACTCAGCACGTGTCGTTGGGGTGCGTGACCGTGTTGTCATCATCCCGGGTGTCTCGATTTCCGTGCTTGTCCGTACATGGAAGTTGGGGGCGCCACAGTATTACATTTATAATCACTAATCAATTTCTAGGCAACAGGCCCAATTAACAAGTTTTTTATTCTATACTTTACAACAACAGAATGCACTTGGTATGTTTCTTTAGCTGGAAACATATTCTTTATGCTCACATATCATTTAGCTTGAAAACACCAAGAATATTACATTTATAATCACCAATCAATTTATAGGTAACAGGCCCAACTAACAAGTTATTTATTCTATGCTTCACAACAACAGAATGCACTTGGTATGTTTCTTTAGCTGGGAACATATTCTTTATGCTCACATATCATTTAGCTTGAAAACACCAAGAATATTACATTTATAATCACCAATCAATTTCTAGGTAACAGGCCCAACTAACAATTGTGCAATCTGAGCAGTACGTAATGAATTGTCCATATCAACAAGCGGGAATTGACTCCACCGACCAAATTTTTACCTGGGCAACAAATCAAGCTCGAAACATCATTCATCACAAATGTACTCATTTTTCTCTCAAAATCCTCTTAAATTACAATGCCATAGTATGGTAGTATTTTGTACACAGTCACAAATTTAATACAAAAGACTCGCTTCTCTCAATCTTTTCTCTTCAACCAAATAAAGTAAATAATTCCATATCCTATCATTCTTATCGAACATAAGGATATGCAAAGACACTTGCAAATGCACATATGAATGTGCCAACATCAAGAAGAATGAACAAACCAATGAGGCATTCATAAAAATATGTGGGAGCCTTTTTTTCCATTATATATATCAGCGTATTTTGATCATAAACCAAGACTTGATCATGGTGATCATAAACTAAGGACGCATTTGATCATATGAATGTGCAAAGACACTTGCAAATGCACATATTCTCTTTTTATCTGTCTCACCATATATATATATATATATATATATATATATATATATATATATATATATATATGAAGAGTGCTAAAGTCAACATAGCAGTCTTCAGTTATTGTTCAGAGTCTTGTTGTTGGGACCAGTTCTCATCTCAGGAACATCTTTCCTGGCCAGGCCAAATATGGGAGAAATGTTACGCTTGGCAGTAGGAGTCATGGGTATTTTCCTCTTTGTTTATTTTCTCAGCTCCCAAGCACCATTGATGAACAAATAATCACAAAAACTTCACTTAATATTCCTATTTACATGGTGTTTATTGCAGGGAATGCTGCTTCTTTGTTACTCTATACGGCTCCCATGTAATGTCAACATTCTAATTTACTGCCTAGCTGACTTCATCTTATTAAAGTCCAGTGAGCAATACTGGAAAGCTTGAATCATTTGACCATTTAAATCAATTGTTTTTACTATGATTTTCTTAACATTTCAGATTAACTTTTTCAAGAGTCATAAGGAAGAAAAGCACGGAGGGGTATTCTTGTGTTCCTTATGTTATTGCACTATTAAACTGCCTCCTCTATACTTGGTATGGATTGCCAGTTGTAAGCAATAGGTGGGAAAACTTTCCTGTAATTTCCATCAATGGCCTAGGGATCCTTCTCGAACTCTCCTTCATAGTCATATACTTACGGTTCACTTCAGCTAGAGGAAAGGCAAGTTTCACATTTCACATTTAATAGCATAGTTTTGCTGCATACATGATATATTACAGTTTACCATGCTAACACGGGATATATAATTCTGCTCTGAATGTATGCATGGGCCGAGTGCCTTACTTATATGTTCCAACATACTGATTTTTATTTTTAAAACATGGATTTTCTCTGTTGCTACATTAAGATACAGCAGACATGCATGCACAATTACATGAGGAGATCAATATTGATGTATAAATATCATGAGGGTGCAGATGAAGGTAGCTGTGACAGTGACACCTGTTATCGTAGTCTTCTGCACCACTTCAATCATCTCAGCTTTTTCTTTCCATGACCACCATCATCGAAAGCTATTTGTTGGGATTGTAGGACTAGTAGCCTCTGTAGCAATGTACGGTTCTCCCCTGGTGGTAGCGGTGAGTCATCGTTTCTCATAATTTCATGAAAAGTGTTCTCTGGAGCAACCTAAATGACAACAGAAAATGTAGAAACTTTTTTTCTTTGTTTCAAATCCATTCAAGACGTCACATGTATACATGCCTCTTCATTCTAAGTTCATATCTCCTGTTTAGGTTTCTATTCTTGGGCATAGCATTTTGTTGTCACTGTCAGCATATAACTTTAGTTTTTAATTGCAGAAGCAAGTCATACTTACAAGGAGCGTGGAGTTCATGCCGTTCTACTTATCTTTTTTCTCATTCCTTGCTAGTTCACTTTGGATGGCTTATGGACTACTGAGTCATGATCTGTTTCTCGCGGTTTGTATCATAATTGAGCTCTAGGTCTGTTGTGATGTATATATTTCATAACTTCCATATTTCTGAAATCTGCAGGCCCCAAATCTGGTTGGTAGTCCTTTAGGTATCCTTCAACTCATGCTCTACTTCAAGTACAGGAAACGAGGAACTATGGAAGAACCGAACAAATGGGATTTGGAAAAGAATGATGAGAGATCCAAACAGCTTCAGCTTACAATTGGTGAGAGTTTGAATGGAAAAATTTAGAAAAATCAACTGTGATCTTATTAGGTTCAAAATTCATGCATCAATGCATGCATGCATATGCGCGTACTTGTGTATCTAAAGGCATGCACATATATATTTTGCCATTTCAGCAATGTTTTGTGTCATTCCAAGGGGTTGGTTTGTGACTGGCAGTACTTAATTTCACAAAGCAATAAATTTCAATGAACCTGGAAAGAGGAGCAGTAAAAACAGCCTCAACTCTAGAAGGGAATCTTTGTTGTAATGCAATTCTTACGAGACGTGAAGCATGCTAATTGAGCAAGGATAACTTCATTTCTCTTACTCAAACTAAACTTTTGGAGTTCCACTATTCACCTAGGGAAAGGAGAAAAGTTGCAAAGAGTCCTTTCTATGAAATAGTTTCTCTTACTTACCTATTAGCAAGCAGATTTTTGTTTGCCAAAAACACAAAACCAACAGCTAACTTGCATTGTCATTAGCATCATTATTAATTTATTAGGTATGAGAAAAATAAAAGAAATGCTCTTTGGCTTTTCATAGAACATAATTTTGAGAAGAATATATCCTTGGAGTCCGTTCAGCATCAACCAACTGTCAGGCAGCTGTCATCATCCAACATGCATGATGATTGACCGCCATGCAATTGAAAAGCGAAAAAAAAAAGACATATTGAAGGTTCCGTTTGGAATATTCTGTCACCATGGTGTATGGGCCAGCGTTGAAGAATATGTAACAGAAGTTGAGCCCATTCACAAACATGTTCATAATGCTCAACCGAGGGAAAAAGAATATGACCATATTTGCAAACACAATCAGAACCATTTTAAACAGATTAAAGCCTATGCCTACCCAAGTCACTACATGCAGAGATTTGCTACAGTGAGCTTAACCCTAAACAAAGCAATGTTTTTGGCAATGAACAAAAACACGGTATTTCCCAGAACATAGTATAGATGCAAAGAGATATTACTGTTATGATACACTCTAATAAATATGTGACTCATACATATGGAGGAAGCTAACCTGAACAGATAATTTCAGATCAATTATTTTTTAACAACTCCATTTAATTTGTTAGCATACCAAAATCTGGACATAAAACCAAAGCCAAGAGGGTGTATGGAGAGAAAAAAAATTAACAAGAAAGAAAAATGAAACAACTGAAGCGAGATCTTCAATGAGTATGTTGCTTTAAAGTAAACAGCCTCCACTATTGGATTTTAGATGCTGCAAAGTTGTATAAATATCATGGCAATGAGGATGGGTTCTATCTTCTACAAAGAACACATGAACTCTGCTATCCAGCTCAATCCAACTACAACCAGGAGCCTTTTTTATGCCTAAGCCCCTTAATCTCTTCCTCACACTTGACTTCTCCCCCCATTTCCCTAAAATAGAATAGATGTTAGACAGAATAACATAAGCAGATATTGGCTTAGGATCCAAACTGAACACTTTCTCAGCCACTCTCCCACTCAACTCTATGTCCATCCACAACCAACAGGCACTCAGCAAAGCTCCCCAGACAACCCCATCTGGTTCAATAGGCATCTTTTTTATAAACTCCTGAGCTTCTTGCAGATGGCCTGAACGACCAAGAAGATCCACCATACATGCGTAGTGTTCTAAATCAGGGGTTACTCCGTAACATTTTTGCATTGAATGGAATATTCGCATCCCTTCATCAACTAGACCAGCACGACCACACGCAGACAAAATCCCCACAAAGGTAGCTCCATTAGGAACAACTCCTTGCTTTAACATATCCTCAAATAGTAAAATTGCTTTGCAGACAATTCCATGATGTGCAAACCCATTAATAAGAGCTGTACAAGCTGCCACATTGGGTGAAGAGATGCCACTAAATGATTTTTGAGCATCGGGGATGCTCCCACATCTGGAGTACATATCTATAAGAGATGTTCCAACATAAACATTTGATTCAAATGGTGTTTTGATCAGGTGGGAATGAAGTAATTGTCCTAGTTGAAGAGATCCAAGGCATGTACAAGCATGAAATAGAGTAGAGAATGTCGATCTAGTAGAGTATATTGATAATCTATGCATGGTCACATATAGTTTGAAAGCCTCTTCATGGTGATGATTTTGAATATAACCCGACATCATTGAATTCCATGTCACTGGATTTCTTTCCCCTTTGATTTCTTCAAACAGCCTCAAAGCTTTATCAAGTTCACCCTTCCTGGAATACACAGAAATCATAGTATTCAAAGAAACTATAGTTTTTTGGGTCATTCTATTAAAAATCCTCTCTGATTCCTTGACTTGACCGCTCATTGCATAACCTTTAATCATCAAATTACATGAGATTGGATTCTTTTCAAGCAGTCCATTAAAAATCAGTTCAGCATCTTTAATCCTACCCATCAATATAAGTCCCCCAATAAGTGAATTGGAAGCATTTAAACAAGGATTTCCCATTCTATCATACACCATCTTGGCATCCACAATGGCCTCACAATCACAATACAATTCAATCAATGCACCACCAATCGAGTGATCAAACTCAAATCCATATTTTATCAAAAGTCCGTGGACAGTCCTACCTCCGCTTAGGCTACCCAATCTCCCACAAGACCTTAAAACGCAATCCAAAGTAAACTCATTTGGCATTACCTCACAACTCCTTCTCATCCTCCTAAACAACTCCAAAGCCCTTTCACACCCATCCTCACTCCTCACAAAACCGGAAATCAATGTAGTCCATGCCACAACATCTCGGGATGGCATATTTTTAAAAACTTCCATAGCTTCACTCATTAAATTACATTGCACATACCCTACAAGCATCAAACTCCACAGCAAGTCATTTTCATCACAAAACTCGTCAAACACCCTCTTAGCTCCTTCAATCTCAGTACAGCTCGCGTAGAAGTACAACAATGAGCTACCCACAAACTCAAATCTTTCAGACCTAGATTTCAAAACCAAACAATGAAGCTCTTTTCCCTCGTACACCAAACTCGAACGCGCACACACACTTAATATAGAGGAAAAAGTAGTCTCATTTAGCTTTATAGAGCCGTGGTGCATAATTGAAGTTAGTTTCAGGGCTTCATTGTATTTTCCCCATTTGGAGTAACCAGAGATCATGGTGTTCCACGACACAACAGTTCGTTCGGGCATCTCATCAAACATTTTGCGTGCAATGTCAAGTTGCCCAATCTTGCAGAGCTGAGCTATAGAAACGTTGGTGGAGACTGTGTGATTACGGGTGGCTTGCAGAGGTTGATAGAGGGTTGTGAAGGGCTGGAGGATTTTCTTCCATTGACTGTGCTTCCAGGTTCCTAGAAAAGGTCGTCTCAGCAACATTCTGTGTTCCTGGAACCTCTTGGCTCATGTCCCACTGTCCCCGAGAGAGGAATAAAACTTAAGCGCACCGTTTCCCCCATTAAATATCAATGTTTGTACTTTGTGCCACACGAAGCGAGCAGCCAAGAGCCAAATTTCACCAAAGATATCCATTCATTCCACCACTGCAAAAGGACAACAACAGGTACAAGTAGTTAAGCTGCAGGGTGTATATAATGGTAAATGATCACAATTATTCAATCTCCCAAAGAAATTTCTCATGTAGGGGTAGATGGAAACATATTCTATAATACTGGATATTTTGTAAAGCCATAGGATGAACATGATGTACATAAAGTAAATCAAACAGCACGCTATTCCTAACCTTATCTTCCTCCTGCATAAACCAGATTGAAGAGGAGCACACTTGAGCATTCAAAGCATAAAAAATAAAATACCAACTTTATCAGGCTTTTCATTGATGGTAATGGCCCTAATAACCCTAAATTCCAACTTTATCAGGCTTTTCATTGATGGTAATGGCCCTAATAACCCTAAATACCAACTTTATCTTCCCTGTTTTCCCATTTTCAGGTTTTTTTTTTTACACTCTTACACTCGTAAGAGGAATTGATGAAGTGAGAAGAGGAACTGAGATGTGAAGTGTTTAGAAGGCTGGAACTCAAGACGACGTCGTGGAAGCTCTTAGGGAAGTGCAGCGTTTTGGCTAGGAACGAACGTACCGTTTCATTAAGGAGCAGCTTGTCGTTTGGCTTCAGTTGCAGTTTTCATTACTTTAAATAGTGTCTGTCGTTTTGTATCTGCCGTTTTGGAGTATATACCAAACGGGGCATTTTATCTACTGTCATTTTACATTCTGTTGGTCGTAGGGTATTTAAAGGGTTTTGCTATACAACTTCTTACTATTCACCCACACTCCATATTTCATATTTTTTAATTTTTTTAATATTTTTTTAAAAAAATTTTGAATTTATTTTTTTAAACTATTTCAAATTTTTTATTTACTATTCATATAAAAAATATTTGATAAAAAAAATAAAAAAAAAGTGGAGTGTGGAGTGTGGATGAATAGTAGGAGGTTGTGAAGATTTTTTATTTTAATTAATTCTAGAGTCCGTTAGAAAGTGCATAGAGGACTTGCGTATACGAGGAATTCAGTGATGAAGGAAAACATTGTCTAGAATATTCTGAATGTTTTGTGAGGAGGTTTGGATTGCCTCGAACAATTCTTGAGTATTTTTATGAAATACAGTTATCATCTTCCATTGAATTTACAGTGCTTCTCTATGAGTGTAATTGTAAGAGAATTTTAACGCAACATTGTTCAGTGACCTCATGGGGAGTAGTGGCGCTGGGCAGATGAGGGAGCTAAGCGAGGTGGCACTGAACAGAAGGACGACGTCACGGGTTGGTGCTAGGTAGAGAGAGGCGACGCAAGAGAGGAGGGGTGGTTTCGCGGGATGGGATGAAAATTTTGAATGGAAAGAAAAGAAAATAGGAAGAGAGAGACAAATAGAAAAGGATAGTGAAGGAAAAAAAAACCCACACGTCATGTGTGGGGTGTGGGATCAACACAGTTGCTGATCCATAGAAGAACTCATCTTTGGTTATTTGAGAGAAATAATATACAAAGTATAGTCTCTTCCCCTATAAGTAGATTATTAGACATATATAGAAATCAAATATTGTAAGTTTCCCTCTTATTATTGTAGCTTAAGAAAGTTAAAGTTTCATTAATCATTAACTTTTCTTTTTTCATTTTGCCCATTTTTTCATGGCAGAAATATGACATATCTTAATTCTCATAACCACAAGCACATCCCAAAACCTTCATGAAGAATATAATAAAAGTCCAGTTGCTAGGAAAAGAGATCTCCAGTAGAGAGAGGGAGAACTCCATCAAAGAGAGGAAAAATACAAAAAGAGAGAAAAATTAGTTTTGTTAATATTGTGTTGGAGACTTAGTTGATTGGTTAAGTTTGTAAGCATTGTAGTTAGACGGGTCACTTGTAAAGTTGTAGTGATGTTACTTTATGTGTAAAAATAAATAAATGGAGTTTTTCACAAATTCTTAGCTTTTATGTTTTTATTTATATAGCATTGCATCTATGAAATAAAAACATCAATGTACTTTCCTGTAGTAGCAAAGTAAAAATTGTAAAAGGTTAAAATAAACATCACTCAAGAATATAACTTCAGAAGAAAATTAAAAAACTGCTAATAGTAAAAATTGCAGTTCAATTCTTCATTAAAAACTTGAAATCCAAAACTATAACAAGTCTGAGAATACATCATAAAAAACTTGAAATCCAAAACTATATAATGGATGAATTGATCTGAGAATACATCATAAAATATTCAAATCATCAACTCAGCAAGATCAAATACATCAACTCAAGCAAACTCAAAATCCAAAACTATAAACAACGAGACTCCAAATAATCAACTGAGCAAGCTTGCATCTTCTAATGTTTGTGCACTGAGAATTAGAGCCAATTATTTGATATGAGAAAACGACATTTATCACTGCCTTGTTTACAACTTCTTGTCCTCCTTCAACCTGAGAACAAGAGTATCAATTCTTTTCTAGTAGCATACCTACAAACCCTACAAATTTTAGATCTATTTGTATATGAACGAAGAATGGGCTTACCGGCGTGGGGGTGTCCGACAACTGTGATGACTATGGTGTGTGGCATTGCTCGACGAGAGGAAACAATTTGTGGGTCTGGGTTATTGTTACGGGCCAAGCCCAATGATGGCCTGTTAAGCTTGGGGTCTGGTGGCCATTGGGCCCACAACCTTAAGTTTGTTTTACTTAAGTTGATTTAGTCAACCTGCAAATAAAACAATCTGTTACCAGAGTTGTTGGTAATCAGATAAAGTTGTGGAGTCTTGTCTTTAATTGTTGGAGTCGTGTCTTTCAATTTTAGTTTGTTATTCCTCTCCCTATGTTTCGGCAATCACTTGCCAGCAGTCAGTTATTTCAATTCCTTGTAATTAGGCAAATATTTTTCCAAGTCAATTGAGTGGATCAGTTATAAATATTGTTGAATGCATCAATGAAAAGGCAGAAAAATTCTAGCCAACAGAAAATCCAGGAGATTGATCTTCTCAAACAAATCTGTTTCACCATCTCATTTCCCTTCATTAGATTTTCCTTCTAACAGTGGTATCAAGAGCCGGTGCATCCATGGTTGAGGGTAATGTAGGCACACGCTACTCACAGTTAGCAGATTCATTGGCAACTTTAAAGCAGATTCAAGAAACTCAGGAAAAACAGCATGCATACCTGCAACAAATAGTGGAAGGATTAGCACAGCAAGTAAAGGTGGTTGCTTCTAACCTTGATGCGACATGAAGGCAAAAAGGTTGAAGAACCTGCTAACCAGCAAGTTACACACACTCAGAATCCTCCTTTTGAGGATACTAGTGGCATTCAAACCAAAACCATACTATTGGAGTTTCCCACATTTGATGGGAATAACCCCAATGGGTGGTTATATAGGGCTAACCAGTTTTTTAAATATCATCAACCACACTCGAAGCATTGTGTTTTATTAGCTTCCATCCATATGGAAGGCAAGGCTTTGACGTGGTTCCTAGAGCTGGAAGCAGCAGGCAGATTCACTAATAGGGACGTGTTTGAACGTGTCTTGCTCACTCGTTCTGAGCCATCAGATTACGAAGATGCCATGAAAGCCCTTACAAAGCTACGACAAACAACTATGTTGGAAGCCTATAAGTTCAAGTTTGAGTATCTTTCAATCAACTATATGGATTGGCCGAGTCTTACAAGCTCAGTTGTTTCTTGGGTGGGTTACGAGAAGATATTCGCTATATGATTCACATGGTAAACCCAACCTCATTGTTGCATGCATTTGGCATTGCCAAAATGTAAGAAGAGAATGTGGCAGCTCTCAAAGCTCTCAAGTGGATTGTTCGCATTCCTATAGGACCTCCTAAGACTCCATTGGCTCTTCCGGAGCCACCAATTAAGACGTTGGTACCCATTCAACGCTTATCTCCAGCACAAATGAAGGAACGATGAGACAAAAGCTTGTGCTATAATTGTGATGATAAGTGTGCCCCTGCTCACCGATGCAAATCAGCGAAACTTTTCATTATGGAGTGTGAAGATTCGGAGGATGATGAAATTGTTCAGTCCACCCCTTTGCTTCTTGAAGAGGGTGGGCCAAGTTCCAAGCTTCCTAGCTTGGAATCCAATGCCAAAGAGCATTCACCAACAATCTCAATTCATGCTCTTGTTGGTTCTCCAAACCCAAGGACTATGTGGCTTATTAGGTTTATTCGTGGCATACGTATAGTGGTGTTGATTGACACCGGGAGTACCCACAATTTTGTGGACCCCTCTATCATCGCCAAGGCACATTTACCTCTATGCCATACACCGGGTTTGACTGTGAAGGTAGCAAATGGCGATGTTGTACGCAGCGATGGTCTTACGGAGAATGAGGAGTTTCAAATGCAAGGTATTACATTTTGCGCAAACTTTTTTGTCCTCACATTGGGTGGTTGTGATGTGGTTTTAGGTGTTCAATGGTTGAAGACGCTGAGGCCTTTTTTATGGGATTTTTCAAACTTATCCATGGCGTTTACTTTCAAGGATAGCAGCGTGGCTCTCCACGACCTTAACCCTTCTACAAACTCACTGTTGGGAGGTGATGACTTTGGGAAGGTAGCTAAAATGGACAAACGAGGTATGGTGTTACAATTAATTGATGGTCCTGATTTTCCTACACCTCCATTTCAAACTCACCCCAAAATCCAACCTCTTCTAGACACATTTCAATCTGTTTTTCAAATACCTACTGGCTTACCACCAACCAGGACTCACGATCACCATATTGACCTTTATGAAGGAACAAAATCAGTTTTTTCTTGACCATATCGTTACCCCTATTTCCAAAAGACAGAAATTGAAAAGTTAATCATAGAAATGCTCCACACAGGGATTATTCGACCTAGCCAAAGCCCATTTTCTTCTCCCGTTCTATTAGTCCGTAAACAAGATGGAAGTTGGAGATTATGTGTCGATTATAGAGCTCTAAATAAAGAGACTATTAAGGCTAAATTTCCTATTCCAATTGTAAATGAACTCCTTGATGAATTACATGGGGCTTCAATTTTTTCAAAATTCAACCTTCGATCGGGATACCATCAAATACGAGTTTTCCCTTGTGACATACCAAAAACTACTTTCCGTACCCATGATGGCCATTATGAATTCTTAATTATGCCATTTGGCTTAACTAACGCTCCCGCTACCTTCCAAAGTCTCATGAATGAAATTTTTCGCCCGTTTCTCCGCAAGTTCCTTTTGGTTTTTTTTTTATGATATACTAGTCTATAGTAAAACTATGGATAACCATATTCATCACTTAAAACTTGTGCTCGACACCTTACAAAAACATCAACTCTTTGCTAAACTTTCCAAGTGTAGTTTTGGTTGCCCTGAAATCAATTATCTTGGTCATCTCATTTCTGCAGAAGGTGTTCGAGCCAATCAGTCCAAAATAGAATCCATGCTAAGTTGGCATTTTCCTACTACTTTAAAGTCCCTCCGTGGTTTCCTAGGCCTTACGGGATACTATCGGAAGTTTATTCAAAATTATGGCCTAATTGCTGCCTCTTTAACAGTTTTACTTCGAAAAAATAATTTCACTTGGTCAGAAGATGCCAAACTGTCATTTAAGGACCTCAAACGGGCTGTATCATCACCTCTTGTTTTAGCACTTCCTGATTTTTCTAAACTTTTTAAAATTCAGTGTGATGCATCAGGGTACGGCATTGGAGCAGCTCTTTTACAGGACGGTAAACCTATTGTGTTTATGAGTCAAGCTTTGAGAAGAAAAGCTCTCACCCTTTCCACTTATGAAAAAGAGTTGCTCGCATTGTTCTTGGCTATAAAAAAGTGGCGACCCCATGTCTTGGGATAGAAGTTTGTGGTACAAACTGACCAATAAAGTCTCAAATACTTGTTGGATCAGCATGTAGGTACCCCCGCTCAACAAAGATGGCTCACCAAACTTTTGGGGTATGATTTTGAGGTTCATTACAGGAAAGGGAAGGAAAATTCTGTTGCGGATGCATTATCTAGAAAAGATGTTGGGGAAATCTTGGCTATTACACTACCAATGGCTTCTTGGTTATCTCATTTAAAATCTGAATATGCAGCTTCTCCTGAATTACTCGCATTGCAGGATCAATTTTATAAGGGCAACTTGGATACATCAACTTATACCATAAGGGATGGAATCCTATTTTACAAAAACAGAATTTATGTGGCTGCCGACTCTCCTATCAAGGACATGCTTCTGGAGCTCATGCACTCCAGCCCTCAAGGAGGACACTTTGGATTCCAGAAAATATTACATCGAGTTAAATTTGAATTTTTCTGGAAAGGAATGTGCAGGGACATCCATACCTTCATTCTGGAGTGTGAGAATTGTCAACGGAATAAAACTGAAAATATTCCTACATCGGGATTTCTTCAACCTCTTCCAATTCCTAATAAGGTATGGACTGATATTTCTATGGATTTTATTGAAAGCCTACCCCTTTCACATGGCTTTAGTGTTATTATGGTGGTGGTGTATCGCCTGTCGAAGTATGCACATTTCATTTTCTTATCTCATGCTTATACAGCTTCGAAAATTGCTAATATTTTTCTGAAGCATGTATTTAAATTACATGGGATGCCTTCCTCTATCGTCACAGACCGTGACCCTACTTTTACAAGTCTTTTTTTGAAGGAATTATTTAAGTTGTAGGAAACCTCCTTACAATTCACATCGGCCTATCATCCACAATCTGATAGCTAAACTGAGATCATCAATAAATGTGTGGAACAATATTTAAGGAGCTTTTTAGGTACTAAGCCTAAGGATTGGAGAAATGGTTGGCCTTGGCAGAATGGTGGTACAACACCAACATTCATGCTTCTACAAAGCTCACACGTTTTGAGGTTATCTATGGCTACCCACCCCCAAAGCTTCTATCATACTCTCTGGGAACAACACAACTTCAAGCTGTCGAGGACACCTTACGTTCTAGAGATGAGATACTAAAGTTGTTACGGCATAATCTTCACTTTGCCCAATCTCGTATGAAGAAATATGCCGACATGAGGCAAACAGAGCATGAATTTCAGATTGGAGATTTTGTCTATCTACGGTTACAACCTTATCAACAACAATCCCTAGTCCATCAATGCAATCAGAAATTATCTCCAAGATTTTATGGTCCCTATAAGATTCTAGACAAGTGGGAACAATGACTTATCGTTTGGAGCTTCCAGCCGACTCTAAGATTCATCCCACCTTCTATGTCTCACTCTTGAAGAAGAAGCTAGGCCACCGCAATCTGCACTCCACAACGTTGCCAATAGTAGCTACTGAGGGGTTTTGTAAGATGGAGTCGGAGAAGATCTTGCAACGTGGGATGGTGCGTAAACACCATAGAGCTGGTGTCGAGGTTTTAGTCCAATGGAAAGGGCTACCTCCTGAAGATGTGTCTTGGACGGATTATTACAAACTGAAGAATGAGTTCCCTGACCTTGAGGATAAGGTCTTCCAAGGGGGGAGGGATTGTTACAGGCCAAGCCTAGTGATGAGCCTGTTAAGCTTGGGGTCTGGTGGCCATTGGGTCCACAACCTTAAGTTTGTTTTCCTTAAGTTGATTTAGTCAACCTGCAAATAAAACAATCTGTTACCAGAGTAGTTGGTAATCAGATAAAGTCGTGGAGTCGTGTCATTAGTTGTTGGAGTCATGTCTTTCAATTTTAGTTTGTTATTCCTTTCCCTATGTTTCGGCAATTACTTGCCAGTAGTCAATTATTTCAATTTCTTGTAATTAAAAAAATATTTTGCCAAGTTAGTTGAGTGGATCAATTATAAATATTGTTGAATACATCAATGAAAAGGCAGAGAAATTCTAACCAACAGAAAATCCAGGATATTGATCTTCCCGAACATATTTGTTTCACCATCTCATTTCCTTCATTAGATTTTCAAAGTGTGTGTGCGTGAATGGTGAGAATCTGAGTGTGAGTGAGTAATAACAAAGAGTATGTGAAAAGTTTGGGAAAAATGCTTACCAGCATCGAAATCGCAGAGAAGAAGAAGCCACTCTCATTGCGACACCGTCCAAACCTGTACTCGATTGGGGGGTGGGGGAGAAAGCTGGCTTCGAGGGCTTCGTTGGGGGGAGTGGAAGACTGAGAGGGCCTCGCAGAGGGGAGGGGGAGACTGAGATAAGGCCTCGGGACGCCCTTAGGTGCACGATCAGTTCACTTTTAGTGAACCCGATCTGCCAACACAGGTGTAGGGTGTGCGCCCACAAACCAGCTAATATGTAGATTATTTCATTTCATTTATTTATTCTTTTTAATGTAAAAGGACTTATTAAGCATACATATATTATATATATACTAGGTGAAAGCAACGTGCCATGCACATTTGTTTAGTTTATATTTAATTTTTTGTTGTTAAAAACTAATTTTTTATTAATAAAGACGTAATATTTTTGATTAATTAAATAACGATGTAATGTTAATGTTATTTATAAATAATTAGTGATATATTAATGTTTATGTTTATGTTTTTAGTTGTAAATCTATGCATGAATGTAGTATTTACTGCAAACTCAGATACTTTGTGTACTGCAAATCATTGACCAAGATAATTTAAAGTGAATGTATGTGAGTACAAATGTATATATACATATATAAACAACCTCCTATTTATTCTTACGCAGTATTAAAAGGAAGCTTATAAAGCAATATTCCTATTTCTCCTCTCCCTTAATTAGGTGTTTTCTCTACTATATTTTATTGGATGCGCAACTGTACGCTAGAAAATTCTTACTTGCCAAAAAACAATATAAATCAAACAACTACCAGTGCTCTGTTTTGAGGGTCCAAAATAGAGGAAACCAAACTCGATCGGTGGAGGAACGTGGTGGTAGTCACGTGGTGATCGCGCAGCGCATGTGTGGAGGCCGTGACAGAGGATTAACGTGGTGGCCGTAGTTGTGTCCTGTGTGGAGGCTGTGAGATTTTAGGGATGAAGGCTAATGGGTTTTAATTACGATGTCATATGGAGGCATTGCTGCACTTGAACGTACGGGAAGATAAAACGGCAACCCTAACATAGTTGGAGTTCTGAAAATATACAGGAAGATAAAACGGCCTAGGAAGGGATGATAATAAATGAGGTTATGTGGGGATATCTTTATGTACACGGACGGATTAGTCAAATGGGATTAACTTTAACGGAAAACAATAAAAAACTGTTAGATCAACAATTTTTGTTAGATAGCCTCTTTATATATATAAAGATATATATTGAAAAAAAAACATATATATTATGACTTTCAAATATGTCTATTTATATTTTTTATTTTTATTAAAAAAATTAAATAGTAGTGAATTTATATATATTTTTTATTTTTTTCTAATAATTAAAAATATTTTTTTAAAATAAAAAATTCATTTATATTTATATACGTATTTGGGAAGCACATTTGGGTCGGTGTGCACCAAGCATTGTCCCATTAAAACCCAAATCAAATCAAATCAAATCAAATTCAGCAACCACAAACCGCCACGAATCCAACATTATTAGTCAATGAATTGAGAGATTTCACCTCTACTTAGCTCTCAAGCTCTGTTTCCTCCTTTCTTTCTGAAACCCTAACCAAAATAAATAGATAACAGCTCAAAGCTATTAGGCTCAGCCATTTCCTCTGCTACTTCCAATTCCATTTCCTCTCTCTCCACTTTCGCCTAATTTTTTACCCTTAATTGCGTTTCTGTGTACGTTTATGCTGAATTCTTTTATTTCTCTCTCACTCTGTACATAAACATACATGGAGAAATTAAGATTTAATGCAGATTTCTTTTTTCTTTTTTACTTTTACAATTTGAATATGCGTTGGTTAATGCATTGATTTTATATTTTCTCGCTATAGGTTTTATCGTTTAAGGCTGTAAAGAAGTTGATTTTTTAAGGATATAAAGGTCCTTTATTTCAATGATATGTAGTTACATAATCAATTTCTTTATAGGGGTTCGGGTTCTTGAGGAATCGATTGGAATTTCTGTATTCAATTTACGTTGCCGGGGTTATCTATATTTCTAATTTCTGTTTGATTTGGGTATGTGTGCTTTTACCGTTCAAAAAGAAAATTGTGTTTGATTTGGGTATGTGCGGATCCCTTTCGCTGTTTGCCGTTAACAACAATATTTAGGAATATAGTGTTACCCATGGTTAGTTTTCCGCGCAATCTAGTTTCTGCTTGCGGTGGCTTGTGTTTTGGATTGTTTGCTTCCACCTTGAAACATGCATTTTAGGCCTTTGAATAAATGAGCTTGAAAAGAACTTTATTTGCCTCAATTTGGAAAATTTGATTCAAGATTTTTTTTCCCCTGACCAGCCCGGTTTTGAAAATCCTATGAAGTCCTTGTTTGACAGAAAATATGATATATTGTTCAAATCAAATGTTTATAATATTGAAAATGCGTTCTTGATACTGAAAACATGATGGGTTGTAGGACAAGCAATGTGTGTGCGACTGTAATACGTAAGACATGCATGCCTGGAGTGTGAAATCAGAAGCATATTGTAACTGGACAGGAAAGAGGTTTTAGTCCACGATTCTATTGCGTGTAACCTAACTATGAAATGGGTTTCTTTGTAGGGGTGGTAGTGAGGACACATTTTTGCGGTGTTCTAGAATAGGGTGGGGTTATTGTTCAAATGGCTTCTGTGTCGAGTCAGCCACAGTTTCGTTACACCCAACCTCCATCGAAGGTGCTTCATTTGCGAAACTTACCATGGGAGTGCATAGAGGAGGAACTGATTGAACTTGGAAAGCCATTTGGTAAAGTTGTGAACACAAAGTGCAATGTTGGAGCTAACAGAAATCAAGCTTTTATTGAATTCGTAAGTGCACTTTTATCATAGTTCAACTTTGTAGTATCCTAGATTTATAATTATTTCAAATCCAAGAGACTCTATTACTGTAATCGTGACTTTTACTAGTATAAGTCTTAGGTCTCCTTTGGATAGTGAGATGAAATGATTCGTGAATAATAGTGAAATGATTTGTGAATAGTAGTGAAATTGTTTGAATTAATATGTTTTATGGGATTTTGGGAAATGAGAGAGAAAAAGTTGAATAAAAATATTATAAAGTTAAAATATTATTTTTTAATATTATTTTTGTTTTGAGATTTGAAAAACTTGAATTGTTTTTTATATTTTGTTTGAAAGTTTGGGAAAGTTGTAATGATTAGATGAAAAAGTTGAAGTTTTGAAATTGAAAAGTGTTTGTGTTTGTGGTGTTTAGATATTGAGATGAGATGGGATGAGTTAGGAGCACTTTGCTGTCCAAACCAGGCCTAAGTGTATTTCCTTGGGTCCTTACAAACTTGTATTGGTTTTTAAATCTTTCCTCCTGCTATTTATGTTATATGACATCCTTCATTTTCTACATCTTGGTTTCTTCAGGCTGATTTAAATCAAGCTATTGCAATGATATCATATTATGCATCATCCTCTGAGCCAGCTCAAGTGCGTGGCAAAACTGTCTACCTACAGTACTCAAATAGGCAAGAAATAGTAAATAACAAAACTACTGCAGATGTCGCTGGGAATGTACTGTTAGTTACAATAGAGGGTGCAGATGCACGCCTTGTCAGCATTGATGTGTTACATTTGGTAAGCAAATTGCATGCTTTCCTTTACCATTTAAGAGGTAAACTTGTGACTATAAGGATGCGTCCACTGAGTTATTGTAATAGGTTGTGTCATGTTTTGGAAAGCTTTTCTTTGACATAAATGTAAATGGATCAGCAGGCCCATGTCAAGGCAATAACTTCGATGGCAGCTTAGTGCATCGTGAGAAAGAGCACATGTGTGTTTGTCTTCTTTCTCCTTTCCTTAACACTGCCTCTTTCTTCCCTACTCTTCCTCCTCAACTTCCTATACCTACCATAGTTTAGGCCTTAATCATTTCTTTTCTCTTGTGCTTTCCTCTTACTCTATTTTTTGCATGCTCTGTGCTGCGATTTTTGCTAGTAGCATAGCTACATCCAGTATAGTCCTTATGGAATTTTGTGTTACTCAGTTATTAATCTTTGTGATTCTCTCGTAGTCATAGTTTTAGTTGGTTTTGATAATTTAGGTTTGTGCAGCAAAGTCCACACAAGCTTTATGATGCTGATCTTCCTCTACTGGGAGGATATAAAATTTCATGGGAAAAGATTGTTCTCTTACCCTTCTCATTACTTAGCTAATGATTTTCTGTGAATTATACGAGGGATTATAGTCTTAGACACTAGCTTGTAGGTGAATAAATTTTTAACCTTGCAAATTTTTGATACCGATGGACATGCCCAGCAGCATGATCCTGTTAGCATTTTTCAATGTGAATATGGAAGGACTTCCAGAAATTTTTAGTTAGCCACTTTTTTTTTTCCTTTATTCACATATAATCATTGGGTTATCTGTGGGAATTATTTATTTCATAAACGCTTAGTTTAGCTGAAGTCGAGCTTGAAGATTTTTCTTAGAATTCTTTGGCAATAATGTGGATGCTTAGCTATATCTTTTTCAAACTTTTTTTTATGTCTTACAATTCTTTGTTATTTTTTCCAAATACATAAAATGCTAATTCCTATTCCTAGTGGCATGTGTAATTGATAAAATCTGTCAGTAGTCCTTGTTTGCTTAAGGTCTTGAAATTTTGAATTTATAAGACCTTCCTGTTTTCTGCACTCGATTATGGAATGAGTTAATAGATGCTATTGGTTCTTGAGTTCACAGGATTTTTGTTTTTGTTTATCTTTCTGAAAGTTATTTAGTGATGCAGGTTTGCTTTTTTTACCAATCAAAAAAAATTTGGTGATGCAGGTTTTTTCAGCTTTTGGGTTTGTGCATAAGATTACTACCTTTGAGAAGACAGCTGGATTCCAGGTTTCTTAAACTTTCTTTTTCCTTCACTTTGTTCTCCCAGCATTTGAATACATGCTCATTTTGAATATCTTCCTTTTTCTTTCCAGGCGTTGGTACAATTTTCAGATACAGAAACTGCCTCTTCTGCAAAGAATGCCTTAGATGGAAGAAGCATTCCTAGGTGACAGTTGTATTGTTTGTTTGACATGGTATTTAGTCCAACTTCCATGAAACATATGGCTGTTATGTGGTTCATGCATTGAGACAAGTAGCCCATTGGATGTTAGACAGCAGTTGTGCTAACTGATCTGTCAGACTCCAATTAGACTTTTAAACATCTCTTGCTCTACCTGTTTCTATATATTTTATAATTGAATACACGGAAAATATTGGTATGCCGTGTTGTGCCAACAGGTCCTTGATCCCAGCATTTTCATGTGCTCCATGGACAAGCTATGCACCTTATATACATTTTCTGTTAGCTGTTCCTGCGTTGTGATTTACTGATATTTTTCGACCCTGGCTTCAGGTATCTTCTTCCTGAGCATGTTGGACCCTGCACCCTTAGGATCACGTATTCTGCACACACAGATTTGAGTGTGAAATTCCAGAGCCATCGGAGCAGGTAATTCTGTCTCTTCTTCTGAGCATCAAGTATTTTCAATTTTTTTTTCAATTTTCTTGAAAATAGTTCCGGGCCAACAGCTTTATAGATTTCATGGAATTGTGTTCTTTTTCTTCATCCCTATGGTTTGGTGTTTCTTATACTTGTTCTGTATTTGGGTTGCATCCCTTTGCGATTTGAGTTAAAGTTAATAGGACTTATCCAAAAGGACAGTATCCTATATTTCTGTATTTCTATTTGTTTTGTACTTAAGATGTATCTTTCCCTTATTGATCGTAGACAAGTCATGTATGCAAGTTTCTTATCCCTTTTTCTGTTTTTTCAGGGACTATACTAATCCTTACCTTCCTGTTGCTCCTTCAGCGATAGATGGAAGTGGTCAGGTAAGGCTATGGGAATTGACACTTCCTGTAACTATGCAGACATCTAGGTGATGGCACTCAAATAATCTATTGGGCATTCTTAGTTGTGGGCATCAAAGGTGTTACACAGGCTATTGATTACTGATTTTGAGATAAGAGGGCTCTACTGGTAGAGGCTATCACACTCACAATCATACAGAATCTGATGATTTTTTTTTGGTATCATTGGGTCACTACTGCAAAACATTGTCATGCATGTCATACTTAATAAACTTTAATTTTTGTTTATGAGAGATCTTTAAAATGTTAGATATTTCTTTTGGTTTGAATAAATGGATGTTTTCCGTTGTCATTGCAGTTAACTGTGGGTTTGGATGGGAAAAAACTAGAACCAGAGAGTAACGTGCTTCTTGCGTCTATTGAAAACATGCAGTACGCTGTCACCTTGGATGCTTTACATATGGTACCTATCATATAATACATAGCAATTGTTAAATTGGCTCTCTTGTATTCGCATTTCACCCTATGTACTTGGGTTGCGCCCCACTGCTCTTCTAATATAATTGAATTATCAACAAAAAAAAAAAAAAAAATTATGGCCGACTTTGCTATTGTTACTTCTCTTTTTCTTTATTTGAAGTCATGTTCAACACTTCTTTTTCATCTATTTTATTCATACACTTTCCTTTGGGTAAGTCTTACTCTTTTTTTTTATTTTTTTGTTTTGGTGCAAATCAGTCATACCCAATTCTGATATTTCGTATGCTTGCTTTCATGGCTAGGTGTTTTCTGCTTTTGGGCCGGTCCAAAAGATTGCCATGTTTGATAAGAATGGGGGCGTACAGGCATTGATTCAATACCCTGGTAGGCTTTAAACCTGATTTTTTTTTCTTTGGTTGAAATGCTGTACTTAAAAGTGGGAGAGAAAAATTTTAAAATAATTTAAAAAGGATAATATGAAGATGTGCTCTGTCGGCTAGTGTTCATCATTTTCTTGTATCCATATGTGGCTCCTAACTTGCAACTAAGGCCTCGTTTGGGTACATGAGATGAGAAATCTGTGAATAGTAGTGAGATAATTTGTTAATAGTAGTGAAATGATTTGAGTTAAGATTTTTATAGAGTTTTGGGAGAGGAGAGAGAAAAAGTTGAATAAAAAAAATTATAAAGTTAAAAGAGGGTTAGAATATAATTTTTGAATATTATTTTAATTTTGAAATTTGAAAAAGTTGAATTGTTTTTTGTGTTTTATTTGAAAATTTGGGAAATTTGGAAAAGTTGTAATGATTAGATGAAAAAGTTGAAAATTTGAAATTGAAAAATGTTTGTGTTTGAATGGTGTTTGGATGTTGAGATGAGATGAGATGGTTTCAAAGGTTTGTGAAACCAAACCAGACCTAAGTGTACTCATTGTATATATTTTCTGTGAACTTGGGCTTCACCTACTCGATTCAATAAAATTTTATTTTACCTCTAAAAAAGTTAAAAGATGTGCTCTGTCGGCTAAGTGCTTACCTGCTAGCCTATGGACTTGTATAATTGCCCAAAGTGAATGCCAATATTTATTTTCTGCAGCATGGTTGCTTGAAAATCTGTTTCTAATTGTCTAATCAAGTGGCTATTGGATTGTGGTTGTGTGTTTGTGGTGTGTATGCTTACCCTAATTTATCGAGTCTGTTCATTTACATTGAAGAAAACTTCCAACAGGCAACAAGTTATGCTGTTACGAAAATGCCTTATTTATGTAAGCAAATCAACTTCAAATAATGACAGGATGATTGCCTTGTAGAAGATAAATATCATGTTAATCTACCCAACACCTATGCCTTTTAAGTTTGTTGTTCGTTTCATATACATGTGCGTTTTAGAAATGCTTGTATGTCTGTCTACTGCAGCACTCTCATGTTCTCATTATTGCTTTATGGGTATTGTCTACATCCTTAGTAAGAAAAGATTGCAGCCTTCCATATATAGTAACAAGGATACGTAACTGGTACCAATGATGCCGTACTTACAGATGTTCAAACTGCCGTTGTTGCCAAGGAAGCTTTGGAAGGACACTGCATCTATGATGGAGGATTTTGCAAGCTTCACATCTCATATTCACGCCATACTGATCTCAGCATTAAGGTAATCAGACTATATCCTTTGAGAAGAATCTTGTCTCATGTTTAATGATAGTCATTTACATTAGCAGAAGGGGTAAGGTGGTTTCTGGATACTACTTCTGATACTTTGTGATATGTGCAAAATTATACACTGATCTTCAAAAATGAGATGCACCATCTGGTTCTTTTTACGGAAAGAAAGGCAATCCTTGGTAAGGAGAAGGCAGGGATTTTTTATATTTTATTACATGAATTTACTGCTGCCCTGTTGATAACTTTATGTGTTGTTGCCCTGCTGCCCTGCGACCCTGGGCTTTCAGCAGAAGTAATACTTATCTTTTTGCCTTTTTCTTCTTTCTTAACCTTTTTCTTTTGTTTGGGAGTGTGTGAAGGGGAAAGATTATTATTATTATTTTTTGATAGTGAAGGGGAAAGATTATTGACTTGCCGCAGGATTGGAAAATTAGCTCTACAACCACAGTCCATCACTTAATTTTTTATTTTGTTGATTATAGTATACTTGCAACCATGATGCATGTTTTGGGCCTTGATGTCTTTGGTTTACTGAGCCGGGAGGGATGTTATGAACAATCATGGGATGTTCCTTATCACGTTTCATTGATTTAAACTTCAAATGAATAAACATCACATTTGGTGTTTGGTGTGTTGATTACAGGTCAATAATGATCGGAGCAGAGACTATACAATCCCAAACAACCCCGTGGTGAACCCCCAGCCCTCGGTTCTTGGGAACCAGTCAGTTTCGGTAATGGGTCCTACTGTTCAGTACAACAGGACTCCATTCACTCCAACTCCAGAGCACCCTGTGATGCCTCAGCCTTCAGCTGGGTGGGGCCCTGGTGTTCCACCAATGCCGCAGTCCATGCCAATGCAGATGCATAATAATCCTTACATGCCACCTGGGACAATGCCGTTTCAAGTTTCCCCAGGAATGATGCCGTCATCGATCCAGAGTGGCATACCACAGTCATCAATGTTGCCCCGTTATGGATCTGGCCAGATGCAATAGTCGTAAATATAGGCAGGTGGGGATGTGAGTGCGCTTTCTTGAAGGATCTGCCTTAATTTCTCCGTCTTTTACTGTTTGGAATGGCTTGCTGTTCGTGCCCCTTTCTTTGGTTCTAATTCCTCGCTCAAAATACACACAAAATGCGTTTTCTTTTGTGTTTAAACTAATGTTTTAGCCTCTTGGTTCTTATATATCATCATTGACGGTTGCTTTTCGATGCAAGTGTTATGCTAGTTTACTGCTTATATGTGGTGGACCACTTTTATATGTGCTCCGCTGTGCATACCTTCGACCTGTGGGCTACCCATAGTTCACACGAACCACTCCATTGAACTTCCTAGAGGTCAATTTTTAAGAAGACACCATAACTGTCAGTCATCGCATTAGTGTGGGGCTCACACTTTGACGAAGTCGTGTGTGTTCCACTTTACTCCAACTGTACCAATATCTTCACATTTACACCCCACTCCACCACTCTCAACTCATCTCATTGGCTCATGTGGCCTTCGTGTTGACACTCTATGCATTCATTGAGTGTTGCCAAATATTAGAACTTTCTGATGTATCTCAATGGTGTAACCCCGTTGACTTGTTGGGAAAATGGAGGAAAATCACTTTGATCTCTTGTTTAGGAGAAATAAGGTGGCTCACAGGATTGGAAAGAAAAATATTCTATTTGATCTCGAAGTCCTCATATAACACTTCTTTCAATTGTGAATAGGGAATCACTTGTAGGAATGACATAATGTTAATCCATGTTCCACACGGCAAGAAATGATCGTTTTTTAGTCTCATTATAACTTGGTTGTCCGGAAGAGATTCCTTCTCTATCAGAATAGTGAAATGAAAGGCATTACAAGAAAGATATATCCATTTTCAAATTGCTTTCAAAGATGATCAGAAAGGTTATTGAGATTGTCAATCGCAAAGAAGAAGCAATATCATCTACTGAAATTTAACTTATAGTTCGTTCTCGATGACTTGTTTAGTTTATCTAGCCTTTGAAATATACTTGGAATCCCTTTCGATTCAAAGGAAGGGTTACAATTACAATAGTAGAGTAATGGAACTACTTATGACAAGGCAAAAGGGCAAGGAAA
Source organism: Cyclocarya paliurus (assembly GCA_029856935.1). NCBI lineage: Eukaryota > Viridiplantae > Streptophyta > Magnoliopsida > Fagales > Juglandaceae > Cyclocarya > Cyclocarya paliurus. The sequence continues at coordinate 28,021,177 of CM056957.1, read as the reverse complement.
GGAAATGAATTCAAACCGAAAAACATTAAGAAAAGCCATCCTTGCTTGCTAGACGTACCTCGACATCGATTCATTGGTTGCCAAGTTGTTATTTTTGCTCTCTCGAAACAAGGACAAAAAAAGTAGTAGAAGTGGGAAACTCTAGCTTAAGCATCAAAATAATTGCTCTCAGTACTCCTTTGCTGGTTTTGGCTTTCGACCTTAAAACCTTTTATAGTCTACAAGTTGAAGTTTGAACTATAACAAAGTGCCTTTTTATGGCAGCATTTTTTTTACGCAAAACAAGGTTCATACAATTGGTCCATTACTCCTTTGTATCTTTAGTTTTCTTTTGACCAATGCAATCGGTATATTGAGTTTTTGTTTACTAATGGCAAGGAGTTTTTCATTTATTTTGGCTTAACTTTGATTAGGAGAAAAAAAGAAAATGAAAACAATCTCATATCTTGCAAGTCTAAATTATATTAATTATTCATGCTCGCGATTAGATTCACAATATTCGACCCTAAAAGATTTGTCTAGTAAAGAAATACATAGTAATAAAAAAAAAAATCAGATTACAAACCAACTATCATATCAAATAAGAGTTGGATTACCTGACCCACAATTTGCCTTTAATCCCTTGAGATGAGCTTAGCTATTCACATCAGACATAAAATAATTCCTCACTTGAAATAAAATTTCTCTTCATCAACATATTTCTAGATTGCTAAAAGCAAAGAATAATAAAATGAAAGTATCTCCCACGAAGCCACTTATTTTAGCACTTGTTGGGTCTTCTTCCTTGAAGAAAAAAAAACACAGCTTGTAGCAATAATAAAAACAATTCTTCTATATGCAACCACCGGTGCGGAACCAACGCGAAACCGACTGACGTGGCACTGCCACATCAGTTGACAATTTTAAAAAAAAAAAGCGAGTGAAATACCCAGGGAAAATGGAGAGAAAGTAAAAAGAAGAAAACTGGCTCTGAACCTCCAATTCTTTTTCTCTCAACCAAGAACCGTCTGTGGTCGCCGCCTTGGACCAAACCGGTTGTGCCGTCGCCATTCGTCACACATTCCAGAGCTGAGCCGCGGTCAATGTGGGTTGGACTTTCCAGATCTGAGTAGTCACAAACAAGTTCTTCCAGCCACAGTTCTTCCATTATTTCTTGAACTTCTTTTGGACTTGATTTTCTGTTGTTCTTCACACATTCTCTTCTTTGGAAGTTGTTCTTATTCTTATTCTGGTTACAAAACGAGTTGAAATGGCCAAATGCGATGTCTTTTTGGCAAATATCAGAGCTGGAAAGCACTATTTTTGTCTACAAAAAGTCTACTTACAACCCATTTTTATCATATACGAAGAAAAGTTAACCCATTTTTAGTCATCTAATTAATTATATATATATATATAGTGTTGAATATAGGAGAACACATCAATAGTAGCAGCAGTCGGCGTTGCTGCTGCTGCTGATATTTTGGTTCTCAAAGATCTAGGAGGCAATAGTAGCAGCAGACATGAATGGAAATAGGTAGCTCAATTGTAAACGAAAAGATGGGTATTCATGCATTTTAGGCTGAAGTTAAAACACACTCTGTTCTTGTTCACTCAATCAATCAAGATGCCATCCCTTCTGCCCATATGAAAGCCCCTAATATCCATACATAATATTTAGAGAAAATTACCTCATTTCATAAACAAAGTACCCTGCATGCATATCAAAAGTGTTTGGGTAATTAATTACCCCCCATCACAGTGTGTGGTTTTGAATCAGCTGAGCCAATCATGATATCTCCAAAAACAGCCTATTAATGAGTCTAATTACTCTAAATATCAGATTTCATCTCTTTTTACCTAACCCAGTCATATCTCAATGGAGAAACACATTAAGTATTGTCATTTTGGGTGCATGACAAAACAGTCACTCTCACATCCAAAATAAAAGTGGTGATCTTCTTAAAGAAATATCATGATAAGATGTAAAGTTGTCCTAAACTAACAACAGACAAGGAAAAAATATTATGATTTGGGTAATATTGCTACTTGGCCCCCCATTTGGCAACCATATTTGCATTGCCACGTATTCATGATTGAAATAAATATTAAACATTTATATTAAATGAGATCCATTGTACCAGTTTATAGATTTTAATGTGGTTTGAGTTATACAATATTGCTATTGACAAGATGCATTTGTCTCCCTCTCAGCATGAAAAAAGGAAAAGAATATCCATCTACCCTAAGACCATCTAGCTCAAATCCCCCATCCGTGGTATGTTATTTTATTCAATATATCAATAATATTAGATTTGAGATTAGTTGATATTTATTTTCTCAACCCATCAATAATTTATCCAATAACATTTCATGACATACTATCAACTTCTCCAAATATCCCAATGCACAGTTACTATAGACCATTGCCTGCGTGGTCATCGGGTTTTCTGTCATTTCTCGCTGTCAACCAATATCCAAGCAACCTATAGGAGGTGATGTCATATTTTTCGTTTAATTTTAATTAGTTGGTTTTTTTTAAAGAGTTTAATTGCATTTTTTTTTTGTCAGAATGCTAGTTACTCATCTCAACATGGTATGGAAAGCCAGTTGTCTCTTAGCAATACCTCCGTTACAAGTAGATTTCTTGGTACGAAGGATAATAAACCTGGTGTTGGGGAAACTGAATCGCCAGCTACATCTTCTAGAGTTGAAAATATTAATCTTGATAGACCAGATTCATAGGAAATCAAGTCTGGCAATGCCGAAACATCTGAGAAAGTGTAAATGCATGGTGATGATGAGCCAAAGCCGGGGATGAAGTTTAATTTCCTAGAAAATTTAATGAGTTATTATAAGTAATATGGTAAGAAATGCAGGTTTGGGGTGATAACAAAAAGGACTGAGAGGGCAGAGGATGAGACTGTTAGATATGTCACTCTTGCCTGTGCCCATGGTGGGAAGGCCTGGAATAGGATTTTGAATATCACTAACCCACGTCTGACAGAAAAGACGGAATGCAAGGCAAAAATTAATACCTTAAAAGCTGTTGATGGAAAGTTTCAGCTGACTACAGTTCACAATATCCACAACCACAACCTCATTCCAAAGAAATCTCGCTTCTTTCAATGTAATAGAGAAGTGAGTGAATCAGTTAAAAGAGTCCTGGATACTAATGATTTGGCTGTCATCTGAATGAATAAGAGTTTCGGCTCTCTTGTTGTTGGTGCGGGGGGTTTTGAGAACTTCCTTTTTTGGAAAATGATTGCCATAACTATATCGACAAGGTACGACATCTACAATTAGGCGCAGATGGTGTTGGAGCGATTCGAGACTATTTTTTGAGGATGCAGTACAAAAACCTGAGATTTTTTGCACTAATGGACTTAGATGATGACGGAAAGTTGAAAAATATATTCTGGGTAGACCCCCGTAGTAGAGCAGCCTACCAATATTTCGAGGATATGGTAACCTTTGACATCACATACTTGACAAACCGATATGGGATGCCCTTTACGCCATTTGTTGGTGTAAACTACCATGGACAGTCAATTTTGTTGGGAACTGGCTTGATTTCCTCTGAAGATACCGAGACTTTTGTGTGGTTATTCCAAACCTGGTTGTAGTGTATAGATGGTATAGAGCCGAAGGCTATTATCACCGACCAAGATAAAGTCATGAAAAATGCAATTGCAATTGTTTTCCTAGAAAGCCGACATAGATTTTGCTTATGGCATATTATGAAGAAAGTCCCTGAAAAGTTTGGCTGCTATAGTTCCTACAAAAGTGGAATGAAAACTGCACTAATGAAATGTGTGTATGACACGCAAACGCCGGAAGAGTTTGAAAAATATTGGGATCAGTTGATCAGCACGTACAACTTGCATGAGAATGTCTGGTTGCAGAGTTTATACACTGAGCGTGCACATTGGGTACCGGCCTTCTTGAAAGTGGTTTTTTGGGCTGAAATGAGTACAACGTAGCGGAGTGAGTCCATGAATGCCTTTTTCAATGGTTATGTTCATGCTAAGACAAATTTAAAAGAGTTTGTTGATCAGTATGATAATGCCTTGAAAAAAAAATCGAGAACGAAAATTGCGCGGACTTTTACTCATTTAATGTCACAATTCCCTGCATCTGTAGATCTCCAATGAAAAAGAGATATCAAGATTTGTACACAAATGTTAAATTCAGGGAAGTTCAACACCAGCTTACCGGCATTATCAACTTAGACCCAGTTTTATTTAAGGCGGATGGTACATTAAAAACCTATTTAGTATTGGATGAAGTCCGTGTCGAATATTTCACTAAACTGGTTACACATTCAATGGATTTTAGTGAGGGAGATGCAATCGCCAAGTGTTTTTGTGGTTTATTTGAAATGAGAGGGATAGTGTGCCGACAAATCTTCGCCGTCTTCAAATGTAACGGGATTAAGACAATACCAGATAGGTACATCTTGGATCGATAGAGGAAGGATATCAAAAGAATATATACGTTAATCCACAGTAGCTATGATGTAAGGGATCAGCGGGAAGATGCTAATAGATATTCAAGTCTGTTGAATATCTGTTATAAAATGATTACTTGTGCAGCGGCTTCGAAAAAGCATACTGAGGATGCAATGACTAAGTTGCATGCAATGATTGACCTTTATAATGCGGACCAAGAACCCTCATCGATGACTCAAAATTATTTAAATGTTGGTGGCATGACAAAGGATACCCTACAATTGGTAGTTCAACCCAAGTACTCAGTCCACATATTATGCGAGAGAAAAGCAGACCTTCATCTCTGAGGAGAGCATTCATGATGGAGAAAGGCCTACGAAAAGTTAAGGAGAAGACGAAGAAAGCACAAGAAAATGGAAAACGCAAACAAGTGCGGTTATTGTAATATGACCTTCTGTTGAATATCAATTTTTAAATGGTATCTAATAAATTGGTTATTATTTTATTAGTGAGATGGAGAAGATACACCAGTCGTGGACACTTGCAGGAGGCTATTTGGCCCTTCATATTTGGACATCTCCAATGTTGGACACATGCAAGTAATACTATAAGTATATATTTATATTTGAGTTTTCCTTTTTTGCTGTATTTTTTACAAGTATTTTATCATTAGGCTATTACAGAAAGCATACCAACTGCTAACATTAGTGGAACCCAGCCCTGAAAAACTGTACTTCAAAGTCAAGAAAGCGTAAGTGGATCCAAACCAACTTACAGTTTTTTAATGACCTATGTCGACGTCACATTAATATATGAATTAATGCTTTTTACATATGCAATTTGGGTTGGATGGATTACAGCCACGACAAGATTATGTTTGAGATTGGTATAACTGCACGTACTAGTTATTTGCTACAAGTTAGACTTTTAATAAACTTCAATTAGTACTACTTCTAATATTGAGAGAGGGGTTTTAGTTTATGCAAGAGTACTTATATTTTGTTATTCAAAACCTTGAAAATAAATTCAATTTGTCAAAAATATTCAATTATGGAAAGTGATGCTACCATTTATGTTATAGGTCAAGGAATCAATTTCGGATAGTACAGTATATGCCGTTTTGGAAGGACTTTTTAGAAGATGTTATTAATGAAGCTCATATATCGAAAGACAAGACAATGAAAAGTGGTTTCTGAGACATAAGCTGATTGAGCTCTGAGTTTGCATGGTCTTGGTTTCTTAGCTATGTATATGCCATGTATTCTGATGTATCAAAATAGTTTTGGAATTATGGCTATGTATATGACTTGTATTCTGGTGTAGATAGAATTATGGCAGTCTTTGAAGCATCTCGGAATGCTTATGAGACTTTTTGGTGTAATTGAATGAGTCTTTTTTTAACAGGTAGGAGTTTTGTTCTGAGATCTTTTTTGGGCTTGACTTTCGCTCGATCTTAGCTCGAGCTAAAACTCTGTTTCGCTTGAGCCAAGATTGAGTGAAGGTCAAGTGTGACTCTCTGACTTGGTTTCTCCATGTTCAGTTCGATTTGAGAACATGGAGAACGCTCGACCTTCGCTTGATAATAACTCGAGCGAAACAGAGTTTTAGCTCGAACGAAGGTCGAGCGTGAGTGTTCTCAAGCGAAGTCGCTCGAGTGAAGGTATTTTCGAGCGAAGTCGCTTGACTAGTAAGAAAAATATCTTTTTCGTGGTTAAGATCACTATCTCCCTCCCGAATATGTGTTGTTTCTTGTCATTTATATTATGTGTTTTTTCTTGCTACTATCATAGTTACTTTACAATTACCTTTATTATTAGATTTAGTGGATTTTTTCTTGCTACTATCATGTGCAATATCTGCCACTAACTTTGACTACTTGAAGAAGAACAATAATTTGGAATAAAAGGAGCTCACTTTCACATGATAAAAAAGTTGTTGTATAATACTATTGCAGTAATTAACCAAAATAGACATGAGAAGGACATGATAAAATCAAGACGACTATTTGAGCCGCAAAAAACATGGCATAATTTTTCATGACCTGAACAAAATATATCTTGATACAACTAATCAAGAAAATCATGTGTGCCCCATGAAATTCCATATTTTTCCTTTACAACATATCTCATCCACCTGTATCCTATGATAAATAGATAAAAAAAAAAAAAAGGATCAATGACTCGCATCTGGAGGAGGTTGCGCAGCGTGCCCAACTCTACTCACATTCCCATCATCATCATCATCAGAACAGTCTGTTAGTAAAACTTCCACCATTTCGTTCAAGCGTCGTAGGATCATGTTTTGGAGCATATCAAATCAACCAGCCATGATATCGGAACGATATGCCAGACTCTCACATCGAGTATCCATGCACTCAAGATGAGTATGTAAGCCGTCTACACGAGCATTCATGCTATCAATGCAAGTATCTAGATGATCCTCAATGCGATGTAAATGGCCTTCCAAATTATCGAGTCGAGTATCGATGTGCTCAAGACCAACAACAATGTGATCAAGACGACTATCGATGCGACTATCGATGTGGTCAAGATGAGTATGGATGCAGCTCAAACAATCAAGCACCATTTGTATTCTCGGCTGATTCGTATCTGGTGCAAGGGTGGCTAGTCTTGAGGTAGATGGCTGAGAACCTGATGGCGTTGCATTGGACGTTTGTGAACTGGGTGCAGGATCCTCATCATTAAAAGGGAATTGACGAATGTGTGCACGACTGAGCTAAATGGTCTGACGACCAATTGGAGCCTTCTGAGGGATTCTAGGCTCTGTCTCTGGAATAGGAACATTGTGAAACAGAGCAATGCGAGTGACAAGACTCGCAAAAAGCAATCCCGTTCATATTTTGTTGGACTGATGAGCCTCTAAGATGACCTTGCAAAGATGACTTCCCAGATCGATGGGAACGTCATTAATCAATGCATAAAGCAAGGTGGCTCTGTCATAGCCGACATCACTATGATGGTTGGTTGGGTAAAAGTTAGTAAGGACGACCCTACTAAGAAAGAGATAGTTAGGGGAGAACTTTTTGGTAGTAATGGGTGTCCGACCATCCCAATCCTTCTCATATCCACACAAGCGGGCGTAGATAGCAAAGTTGCTAGGACCAGAGGTGCTGGCATACGGATATGGGGCCTCGGTAACATGAGGGGCGTTAAGCAAATCAGCTAACATGTCTGGACTGACTCAGATTTAGATGTTCCGAAGAGTGACGTCAAAAGAACTATCGGGTGACATGACATGAATGTTGGAGTAAAACTCCCGGACCAAGCCCACAGACGGAGGGGGGAGACTAGTGGTTAATGATGTGACGCCCCGACTCCCACGTACAAAAAGCATCGGGAATCTTGACGTCAGGATGATGACAACCCGGTCACGCACCCCAACGACAAGTGTCAAGTGTATGCAACAAATTAAACAGTGCACAAATAAAAAAAATATACAGCGGATAATTAAGTCAACTAGTACCAGAATTTTAGTTAAATACAAATATCCAAAATACAAACCTCATAAAAACAAAAGCCAAGTCCCAAAAATAATAATAAAAGTCTGAAATTAAACACAGCACGAGTGATCCCAGATCACTCCTCTGGCGGAGCCAAATCCTCAGACTCGGCATCTGCATTAACAACAACATAGTCTGCAGTACCATGAAATGGTACCACAGGTAAGTTACAACCTAAACAATTCTGAAATAAAAACACATTTAAGCATCTAATCATGCATGCCCATGATGCAGTATGCAAGAAATCCAACACACGCCAAAAAATCACATTTGGCCCAAAAATATTTCCGATAAAACATTTCCACCATTTTTTCAAAAAATGGCCCAAAAATCAATATCCATCATTTTCCCAGAAAATGACACAAAAACCAACTCACGCTATTTTCCCAGAAAACAGCCTTTTCCAATTATCCATTAATCCATATGCACCATGGCCTCCCCTATGGACCATCCGCACGTCCTGGCTACTTTACGAGCGATGCCCAGTTCCGCACCCGGTGCGTTCGTGGCCAGGTCATCCTCTAGCCCCCGCCAGCAGAAGGGCCACGGAGTCGGCACGTCCCACGTCCGATCCCGTTGTCGCCTGGCGACAACCCAGGGAACGTCACTCAATATATTCCGCTCCCGAATGATCAGAGGAGCTCCACCGAGATAATCCTCCATCTCGGCTTGGGGTCGTGATACACATGCACCCACAAATCCAGTCAACACATGAAAATCTAGTTTTCAAAATAACCACATGAACATGAATACAATACATGAAAACTCAGTTTTCAATTTACAAATATGATCATGCGTGCATATGTAATGTACCAAACCACAACAATAAACCTCAATAACCAATTCCAAATCACAACATAACCAATATCCAATAACAACCCAATCAAAAAAATCAACACTACAATATAACCAATATCCAACAACCCAATCACGTAAATCAATACCACAAATACTCCGTTCTCAACCATCCACCCCCGAACTCTTCAGACTTAGTCCGGAACCAACCAGAACACAGTAAAAATAATTAGTGCAAAAATATATTTAAATCTCAAAAAATTGTTTAGAAAATACTTACAGCGCTATAAAAATATTTTTAGGAGGATCACGAAGCACTGAAATCACCAAAACAGCAACTGTCACAGTGTAAAAACACTGTGGCCGAAATACACAGTAAAACCAAAAACACACGAGGTCAAACGAAGACTTAGAAACGGTAGGGTAGGGCCTATTGAGGTCGGTGAAGCTAAAGGTGGTGGCCTTTGGTCGTGGGTGGCGGCCGAAACAGTGGTTTTAAGGCCGAAAAGTTCTAAACAAAGAGGGTGTTCGTGGGGGCGGCTCTGGCGAAGGATCGGGGCCGGGTTTGGGTCCAAAAGGTTGCTTGTGGGCTGGTGAAGAGGTGGCTAAGAGATGGTGGCCAATGGTGGCCGGACGGCGGCGGTGGGACGAAATGAAGCTTGCGGCTTCGCACGGCTCACGGCGGCTAATGGCGGAGTTAGCCGGCCTGAGATTTGGAGGGGTAACTCGCCGGCGCAAGGGGAAGCCGGTGGTGCCGGCGGTGTCGACCACGGGCGGTCGGAGGCGGCGCTGCGTGGTAAATGGGCGAACGACGTGGAGGAGAGGAGAGAGAGAGGGTCGGGCTGGGAGAGAGGGTCCGCGAGAAAGAAAGGAAAAAAGAGAAGAAAAGAAAAGAGAAAGGAAAAAGAGGAGGGAAAAAAAGTGAGAACTAGTCTTTTCATTTTGGGTCCCGAAATAAACCAACAAAAAGGATTTTAAAACTGAAAGCTAAATAAAATAATCCAAACGCAGTGAAATATTTAAATAAAACAATAATTATTTTAAAACCCAAAAAACAAACCAATTTAAATTAAAGATCACTTTAAATGCAAAATAGTAAATAACATCAAGAAAGTACATAAAACTTAATTTTCACAACTTAAAATATTATAAAATAATATTTAAAAACTCCCAAAATTTTAAAATAAGATAATTAATAACTAAATAAATTAAATAAATCCTTCATTAAAAATACACTAAAATCCGGGATGTTACAAATGATACCTATTGGCGAGACTGAAAGATATGTGGCAGTATAATCTCTTGGAGCTCAACTAGATTGACCTCACGCTCAATAATGACCGTGCGCTTGGAAAAATTTTCAGTGTATAGTTGTTGGACTCGAGCATTATGGAACATTGATTGGGCAAGAGTAGAAGGAGTTGGCCGGCATTGTACACATCGCATGATGTTTGTCTGTAGGCATAATAAAGCAAATTAGACATTGAGGTAAATTAATAAAGCAGATTATTTCATATTCACAAAGACAAAAACACAAGAGAAAAGGGGAATGCATGGAAGCACTCTGTCCAAGATAATTTTGCTGTAGATTATGGTCTTCTAAAGTCACATTCCTTACAAAACTCTGTCTTACTCTAACACAGTTCTAACCAATCAGTGAAACTAGGTCAGCTTGTAGCCCGTGTACAAAGACAATGTACACATGCAAGAACATAAAATTTAGTCCCGAAAATTTACAATGACCGAAGAATTTTTCAAACCGAAATACCCAAACTTCCCCACCTTTCAAAGGCAAAAACGTGGAACAATTGACATGTTAACAAAATAGGAAAACCAACATAAACCCACGTGTCATCACCATGAGAGATCGGTAGAGACATAATCCACAGAGAGTAGATTTTTACAATTACATTCAAAATCCGAGAAATTACATATTTACAAAAATGCTTTTTTTTTTTTGACATTTCACCATCTACTTGCTCAAGTAATCCACAGGCAACTCGTACGTGGCGATCAATGGAACCTGATATCGGTTACATTAGACAAATTTCATGAGGAACAAAGCAGAAAATGTTTCTAAAAAATGTATAAATATGGAAAAATTTGAAATAAAAAAACCCTCTTTTCTATAAAGAAAATAAAAACATTCATATCAATATATGTATTAACCCAAGTAAACTCAAAATTCTAGAGGGAAACAGCCGATGAAACATTAAAAAGAGATTCAGTCCAAAACCAAACGTTTCTAGTCAATACAAAGGAAATCTCTGAATTCCCAACTTAAATAGCTCTTAAAGACTGAGAAGTACACCAATTTCTAAAAAATAAAAACTTAACAAACTTGTTGATGAACTTCAACAAAAAATAAGAACAAAATCAATATTAATCCCTAATTTCTAACAATGTGCAAAATGGAAAGGAATCAATGAAGATGATAGACTTACCTGAGTGGAGGAACACGGGATGAGCAGCAACTAGATTTAGTGAATAACGGAAATACGCTCGAGCGGTTTTGTAGAACCTGGTCGCTGTGGTTGAGGAAGACGAACGGTGGAACATGGTAGCCATGATTGAGGAAGAAGAACGGTGGAACTTGCAAACAGGTGCTTAAGGAAGACGAACGGTGGTTTTGTGGGCGCGAAATTGAAGGGGTCAAAGGTCTGGAAGGGCAAGTGGGTTTCGGAGAAGGAAATAGAGGGAAATGTGAAAGAAGAAAAGAAGGGAGAGAACCTGGAAGGGAAAAGGATTTCGGAAAGAAAGATAATGATTTATTCAAAACGACGCCGTTACCGTCTTGCCACGTGGGCGCCAATGTCGCGGCGGTGATGCAACATGGTTGTATGTAGAGTTTTTCTAATAAAAATACCGTCTAATATAACTACTCTGCTATATACAATCAAGAATGCGTAACCTCCGGGTAACCGGCTGATGTGGCAACTGCCACGCCATCATCTGATAGGATTAAAAAAAGAAGAAGAAGAAGAAAGAGGGAAGAAAACGCAGAAGACAAATTAAACTGTAGAAAATGCAGAAGATGAATTAAACTGTAGAAAATGTAGAAGAGGAGATCTGAGTGGGAGTAGAGAGATTTGAGAAGAGACAAACCCATTTCGAAACCATCTGACTAGCATTTCGACTGGAACTGGAGCATTCGGCTGGAGTGTTTCGTCTGGGTTTTATTTTTTCCATTTCCTTAGTTTTGCATCCATGCGAGAACAGAGTTCTAATTTTTTTCATTTTGGGTTTTATTTTTTTCTTTTTGCAAAAATTGCATTGTATTGAACAATTGAAAAGCTTGAGTTGTGCTTTATCATTAACCTCTAGATTCAATGCATCACGTACAAAAAAATTGATCTGAGAAGGCGAATGAAAGAGTAGACAAAGAAAAAGAGAGAGCTGAGAAGGGGACGTACGAAGGGGAGATGTGTTTTGATTCCTTTATATGATGCGCACCGTTTTATTAATTTAAGTGGGCGGTTACCTAGCAGGTTGCATTTAACATTCTTCTTAATATAAATTAGAGTAATTTTACATACAATTATAAAGTGCGTAAATACCGAATAATCATTTTAAAAAAGAGTGAAATTCACTATTAAAATATTAATTTTTTTCATGATAATACTATATTTTATTTATTTTTTTTAAATAATTATGCGACAATTACACAATTTACAATTGTAAATATATTTTATCTATAAATTATTACTCAAAATAGTTTTCCTAAGTAATAAGTAATACTCAACTGTAATACCATTGGCGGTTAAGTTTAACCTACAACAGTCGGCTGCCACGAGTCACCCCACCAAAGCCGGTGCCAAATTCAACCTCAAAGATAAGGCGCTCTCTCTATCTGACCGAAAATTCTCTGTAGCTCTCCCTCTCCCTCCATCCTTCGTTTGGTGAGGGAGAGTGCAGCTGGAACACAAAGCGAATGTGATAAACCCCAGGCAGCAATGACCACTTTTCTGCAACCGTTTCTTCTCTGTAAACCCCCGTCGTCTTTGTCGTCTTCGAAGCGTTTTCATCTTCCTCGCTATGCAGCTTCTTCTTCTTGCCTCTCTTTCAATCTGATTTCTCTCTCTACTTTCACTTCCTCAAATTTTCTTAAATCCCGACTTTTTCCCCGGACTCTCTCGGTTCCTTGCACGTTACGCCCCGAAAGTGGGGGCTTAGATTCCGAAAGATTGACATTTTCGGATGCGGATTGGGTTTCCGATTCTAAAGATTCGAATTTCAAGAATTTTTACGGCGATAGTTCGAGTTTCAATGTGAATAGTTCGTTTTCCGAATTTGGAATTTCGAAAAATGACGATTTGGGCGGTGGAAATTCTGAAATTCGGTTAAAGAGTGAGTTTGGGGAGGTGGGTTTGGAAAATGGGGAAGCGGGTAGTGAAAAATTGGAGCAAAGTGAGGGAAAGGATCAGAACCTGGCCGCCACTGAGGGAAAGAGTGGGACTTTGAGTGATACTGAGATAAAGAGTAGGTTACCGTCGGTAATTTTCTTGATAGGGACGTGGGTAAGGCTGAAAAAAGGTTTTGAGAAAGTATTGGGTCGGGATTGGTTGAGTTGGTGGCCCTTTTGGCGGCGGGAGAAGCGGTTGGAGAGGTTGATTGCGGAGGCAGATGCAAACCCGAAGGATGTGGCGAAGCAAAATGCTCTGCTGGCTGAGCTCAATAAGCATAGGTTAGGTGATTCAGTTTTCTGTTCTTTTATTTTGTTATCATCTAATTGGTTGCGGGAAGATAATTTCAAGGGAATGAAGTTGGGGTCCGTGAAGTTCATTTTCTTCTCGTTTTGTTTCTGGAGAATGCAATAGTTTATTCATGAACAGAGTTGCTTAGTAAGTGTTAGTCTGTTGGGCAATATTACAGCCAGTGGGAGTCAAAATATTAACGTATAAGATTCTAAGCCTTTCCATGTTTCTGTTATTCGTGGTTGCGAAGAATATGGAGGAAAAGAGAAGAAAATAAAGACTATAACGCCTTTAATACACACCTGGTTTAATTTTCTTTTAATGTCAACCATTTATGACTTCTCCTTGGACCAATATTTCTATGACACCAACATTATTATTATTATTATTAACAAAAAACGAGGTCTAAGCCTCTTATTATAAAAACCCTCACTGAGGCGGAGGAATAACCATGAATACAAGGTTACCAAAAATAAACTTTACATCAAGTTCGAATTTAAGGAAATCCCAATTTATCCAAGTGAACTAAACCCCGAAGTTTTCCTTGCACGTGATCTTCTCCCATAAAATCTATAATCCTTCCTTTCGTTCCTTCTTTTGCCAAAAAATCCGCAACCATATTGGATTCTCTAAAAATATGTCCAACCTGAACCTTAAGTAAACAAACAAGCATTTTAATTTCCTCCCAGAAGTCCCATAGAAACCAATATTTACAAGTACCCGATTTTAGCCATCCAACGACGACACTAGAATCTATGACACCGACATACCATAAGAAATAGAAATATCTAGAACGTTGTTCTAATTCATCATTGTTTTTTCGTTACTATTTTAGAAATATACTAAACCAATGAGTTTTAGAGGGGATGATAAGTGACTTTGTATGAACACAAAACTTGGCATGCATGGTAACGTATGGAGTACATGTAATCTAAAGGTAGACTTGACAAAATTTTAACCTAATAAGAATTATTTAGTGATATAATATGGCCATATAATACATAAATATCCACAAATAATTTTTTTTTTATAAGTAAAAAGAGATTTTATTAATGCAAGTAGTTAGGCATAACCCAAGTATACATGAAGTATACACAGGAAGTAGTTAGGCATCCACAAATAAATACAATACAAATATAGACCCATACAACTATTGATGTATTTGTGTGTATAATATTAGTGAATCAACTCAAATCTCTTCATTGGGTTGTGAGATAAGGTCAAAATCAGTGGATGTTTAAAGAAAGTTCCATGCAGGAATAAAAATATATTCTTCCTTTTCTTTTCCAGTTATTAACTAAAATTTGGTTGCAACTTTGGTCCTTCTCATTTTGCAGTCCAGAATCTGTCATCAATCGATTTGAAGGAAGAGGTCATGCAGTAGACAGTAGAGGAGTTGCAGAATATCTTCGAGCTCTTGTAGTCACAAATGCTATATCTGACTATCTTCCAGACGAGGAGACTGGGAAGCCCTCTAGTCTTCCTACATTGGTAATCAAGCATGGACTAATGCTCCAATTGTTGTCTTTTGTTGTTTTTATCTTGTGTTATGTTCTGCTAAGAGTCCTTATCAGTGGTACGACTTGAAATTGATCTATACAGAGAAATACATAGTAAAGCTGTATTTGGACCAATATGGAAATGTGTGTGTGCTAATAGAATCTAGAGGTTAGAATAAAAAAGAAAGAAAGAAAAGTAGTGGAGGTTGAACATACCTTACAATTCTCCGTGTCCAACAATACTATAGAATTAGAAACATTTTATGCTTATAAAAAAGTCACCTCTATATCTCACTGTTAAATACCTTCTCATCTTACCAAAGTGCAACTTCAACATGGGTAGTTCCTTTAAAAATATATAAGAACTTGCAACTTTGTTATGACACCCGCTTCCCAATGAGGTTAGGATTTCAGGTGTGACACTTCATTCAGTCGTTTTATGTGTTAACTATGTGTTGGTGGTGTAATAGGACTTGTCTGTCACCTATGGCTTGAAAGTGTGTTAGTTTTTTGTAAGTACACCTTTATTGATAATTAGAAAAATTGGTATCTAGGTACACAAAGTGCATGCAAGATTTACATCTTATCCGAAAAGAAGTAATAGAAAATTTGGGAAGCTAGACATTTGAAAAGAAGATTGAGCAGCCAACCAATGGAAAAGGCTTCTAAAAAAATATCTTTTAGTTCTTCCATCATCTTCTCTCGATCCTCAAAATTCAGATTATTTCTTTCCTCCACACATACCGCATTCCACAAGACTCAGCTTCCATAAAGTATCCCTCTAAGGGCTAGAAAACTTGCATTTCTGACATGCCAATATACCTACCACCCTATACAACATGACCCAATGAAGCTTAGATAGTCCAAATATTGTGCTCACAAAATATTGGCTACTAATAAAACTAACATACAGAATATACTTCTTCCTTAGAGTTGTGGTGCAAACAAATAAAGCCACTCTCAATGGAGCCTATTCCTCCAAATTTGCTTTTAAGGGGAGAGGGAACTACCCTCAGGAGATTACCCATTGTAGAACAATCTAACTTCAAACTCTCATCGCATAGACAGAACCCAACAAAGCCTTGCCTCCCGGCCCCTTCTCAACCTCATGGATTATGGTACATCCTAGAAAAAAGTGATGATTTCCAACTCCCAATCATGTGCTGATTTCCAACTCCCAATCATGTGTAGCAAGGGCCATGACCTCCAATAGCAGATTGGATTCTGTCTAAAGTTAACGAGATTCAGTAGTTCGTGAGAATTTCACATGGAGGATGTGAAGATCAATTTAAAGATCTAATTACTGCGATCGAGGCAAGCCACGTGCTTGAAACCAAATCAAGTTTCAAGAAATGTAAGGAGTTACAACGTCTTTTTTCGGCAATCAACTACGACAATAAGGGTGGTAGCTCAACTAGAGGGAAGTCTAAAGGGAGGGCATCGTGAAGACAGGAAAACAAGGGGCTGGGGTGGGGTTTTTGGGTAGAGTTGTAGTTCTACGGCAAGCAAGGGGGGTTGGGGTCGGGGTCGGGCTTGGTGTATTTTGGGTTGTTAGGGGTTCTCTGTTATGGGCAAGGTCTTCTCATGTATACATTCAGTGTACTTGGTTACTCCTTTTGATATATATATATATATATATATAATATTTTTACTTATAAAAAAAAAAACTCAACATCCCACCAGTAAGTGCCATTGGACAAAAGTAGAAGATTTGCTACTGAAGTTTCCTTGCGACGAGCAATTAAAAGGCTCTGAATAAAATACCTTAAGAACCTTATCAGCACACCACATATTAGACCAGAACCTTATCTAGAGGTATTTCCCACCTCAAATCTTGTAAAGCAGGATTAATTCCCCCTGATCCCTTCCAATATATATATATATATATTTTTTTTTCCAAAGACTGACTCCCTAACCATGTTTTGCATCCACCACCAATTTCTCTCTTTCATAAGCATACGCCATAACCACTTTCCACATTAAGGCTCGGTTAATCAAACCTCCCCACACAAAGTTTTTGATAAGTTGCCACTCGACAAAGTGCTCTCAATCTAAATGATCCTTCCATTAAAAAAATTAAAAATATAGAACAGTTCCATACTGACCATTTATGCAAGCCTAGCATGATGGAAGCCTGTTTTGCACACTGCCAGGGTTGATCCTCCTTGTTTTCTTTTTTTCCCTTTCAGTGGTTTGGACAGAGGATAGGTTCAGCAACTTCAGATATATCTTTGTATAATGGTATTGAAGGCTTTGCAGTTTCTTGTGCACTTTAGGCCATTGATAGAGTTAGTCCCAGAGTTTCTGATAATTCTTATTGTATGTCTGTTTTAAGATGCCTTGTCATGTATTTGAGGCTACTCAATAGGAAATTGCTCATGTTTTATCCATGCCTGGCTAGATAGACATATATCCTCATCCACTACTCTTAACTATACTCGTCCACTACTCTTAACTCTTAGGCCTGGTTTGGATAGTGAGTTGAAATGGGATGAATTAAGATGATTTGTGAATAGTAGTGAGATGGTTTGTGAATAGTAGTGAAATGGTTTGAGTTAAAATATTTTATGGGGTTCTGGAAATGGAGAGAGACAAAGTTGAATAAAAATATTATAAAGTTAAAACATTGTTAGAATATAATTTTTTAATATTATTTCTGTTTTGGGGTTTGAAAAAGTTGAATTATTTTTTGTGTTTTGTTTGGAAGTTTAGGAAAGTTGTAATAATTAGATAATGATTAGATGAAAAAATTTAAGATTTGAAATTGAAAAGTGTTTGTATTTGTGGTGTATGAATATTGAGATGAGATGGGATGAGATGAGATGGAAGCATCTCTCTAACCAAACCAGGCCTTAATACTTCAATTATGCAAGAACATAGTTTCTGATCAAACAGCTTGCAGTCCTTTCAAGTTATTCATCTTTAGTAATTTCTGCTTCATATCTACATAGATATGTTACTAGGCTAATAATTAATTTTATATATGTAGTTGCAAGAGCTGAAACAGCGAGCATCAGGTAACACGGATGAGGCCTTTCTGAACCCTGGCATATCTGAGAAGCAGCCATTACACGTTGTGATGGTAAGTTTTAATAGAATGGTTTGCTCCAATATTGGCAGAGGATGTCATCAAAGTTTTCTACTTTTGGCATAAAGATTGATTATATGAAAGAATTAACTTTTTCTTCTACTTTCTCTGTGGATTCTTATTTTCCTGTTTTTTTTTTTTTAAATCAACATAATAAGAGTTGGTTTTTCTATTAGGTTGAGCCTAAACTTTCAAACAAATCACGTTTTGTGCAAGAGCTTATCTCCACTATCTTGTTTACTGTAGCTGTTGGATTAGTGGGGTACGAACTTTCTCTTCCCCCTGTCTCTCCACCCCCCCCCCCCCCCCCACCCAACATACTACTTAGCGCTTCCTTCCTGAGTCTTAATCCATGGAAACATGACTTTCATTTTGAATTTTGATTTTGATTTTGATTTATTTTTATCAGGTTAATGGGTGCCGCTGCATTTCAAAAGTATGTAGGGAACTTGGGTGGGATAGGAGCATCGGGTGTTGGATCAAGTTCTTCCTATGCCCCAAAGGATTTAAATAGAGATGTTATTCCAGAGAAGGTAGATATGTGGTAGTCTATACTCTCCATATTGCTTACCTTTTAAGAAGTTGTCACAGTTCCATGAAATGGCTGCTTTGTTTTTTCTTGGAGGTTGGGTCCCCACCCCTGTTTGCCAAGGGGGGTTAGACTGTGTCTCCCCACTAGCCTGTGGATAGGTAGAAGAAAATCCAAAAAAAAAAAAAAGTTTGAATCACTAGAGGTGCGAATGCTGGAAAGCTGGACAAGTGCCAAGATTTTTGTTTGGAACCTTTTACTAAAACATATCAATTTCCAATGGGAGACTTTCTTCTTTATGTCTATTTCTGGCTTCCATGTTATGGTCAGCCGGAAGTTACGGTAGGGATGTGATATTATTATTTCTAGTGGTAGCTTAGTTAAAAGGTTTTTTATTGGTTGCTTAAATTTTTTATGGGACTGATTTTCTAGAAGGTTTGAGTGTTAATCTGTTACATGCGTCACACTTGCATTGAAGACTACCTTAATCATGTTGAGTAATTTGTTGTCTTGCAGAATGTTAAAACATTTAAGGATGTCAAAGGTTGCGATGATGCAAAGCAGGAGCTTGAGGAAGTGGTGGAATATCTGAAAAACCCATCTAAATTTACTCGGCTTGGTGGAAAGTTACCAAAGGTTTTATCAAGATTGTTTTTATTTAAATTACAACTATTCTATTTTTTTGATAAATAATTAAATTTTATTGATCAAAGAATGGCAAAACCAGTACACAGCTCTGATGCCCTAACTAGGTAGGCACATTAGAGACAAGAAATCATGAAAGGCCATGCCATTAAAATCCACAGCAATGGCCCAAGTACATAAAGTTCTAAAAAATAAAACTTTAAGCTCTTCCATCTATCTTTCCTGGTCTTCGAAAGTCCGCTCATTGCGCTTTTGCCACAAGCACCACATAATGCATAAAGGAATCATCTTCCATATTGCTTTAAAAGGTTGCCTGCCTCTTATGTTTGACCAACTTGCCATAGCTGCCTACACGGTGTTAGGCATAACCTAGACCATATCCAGTCTAGCGAATACCTCATTCCAGAGAATCCTTGCTGTATCACAATGCAAGAGAAGATGCTCTACAGACTCTCCCCCTCCTCTACACATGCAACACCAGTCTGCAATAATAATCCCCCTTTTCCTCAAGTTATCAGTGGTGAGTATTTTACACAAGGAAGCAGTCCATACAAAAAAAACAACTTTAGGAGGTGCCTTGTGTCTCCAGATCTTTTTCCACGGAAACAAAGTAAATGGCTCTTGAGTAAGGGCCTTATAGAATGAACGCACGGAAAAAGTACATTTGCCAGCTAGAGTCCACCACATAACATCTTGTTGCCCCCTATTTGGTCTTATAGAATAAATGAGGCCATAGAATTCTTCCAAAGTGCTTATTTCCCAATCTTGTGCCGCCCTGTTAAAATAAATGTTCCAAAGGATCTGTCCCCCCGATACCTCCATGGCTTTTGCCACTGAAGCATCCTTAGCACTTGCAATCTGGAAAAGAGAAGGATACACATCTTGTAAAGCTCTATTACCACACCAAATATCGCTCCAGAATTTAATCCTCGAGCCCACACCCAAACGAAGCTTGGCATAACAATTAAACACCCCCCATCCTTTTCTTATGAATTTCCACAAACCAACTCCATTTGCCCCCCTAACTTCTCTAGTACACTAATCCCCCCATAAACCCCCATATTTCTTCTCAATCACCAATTTCCATAGATTGTCTGGTTTCCTGGCAAATCTCCATAGCCACTTGCCTAGTAACGCTCGATTGAATACTCTTAGATTTCTCACCCCCAAACCTCCCCCCGAAATAGGACGACAAACCTGCTTCCACTTTACTAGGTGAAACTTGAACTCCTCCCCCATAACCCCCACAAGAAATCACGTTGGAGCTTCTCAATACGGTTCGCCACACTAGCTGGTATTGGGAATAGAGATAAAAAATAAGTCGGTAAGTTTGAAAGTGTACTCTTGATCAAGGTAATCCTTCCACCTTTCGACAAGTACATTTTCTTCCACCCTGCCAATCTCCGTTCTATTTTCTCGATCACTGTATCCCAGATTGAAAGCGCCCTCGGTGCACTTCCTAACGGAAGTCCCAGGTAAGTCATTGGAAAGGAAGTTATCTTGCACCCCAAAGTTCGAGCCAACTGGCGTATATTAAATACTTCCCCCATTGGCACTAGTTCTGATTTTTCCCAATTCACTTTCAAACCAAAAACCGCCTCAAAGCAAAAAAGTAAGGCCTTTAGAACTTGCATCTGGTTTTGCTTTGCTTCACACATGATAAGTGTGTCATCTGCGAACAGTAAATGAGAAATATTGATAATACCTCTATCCTGGATTCCGATAGGGGTGATACCCGCCCCCTACGGTGGCCCCCGCCCCCGCATATGCGGGGGGTGGGGAATTTTCCCCTTACCCCGCCCCCGCATGGACGGGGGCGGGGTACCCCGTCCAGTGGCCGGGGTGTGGGGGTGAGCCTCCATCCGCCCGCACCCCATTACTGTGCCTTTGGCCCAGAATCTGTTTTTGGGCCACTTTGGGCCCAGAATCCGTTTTTGGGCCATTTTGAGCCCATAATTTAATTTATATATTTAAAAACTAAAAAAAATATATAATATATATAGATTATACTAAGTTTCAACTATTAACTAATTAAGTAATAATCATCACTAATCATCACTAAGGCACTAAACTAAAATAAGTAGTTTACAATTATACAAAATACAAATTAAGAGAACTAATAAACTATTACACTATTACAAACTTCTCTAAAAAAAAATAAATATTACAAATTGTACAATTAACTATTGTAGCAACATTACAATTAATTGTAAATTGACAAAATAATAACTTCTCAATTTGATTTTGGGGTGGAGTCGTGGCGGTGAGTTCACTGAATGGTGAGTTGTGTCGACTGCTATGAGACTGAAAATGAAGATCATAAAAGTTAATAAGTTCTAAAACTTGAAATATTAATAAGTTAAAAATAAAACAAATGAGAATTATAAAGTTATAAGGATGAAACAAAATTTTAAATGCAAAAAATAATTAAGGGAGAATATGTGCAAACCATGGCAATGGTAGGTCTAATATAAAGTCATACTGCATCGGAGCCGGAGGTAGCCGTAGACGTCTCATGTATCACTATAACAATTAAATTTTCAAACAATTAAATTTTCAAACAAACTAATGAAAATACCAATTAAATGAAAATAAATAAATTAAAATATGAAATTAAAAAATAAACTTAAAATAAATACCAGATCCAGGCTGATCATCACCCTCCTCCTCGACGTCGGCCTCCTCATACTCAAGAACATCCGGAACATGAATTGGAGTTCCCTTGATCCAATTCTGCGTGCAAATCAAAGCCTCCACAGTGGTAGGAGCTAATGAACTCCAAAATGAATCTAATACACGCCCTCCGGTGCTAAAAGCCGACTCTGAGGCTATGGTGCTAACAGGGATGGCCAAAAGTGTGCGGGCTATCTCTCCAAGGATGGGATATTTCATGGCATTCACCTTCCACCAACTTAATATATCGAAGTCTCGTGAAAATGGTAGAAACTCTGCTGGTAAGTATCTATCTATCTCTGACTGAGCCTCTACAGAACTCTGGAGGAAGGGGGTCTGCTCATACCTCTCACCCCACTCCAATCTACGTCTTTTCCCAATCTCGACTTTTGGAACCTGTGAGCCTGACGCTGATGGGGTAGGTGTAGGTGCCGCAATATTACCACCCCGCAGGGTGGTAAACTGATCAAATAATCTACCAAGGGTTTCCCAAACCCTTGCTGCAATAAGCTCCGCCCATATTTGCCCGTACGCAAGGCCCAATCCAAATATCATGCCATCCAACTTATACCTCGGGTCAAAGACGACAGCTACATATAACAAAATATTAGCCCTAGTTAAATCTCCCCAATACTTGTCGTACTTTGTCCTCATAATCAAAGCTATCTCCCGCAGCCTAATGTGACCATCCGCGACCATGTCATCTAATTCTTCTTTTACCCTACATATTTGCTGACATACAACATTGGATGTAGGGTACAAAGTGGCAGATAGTCTCGTGGTGACATCATAAAAGAGCCTAAAAAATTCTACAAAAACAACTACAATTTTCCAATCATCCTCTACGGGTTTCCCCAATCCCCCATGATCATCAAAATATTTTACATATTGGATGTCCTCGTTACCCAATAATGCAAATGCCAGTTTATATTCTTAGGCCGCCTCCAACATAAAAAATGTTGAGTTCCATCGTGTAGGCATATCAGTACAAAGGCCCTTCTTAGATGTTAGGCCAGCAGATCTCGCAGCAACCATGACTTTCTCCAACCTCGAAGAAGAAGATCTCACCCATCTCACTGCAATCCTAACCTGAGCAATCGAGTCATGAAGATCCCTCAAACCATCAGTGACAATCAAATTCAGAACATGTGCCGCACATTTCACATGCAGACACTCACCACCCAAAAGTGTCTTATTTGCCTCTCTAAGATAGGTCTTCAGATGTCCCAATGCGACATCATTAGACGAGGCATTATCGACTGTGACTGTAACAACTCGGGTCAACCCCCACTTCTTTATTGCGGCCTCCAAGGCCTTTCCAATTGTCTCACCCTTATGATCGGTGATTTTACAAAATTTTATAATTTTCTTTTGTAATGTCCAATGACAATCAATAAAATGCACAGTCAAAGACATATAATTAAAATTTTGGACCGATGTCCATGTGTCAGTGGTGAGACAAACAAATTGATCTGCCAATTGACCCCTCAACTTCTCTTTTTCAATGTAAAAATATTTTTTTACATCTTTTGCCACCGTGTGGCGAGAAGGAAGATTAAACCTTGGTTCCAAGTAGCGAGAATACGCTTGGAACCCTTTCCCATCAACAACTTGAAAAGGTAGCTCGTCCATAATGACCATACGAGCTAGATGTCTTCTACACTCATCGGGATCATACTTAGTATACCCCCTCAAAGTTGCACCCCCACTAGTCCCATCAACCATTTTTTGAAATCCAATTTCTAGCTTAGATTGGCTTTTCTCTTGTAGTGATCTTAATATTGGACTTTTTTTGCATTGCTCTTCTAAGTGCACCTTTAATTGTGAGGTGCCATGTTTCCTATAGTGACACCCATAAATTTTCCCACAATGGTTACACTTGGCTTGGGGATTACTTGGGTCACCACCCTCTAATTTGGTGAAATGACTCCAAACTATTGAAGCAGGTTTCTTGCTGGGCTTAGGGGCGGGGCAAGGTGCCGTAGGGGTAGGGGTATGGGTATGGGTATGGGTATGAGTAGGTAGGGGTAGGGGTGCCCTCAGCCTGGAAAGGAGAGCTCACACTAGAATCTGCTGGCATATCCATGAATTAAAGCAAACAAGAAATCTGAATTAATAGAAAACATAGCAACATGCCAAACAATTAACATCCTGATGATCTTTAATTTTAGACACGACAAAAAAAAAAAAAAATTCCTATATTGAAAGAATATAAGCATAGAAAAAATATAATAAACATAAGCATAACAACTATATAATGAACATAACAAAAAGTAGAATAAAAAAAGTATCACTTGACATTCATATATATATTTCATCTTAATTAATTATAACTTAATCATAAGAAAAAAGATTAATTAATGGATGATGATTTTGTTACAATATTTATAATTAATAAGTTGGACCTTCTTAGATGTTATAAAATTGTTTATTGGCTTTTTGAAATATTGTAAAATTTGAAATATTGTAAATATTGTAAATTTCGTTACTGAATATTGTTTAGGGTTTCGAAATACCCTAAATCAATTAAGATCCAAGCTATAGCATATATATTGGAAAAAGTAAGATCAAACATCAATGATCATTGATTCATTGTGATCAAAGATTCAAACATCAAACAATTTTTTTTTTTTAAACCAACAAACATTTAGCAATTAACAGTGCAAGCCAACTAATCTCTCCCCTTGCAAATTGCAAATTTTTTTTTTCTTTTTGAAAGAAAGTTTGAATTTCATTGCAAATAGGTATTAAAGATAGATTGGATTTTGGAACCCTAAATTAATTTAGGGGTAAAATTCGGATTGGAGCCCCTAAATTAATTTAGGGGTAAAATTCGGACATTACATAATGCAAACAAAAAAATTCCTCAAAAACACACGGACGGGACACTCAACACTGGACAGATTCATCAACGATCAACCATAAAAAATTCAAACCACATGCACAATCAAGTCTCCACAGCACACAATTCACAAAATCCTATCCTCCATCTCCGGTTAAATCCATCCTTCCTCCAATCTCCATTCCATAACATAAATCACAAAAAATTAAATTTTAAGTTTAGGGTTTCTTACCTTCGGTGACAGAGATGAAGAACGAGTCACGGGTTATGGTCGGTGATGGCGACGGCGATGGAAACTGCACACAGGGACCACGGCGACGGATTCACAGAGAGAGAGATCGAGAGTCGAGAGAGAGATAGAGGATTCTGGAAGGGGCCGAAGAGCTTGTGCGGGGGGGGGGGGGTTGGGGTAATTAATCCCAGGCATGAAACGACGCCGTTTCATGCCTGGGTTATTTTTTGTTTTAAATATATATGTAATTATATAATTATATAATATATACTAACTCGGGGCGGGGCGGGGGACACCCCTATCCCGCCCCTGTCCCCGGGTTTGGTGGCAAATGCGGGCGGGTGGCCCCGCCCCCCGCATCTGCTGGACGGGGTGATCCGCCCTGCCACACGGGGGCGAAGCGGAAACGGGGCGGGGCAGCGGGGCCCCGCCCCGCTACCCACCCCTAGGTTCCGATCGGGACTCCTTCTAGGAAGCCATTTGCAATCATAGCCGAGAGCATCCTACTTAGGGCCTCCATAACTATAACAAACAACAGGGGTGACAAATGATCCCCTTATCTCAAACCGCGTGTGCTATGGAAAAAGCCCACTGGACTTCCGTTTACTAACACAGAGAACTTTGCCGTAGCTATGCACCAATGGATCCACGCCCTCCATCGTTCCCCAAAACCACACCGCCTGAGTAACTGAAGCATAAAATCCCAGTTGACGTGGTCATATGCCTTTTCCATATCAAGTTTGCACATGATTCCTTTGTTCCCGGCTTTCAGACTCGTATCAAGGCATTCATTAGCTATCAGCACCGCATCCAAAATCTGTCTACCTTTTACAAATGCATTTTGCGGTTTCGTAACAATCTTACCCATCACCTCACTCAGCCTGTTCGCAAGCACTTTAGAGATTATCTTATACACTCCATTTACTAGACTAATAGGCCGAAACTCTTTTAACTCCGTAGCCCCCACCTTCTTAGGAATCAATGCAAGGAACGTGGTGTTAAGATATTTTTCTAATTTTCCAGCCAATAAGAACTCCTTAAAACACCTTCATGAGGTCCTCCTTTAGAACTTCCCGACAATCTTGGAAGAATCCCATCGAGAAACTATCTGGACCTGGAGCCTTGTCCCTAGCCATTTTCCTCACTACTTCATGAACCTCTATCTCCTCAAACTCCCTTTCCAATCGTACCACATCACTCGACCTGATTGTATCAAAGACCATCCCATTCAATGGAGGCCGCCAACTCACTTGTCCGTTAGTAGGTTCTCATAGAATTCAACAACATGATTGTAGATTATCTGCTCATCTCTACACTTCACCTCGTCAATTTTCAGCATCTCAATGTTATTATTTCTCCTGTGCGAGTTTGCAATTCTGTGAAAGAAACTAGTGCTTCGGTCTCCTTCTTGTAACCACAAAGCCCTGGACTTTTGGCGCCAAGACGTTTCTTCTAGTAAAATCAACCTCTCCACATCTGCAACCAGCATAGTCTTCCTATCTTGTTCTTCCTGAGTAAGTGTTTGGACCTCTTGAAGCCTCTCGATCTCCTGAATTTTCAGTAATTTTATTTTTTTGTTTTCCCTAACATTACCAAAAGACTCCAAGTTCCAAATTTTAAGATCTCTTTTAAGTGCTTTCAATTTACCCGCAAAAATAAAACTGGGAGTACCTTGGAACTGGTAGGAAGCCCACCATTGTTTAACCCTATCTACAAACCCTTCTGATTTTAACCACATATTCTCGAATTTAAAAGGCCGACGACCATTACGAACTCCTCCACAATCCAACAAAATAGGCCAATGATCCGATCCAATACGGTCCATGCGCTTTTGCCATACATCCGGAAAATGGCTTTCCCATTCTGGAGAAATTAAGAACCGATCTAGACGAGACCAAGACTGGTTATTAGCCCAAGTAGCGGTACCCCCGGCTAATGGCAAATCCATCAAGTTCAAGTCAAAGATACACTCCGCGAACTCCTCCATAGCTGGTCGCAATCTTCTACTTCCATCAACTTCACTTGGGAATTTTACCACATTAAAATCGCCCCCTATGCACCACGGTAATTCCCACCAGTTATGGACCCCAGCTAGTTCCTCCCATAGCATTCTTCTATCTATATCTATGTTAGGTCCATAAACACCTGCAAAAGCCCATAGAAAGTTATCGGCGACGCTCTTAAACGAGCAAGCTACCGTGTACTGTCCAATAAAATCCTCCACCTTCCCCACCACCCTTCGATCCCACATCACCACAACCCCTCCCGCTGCCCCATCAGAGGCCAAAAACGCCCAATCCACATGTTTCCACTCCATAAACTTCTTATAATTCTCCTATTGATCGTTTTCAATTTCGTCTCTTGCAAGCATACAATATCAGCCTTCCACTCCCTAAGCAAGTTCCTAATTCGTAGACGTTTATTGATCACATTCAGTCCGCGAACATTCCACGTCACTATCTTAGGCTTCATTGAGAAATGGCCAACCCCTTCCCTTTCCCTCTGCCCCTACTGGAACTGCCCTCCGTATTCATCAACCAATCCAATTTTCTAAGTTCCCTATACATCTTAGATTCACTTTTGGTTTTTTGTTTATGACCCGTTTCAATTGCTATGAGTAAAGCCATAAATTGATCCTCATAACCAACACAGTCGATCCCCACAAATTTTTGTATCTCTTTCACTGTATTAAAAACCCAATTTGAAACCGGGAAGCAAAAGCTCAACGGGACAGGATCCTCCATCCTAGTACTCTGAATTCCATGGTTTTCACCTTCCAGAGAAATATCATCCA
The DNA here is from genome assembly GCA_029856935.1 of Cyclocarya paliurus. Taxonomy (NCBI): domain Eukaryota; kingdom Viridiplantae; phylum Streptophyta; class Magnoliopsida; order Fagales; family Juglandaceae; genus Cyclocarya; species Cyclocarya paliurus. Next base: position 27,993,436 of record CM056957.1, on the reverse strand, counting down.
ACCCCAATTGTCCACATACATCAGGGAAGACCAAGTCACCATCCCCCGAGTGCATTAGGTCCTCAGATACCTCCTCCTCTTCAAACGCCTCCTCAAATTCAAGCTCTGGTCTCACCGTTACTTCCATCGGACCCATAAACATAGCTTCTGGGCTTGTCGGCATCATCTGTCCTCCCTTCGACAGAGAGAAATCTTCCAAGCTCGACGGAGAGACTGACGACTACTTCGTCAGTGCTAGCTGTTCCAAACCTGCCACTGTGACCTCATCGGTGCAACCCTCTAATATCGTCAGCAATGTCTGAGAACATGCCTCACCCTCCGACGGCGATCGCATCATCTCGGGTACAACTTCTGAAATTATCGGCACTTTTGTCCTCCCTTCGATAGAGAGATACCTTCCACACTTGACAGATCCCCTACCAATGGGCCATCGGCACGACCCACTAAACTCGTCGGCGGTGTCTGTGATCTAGCCGCCCCCTCTGCCGTTGCTCGTGGCACCATCTCGGGTATACCCACCGAACCGGCACATGGTTGTATCGGCCTCAACCCAGGAACAAACCCCCCACTCGAAGAGGCCAGATTAACTTCTGATGGGCCAGTGGGCTGGGCTTTATTCGGTATTTTTCCCGTGGGCCAGTGGGTTGAGGTTAAGGCCCAACCTCTCTCGGCCCATTTGAGACTGAGCCCCGTCCATTATTTCTCCCTCCACCATCACGTTTCCACCCACTTTCCTTTATCAGCCTCACATGCCAGCGCACTTCCTCCATTTCTTTCTGCAACTTCCTCACTTGACCCTGCAAATCCATCAGGCGCCTTCTTGTCTCCCATGCCTCCTGTCCAGCGTAGGTCCTACCATCCCTTGCACCCCATACTTGGTTCTAAGTTTGATAATGTACCCCATCAGATTGTCTAAAACCTCCATCACCCCTCCTCTGTACATACCTTGAACCCTCCGCCGTGAGCACCTCCTTGAATGATCGATCCAAAGTGTTAATCCCCCTTACCACTTTGCTCGCAGCTCCATCCCTGTTAGCTCTGGGCTGTGTTAACCCCGAGACGGTGTCCTTGAAAATTCTCCATCCCCACCCGTCATCACCTTCAGGGAAACAGAGCAACACTTTTCTTCCCGCCTGACCATACTCTGCAATTGACAAGTAACACCCACTGTTATTAACACAACGTTGAGCAACAAAGCTTCGAAAGCTTTCCCTTATCACCGAGTACACCTCCTTCTTCTCCCCTCGCAGACATTCCTCAAGCACTTTCACAAACCATTTAGCTGTATTGAGTCCAACCAGCACCTCATTTTTTGCCTTTCACCCCTGTTCTGAAATACGCAGATTAACTCCTTCCTTCACAAGTACTATCAACTTAGACTCTACCACTAACTCTCTAGACTCTACCATTGTTGTCTTCTGCCACCAAATAAATAAACAAGGCAATAACAATCACAATATTTAGCACTTGACACTGCATTGAGTTCCTGAGAAAACCATGTCGAGAGAGTTTTCTCTTTAGGTTAGAACCTAAGAGTAATGACTATATATTATCAACAGGCACGATATGAGGTGTATTAGGGAGCAATAGATATTGGTAGAACATTGAATCTCGAATCTCGAGCAGAATATTTGTTTAGGAATACGATCAAAGGGATTTTACAACTATTCTTTGGAATTCCTTTTGTGCATATATTGTGCTTCAGGTGTTCCTCGCTGCATATGAAGTGTAGTATGTTGGTTCTATGTACTTATGACTTATGTGGATCATGTGGTGTGCAAGTATATAATAGTTCATAGTTTTACTACTTAAGAATGAAATTGCATATGTGCTAGAGTATGGCATGCTTCTGACATTAAATGAGTTCAAAGTTCTATGTTAGTTTTGTAGTCAGTGACATCTAGATTGGTTGTTTCCCATATTGAAAGATATTTCTTTGTCATGGATTTTTCTGTTCAATTTTTTTTTAATGGTTTGCATATGAGTGGAAATGTCTTTCTGATTTGTCTATTTGTAACTTTCTTTTTTCTGTGCTTTATAGCTTCTATACTATAGAGCCTGACACATGCTTATTTGCAGGGAATTCTTTTGACTGGAGCACCGGGAACTGGAAAAACTCTGCTTGCCAAGGTTAGGTGTTTGTATATTTTTGCAAATGCTATTTATTCGTAAAGGAATGTCTTTTTTTCGATCCATATATGGACTTAACCCTACTGCTGTTAGTGTCAATTTTGGCTTCAATGCCTTTTCCATAGGATTTGTTCATCTTTATATAGGGAGGAATTTACAAAGTAGTGCCTGAAAATCTGGCTAGATTCTTGCCATGTTTCTTGGAAACATATCTATACACTAGTGCTATATTTCCTGGGTGACATGTCTGTACAATAGTTAGTGGGTAACATGTACAACAACTAAGTATTCCCTTCTTAGTAACATCCCCCCAAATTGATGCTGGGAAATCTAGAAGCATCAATTTGTCACTCAAGAACTGATTTCGATGCCGAGGAAGAGTTTTAGTGAAGATGTCAGACGTTTGAAGTGTGGTGGAAATGTGAGGAAGAGTAATCATATGTTTGTCAAAAGCTTCACGGATGGAATGACGATCAACTTCGATATGTTTCGTGCGCTCATGGAAAACAGGATTAGCAGCAATTTGGATAGCATTGGTATTATCAGCATGGAGAGGAGTGAAATGAAGCAGTGGAATGAATCTGAGGAAAACCAAGTTCTCCCAATAACCCACGAAGCCATGTGATCTCAGAGCAAGCAGAAGACATAGCACGATACTCAGACTCAGTGGAGGACTTGGAAACTCTGTCTTGCTTCTTACTCTTCCAAGAAATGAGTGCATTGCCTAAGAATATGCACCATCCAGTAACAGAACGACGAGTATCCGCACAGCCAGCCCAATCAGCATCACTATACCCCGCCAGCTGTAGGGAGGATTCTTTAGGAAAGAATAACCCGCGTGTAGAGGTGCCCTTCAAATATCGGATAATACGACGGACAACAGCTAAATGAAGATGCCGGGGAGCCTGCATAAATTGACTGACCTGTTGTACAGCAAAAGAAATGTCAGGACGAGTAATCGTTAGGTAGTTCAAGCTCTCAACTAGTTGCCGATACAGTGATGGATCTGAAAGAAGCTCGCCTTCCGCCTGATGAAGCTTGAGATTTACTTCCAAGAGAGTAAGAACAGAGTTACCCGATTGGAGACCAGCCAATGAAATCACCTCCTGTGTGTATTTGTGATGGTGTAACAAAATACCGGTCGGATTATTCTGCACCTTAAGACCAAGAAAGTACTGTAGGGGATCAAGATCTTTCATGTGAAAAGAGGCCTTGAGATGCTGCTGTAATTGTTGAATTAATTCAGTATCGGAGTCAGTAATCACAATGTCATCAACATATACCAGAAGCAAGACAATTCTTGCATAAGTCTTGCGAAGAAAAAGAGAGGAATCATACAGACTCTGAGTAAAATGAAAAGCAAGCAGGGTGGAGCGAAATTTATCAAACCATACACGTGGAGCCTGTTTCAATCCACACAAGGATCAGCGTAACCGACAAACCTCTGAGGAAGGTGTAGCAAACATGCCGGGAGGTGGAGACATATAGATCTCTTCTTTTAGATCCCCATGTAGAAAAGCATTCTTCACATCCATCTGTCGGAGAGACTACCCTTGCGACGCAGCAAGTGCCAAGATAGTTCTCACAGTAGTCATTTTGGCCACAGGTGCAAATGTCTCTTTATAATGAATACCATACTCCTGTCTATTCCTAAGAGCCACAAGACGGGCTTTATATCTGTCCAGTGAGCCATCAGACCGAAACTTGGCTAAGTACACCCATTTACAACCAATAAGTTTGACACCAGAGAGACAAGGTACAATCTCCCAAGTGTGATTGTCTTGAAGGGCTTGGATTTCTTCTTGCATGGCTTGCTGCCAACATGCTTGGGTATAAGAGTGAGGAATATAAACAGTGTCAAGAGTTGCAATAAGCGAGGTATGAGGAAACCCATACCTATCTGCTGGATGCGTAACCCGGGTGGAGCGCCGAGGTATAGGTACTGCAGAAGCAGATGTCGGATCAGTGTCTGGAAGGGGAGTAGAAGAAGGGAGACGATGTCGATGATACACCATACCTGGTTTAAATCGCTCAATAGAAGAGGACACATCATCAAACGCAGGTAGAAGAGTAATAAGAGGATTAGAAACAACTGGAGACTGAAAAAAATATTGATTTTAAAAAAAAAATCACATTCCAGGAGATTCGAAGTTTGTTTGTATGAGCATTATAACAAACAAATCATTTCTGAGTAGGACTATATCCCATAAAGGCACACGTGACAGATTGGGCAGCAAGCTTGTGACGCTCAATAGGTGGCAGATGAACAAAACAAACACACCCAAAAGTATGAAAGGATTGATATTCAGGAGATATGCCAAATAATCGAAAATAGAGAGAATCATAATTTAGAGTGGCTGTAGGCAAACGATTAATTAAATAGACAGCAGTAGATAAAGCTTCTACCCAGAACTTAGAAGGTACAGAAGAATCAATTAACAAAGTACGAGGGACATCTAAGAGATGACGATTCTTACGCTCAAGGACTCCATTTTGTTGAGGAGTATAAGGACAAGAACGCTGGGAAATAATTCCTTTTTGCTGAAGAAAAGTCTGAAAAGAATTAGACATGTACTCCCCCCCTGAGTCGGAGCGTAAGATTTTGATACATGTACTGAACTGAGTCTTGATAAGTGCCACAAAGATTTGAAAGACAGAACACGTCAGCTTTTGAACGAAGAAAATATATCCAAGTGAAGCGACTATAATCATCGATAAACATCACAAAATAACGATATTGACCATGAGAAATAACAAGACTCACACCCCAAACATCAGTGTGCAGAATCTCAAAATAATTAGAAGCACTATTACCATGCATAGGAAAAAGGTAAAGTTTTACTTTTACCAAGACGACATGTAGCACAATCAAAAGATGAAGAAAAAGATTCTTTATTGCCCAAAAAACCATTTTTCATAAGATGAGTTAAGACAACAGAGTTAGGATGACCCAATTTCTTATGCCAGACCTCATTTTTATTGGTCGTAGCCGTACAAGCAAAATAAACAACAGTAGGAATAGAAAACTGTAAAGGAAATAATCATCTCACTTTAGGCCCCTTCGCGATCACCGTCCCCGACACCTGATCCTGTATAAGACAACCACCACAAGAAAAATGAATATCACAGTTATTATCTACCAATTGTCCGACATAAATCAAATTGGTAGACAGTTCAGGGGAGACAAAAACATCGAGAAATGAAGAGCTCAAATTACCAACAGTAGTAATAGGGAGGGTATTGCTATCAACAATCTGAATATTTTGTGTCCCTTTATACTTACGTACGTCATGAAGACCTGTCGTAGTATTAGTCATATGATTAGAAGCACCCGAATCAACAATCCAAGAAGTGGAGTTAGTACCTGTATCTTGCAGCCCTAAGGCCGTAAAAGCAGACATAATCATCTGTTGGACCATTGCTAGTGTGAGAACAGATGAATCAGAGCTTACGGTGGATGGCGTAGAAGAAGAAGAGGACTAGACAGCAGCATGAAAAGCTTGAGATGGACGATTTTGAGGTCGCACTCAACAGTCTTTGATGAGATGGCCCACCTTCTTGCAGTAGTTACAAACTTTTTTAGGACAGTTGCGAGCAATATGACCAAACTCCTTGCAACTAAAACATTGCAACTGGTTACTCCCTTTCCCTTGTGCGACATAGGCCACATTTACGGCATCAGAAAGTATTTTCTCAGGGGCCATTCCCATCTGCGTGGATAACCGCTGTTCTTCACGCAATAATTCTCCCAAACAAGTATCCAAGGAAGGAACTGGGTGACAGTTCAATAAACCGGCTCGAGCAGGCTCAAATTCAGGCCGAAGTTTCATAAAAAATTGATCACGTTGACTCTCAGCATGAACCGCTTTAAGAGCCGCAAGTGCCGTAGAGGGAACCTTCGCATGAATAATAGCAGAATATTCGCTCCAAAGGTTAATGAAACCAGAATAAAATTGCTCAATGGTAAGGTTACCTTGCTTGTAATTACTCATTTCCAATTCCAATTGAAATTTCTGAGCACTGTGATCTTGGTGGTAAATACGGTGGAGATAATCCCACATAGCCTGAGCCGTAGTAAAACAGCGAAGGTTGGTCACAAGATGAGGCTCAATCGTTCCCAGCAGCCAAGAGATCACCTTAGCATCCTTGACCTCCCATTGATTTAGTTATTTTTCATCAGTGGGAATTTTACCAGAACTATCGATATGAGTTGATAATTCTTTTTCTTTTAAAAACATCTTAAATTGAAATTCCCACATAGGAAAATTCTTTCCCGTAAAACGAACAATAGTATTCTCAATAGACATGCTGAAAGACGCTTAAAATAGACAAATAACTCAGTAAAATAGACAGCCCATGAGAAATCAAGATATACAGCCCACAAGTAAAACTGATAATATGGCCCACCAGCCCACAAGTAAAATCAAGAAATACCTGCCCAGGTCTCCACGGACACAAACAGTGTCAAACCAAGCAACCAACCATGCGGAAGAGCAACCCAGCCACGCGGAAAAGCAACCCAGCCACCCCAGAAATCGTCGGCCACCTCACAACCACCACAGAGAGAGCCGACGTGCTCACAGCAACCCAGCCACCACCAAACACCGAGAGAAACCCACGGCTGCCGACCACCATAGAGAGAGCCGACAAGTACCCAGCCACTACAGACCACGCCGATGGACACCCAGCCACCACAGACAGCGCCGACAGCAACAGACGGTGTCGACAATCACCCAGCCACTCACAGAGAAGGCCGACGGGCACACACCCACCTTCAGATGAGGCCGACGAGCACCAAAAATACCAAGAATGATAAAAAAAAATTGCACGATTGACAACCGAGAGGTTTGATTGCACACGGGAAAACCAGGTTTAATTTTCAACCAAAGAAAAAAAAATTTACAGAGAGAAACACTCCTACGAAGAGCAAAAAAAATTCTTGCGAGAAAAAAAATTTCGAAATCAAAGGAGTAGCTCTGATACCATGTCAATTTTGGCTTCAATGCCTTTTCCATAGGATTTGTTCATCTTTATATAGGGAGGAATTTACAAAGTAGTGCCTGAAAATTTGGCTAGATTCTTGCCATGTTTCTGGCCATGTTTCCTGGAAACATGTCTATACACTAGTGCCATATTTCCTAGGTGACATGTCTGTACGATAGTTAGTGGGTGACATGTACAACAACTAAGTATTCCCTTCTTAGTAATAGTTAGGGGTTAGCATGATCCTTGGAATCGTCTGACAGTTTCGTACAGTGGTGGCTGCTGGACACCACTGGCGGCCTGATGTGGGCTGGCCCGTGGTGGCCAGGCTGGTGGCTGCTGCATTTAGCGGTGGTTGGTGGGGGCATTGCCACCCCGCATCCACCAGCCCCGCCCGCAGGCAGAAAACCCAGAGGAGTAGGGGGCGGTCTGGGCCCAGGCTCACACCCCAGGCCTAGGCTTAAGCCCAGCCCAATATATATATATACACACACATATATAAAAATGTGGATTTGTATTTTGAGTGGATTTTGTATTTTGAGTGGATTTTTACATGATATATAAAAATGGAATGTGGATTTGTATTTTGAGTGGATTTTGTTGTGTTTCCGGTTGTGTCACAGCCATGGGTGGCGGTGGATGGTGGGGGGGGGGGGGGATGGACCAATGGTCCGCCCCCGCCTAGGCACCAGAACAGGGGGCCCTGCTCCCGGTGTGTGGGGGCGGATTCCGGGGGGCAAACCTCACCCTCTTCCCATGCGGAGGCGGGGTGCTGGAAGGGGCCACCCCCGCCCCCGCATGGGCGGGTAGCACCCCTAGCTGCGTTTCTTTTTTTCTTTTCTTTTTTAATTTTTTTTATTACTATCATATTATACAAAAATAGTGTTTTTTTTTTTAATAATTCATCAAACCTAACAAAACCTCATCTTGAAATGATTTTACCACTATTAACCAAAATGCAGACTAAATTTTTTATTCATGATCTCATATTACATCCACTATTCACAAACATCCAGGGTGAATTAAAGCACAATATTTTGAATTTATGCCTTCCAGACATTCAAACAAGAAGTAAATGTGTATATCTGTCGAGATTCGTTTCAGTAGTTGAGAAGGGATGGGGATTTTCCAGACAGTGTGCTGAAGCTAATAATCTAATTTGATTCCTTAAACCAAATCAGCAGTCCCATTCCCTAGTTGTAATTGTATCTGCACCAGCCTTATATAAATGGGTTTATACGTGATGGCAGATTGTTAGTTGCTAGTTGATGGGTGCAAAGGAAGGATCATGGATTCTGCATTTTTGTGATTGTGATGTTGAGTTTTCAATCATCTATGTCAGACCTACGTGTGTGTACGTTTTGCATAACACCTTCGACTTGTGTGTTGGTTTCTTTATGATGCAAGAAGATGTTCATATTTTATGATATGAACGTGTTTGATGTGATGTTAATATGTTTGATGCAATCTAGTTATTGTTTGTAATGTTTCCTGATATATTTTTGCTTTCTCTGGGAACTTGAAGGCTATTGCTGGAGAAGCTGGGGTTCCTTTTTTCTATAGAGCAGGATCTGAATTTGAGGAAATGTAAGCTGTCTTACTGTACAGAAATGGGCCAACTTCAAATATACAACACAGTTTTACATATTATCCTCCTGTCTTTAAATTATAATGCTGGTTTTTCTATTGGGATATGCAGCCAATAGTTGAATATGCTATTTACTGATATGGAGACTAATCACTATTGGCAATGTTTCCAGTTTTGCATTTTGTTTTTGTAAAATAAAGTTAACACCTTTTTTCTTGGGGAGTCGATATCAGTCTTTCAATTTCCTACCATTTAAGAAATAAATTTTTTTGAGGTATTTGCAGAGCTGAGACCTGCTGTTGTTGATTTACAGCATAATTTGATTTGAGCAAATGAGAAAGACATATAGTTTGATTTGATTCTGTTGTTTCGCATGATCCCTTTCAAAGATAGTCTCATTATAGCTAGACCATTTAATGAATACATGTATTAACTCTGTGCCAATGCTCATACCATCTACTAATGATATAAAACTCTGTGATAGTCAATAATAGAAGACCTGGATATGTTACTGATCATTCAGAGCATGAACTGGATCCGCAAAGAGATTCATGGGATTAGTTTTTCGATGGAGTATACTGGTTTCTTTATTATATTAAAAAAATGACCTTATAGAACACGTTTTATGCTTTAATTTGTAGCTAATGGAATGATGCATTCGGTGTTTGTAGCACCGTGTAATTTTATTGATTTTGATGATAATTGATGTCTGTGGCTCTCCATTGATGGGTTAATTGATTTCCCATTTTCTTCTTTTGTAATTTCCTTGTCTTCTTGGATAGTTTGGCCTTCTCTTGGAGGAATCCTAATGCTCTTTGCTGTGGAAATGCCCTCTTTTCTGATTAATCCATCATTTCTCGTTCTCAGATCTTGGAATTCCTCGAGTTGGGATACTAACTTCTTGTTATTTCTGTATGGCAGGTTTGTTGGTGTTGGTGCTCGGCGTGTAAGATCCTTATTCCAAGCTGCAAAGAAAAAGGTTTGTTCTTTTGGAGGTGTCCCTTGTGATGTGCAAGCGTGTTTTCGGTTTTGGGTTGGGGGTAGTTGATTTTATAAACATACTAGAAGTCCTAATATATAAATGGAGATGGATAATTTTTTATCATTTCAAAGGTAGTTGATGACCTTGTGCCATGAAAACGTAGAGAACAATGGGAAATGCCTCTGACTCTGAGAATTCTGTAAATAATACTAGGACATTTAACGTACTAAAACTAAAATTACAACAGCAAACTGAAACTTAAATTGAGGGATTAAACCTCTGTAGGCAGGGTACAAGGCCTACATATTATAGTTTCTAGCTGTCAGATGTCGTAGGCATTAATATTACGTTGATAAAGTTGTTGCATTGTAAGGCAAATATATGTTGCTTTGGTATATGTTTCTGATCATGTCATTCACACTGTTCCATATTTCTTAGGCTCCTTGTATAATTTTCATCGATGAAATAGATGCTGTTGGGTCCACAAGAAAACAATGGGAAGGCCATACCAAGAAAACATTGCATCAATTGCTCGTTGAAATGGATGGCTTTGAACAGAATGAGGTACATCTAGACATGTTACAGTTTTTAGAGTTGCTTTCTACGTTTCTAAAGATGAATGATATTTTTCTGTAGGGTATAATATTAATGGCTGCAACAAACTTGCCTGATATTCTTGATCCAGCTTTAACAAGGCCTGGTAGATTTGATAGGCATGTAAGTTCTTTCATCTATGGACTACCATGTAACATTTTGACATTATCTTGACATTGCAAATTTCGGCCATTTTTTGGCAGTTATCACCGCCTAAGGACTCTTATTGTCTTATGGAAATGTTTTTCTACTTTTTCTGCATTAGAAATTTGGTCTGCATTTTTGGTTTTTGTGGCCATATCAATCTCTAAATCTTGAGAACAAAAAATATCAGTTTTCAAGTCTAGCTACAGTATCTAGCTCGAATACTTTCTTGAGTATTATTTTTTGAGCTTTGCTACTCATCATTCCACACACCACATTTGTTTTTATTTATTATTTATTTATTTATTTATTGTTTTATTTCTGCTAAATTAATTGAGTTCTTCTGCTCATTATCCCTACACCACATACTTGCTAAGGGGAAAAAAATAAAAAAAATTTGTGTGGGGTGTGGTGTAGGGATGAATCATGATGAGTAGAATTTTTCTTATTTCTTTGCTAATCCTCTTGACCTTTTAGACCTGCCACTAGTTAACTCTAGTCTTTTGACTAAAATTAACTCTTGTTGTAGGGTTGTTCAAGTTTGTCCACTTCAGTCTATAGTTTCATCAAGTAGTGTCTGATTAGTTATATCTGGATTTTTCTATCAATTTATTTTTGCTAAAGTCCTCTATACTTTCAAAGTGAAATTACTAACAAATATTCTTGTTTTAGATTGTTGTTCCAAATCCAGATGTACGAGGTCGTCAAGAGATATTGGAGCACTATCTACAGGATAAACCATTGGCTGACGAGATAGATGTAAAGGCAATTGCTCGTGGTACTCCGGGATTCAATGGGGCAGGTGAGTTTCCCATATTGCACTAAACGACAGTTGATTTCCTTCAATTCATGAAACTAATATTTCGTTTCATTTCCTCATGAAATATTCCAAGCGTCCTGCCAACTTGAGTTTTCCCCACTTTTTTCTTTCTCAGATCTTGCAAACTTGGTTAATATTGCTGCCATTAAAGCTGCTGTTGAAGGTGCAGAAAAGTTAACAGCTTCTCAGCTGGAATTTGCAAAAGACAGGATCATGATGGGTACAGAGCGGAAAACAATGTTCATGTCAGAAGAGTCAAAGAAGGTGCGGGTGTTTCCTTATGAGCCAGTCCAGGGTAACCTGTGGCTTATATTGCTGAAGTATGATTTTATATAACCATAGAATCACTTGTTTAATGTGTTGGGTTGAGTCTGTTTTACAACCCATGGTTTTGAAAAATTAGAGCCTCGGTATATCGTTTGATTTTGCCATCTCAAATTTCTATATGATCTTTGATCAAGTGGAACAAAATGCTGGCATACCAACAACTTTAAAGCACGAGGCACAGGAATAGAAACATCTTATATCGTAGGTAGGTCATGCAGATGATATCAAACATCTTATTGCTTGATGGAAAAAGTGCAGTTTAGTGCACAAAGAAGTGAATAGATAGGTGGGTGGGGTTTTGGCAATGTTTAAATTTTGACCATGGGTTTTTTCTTAAGCCAACGATGACTGCATGCCGCATGCAAACTATAGAATTGCATCTGCATGACAATAAACTCTTACAGTTTCCTGGGAATCATCTATTTAGAATCCCCAAATGCACAGGCATCCTTCCTGACATTTCTTAAGCTTCTCTCAGCTCACTGCATACCATGAGAGTGGCCATGCAATTGTTGCCTTCAATACAGAGGGCGCACATCCGATACACAAGGCAACAATCATGCCACGTGGATCTGCTTTAGGAATGGTCACTCAGCTTCCTTCAAGTGATGAGACATCAATTAGCAAAAAGCAGTTACTAGCCCGTCTTGATGTTTGTATGGGAGGTAGAGTTGCAGAAGAGCTCATCTTTGGACAGGACCAGGTCACAACAGGAGCTAGTAGTGACCTTCACACAGCTACAGAGCTAGCCCACCATATGGTATTTTCCATTTTAATGCCTTGAACAATCTATGTTCGCCTGAAACTCGGGATCATTTCCAATATTCTTGGAACCTATAAAATTTTCCATATGGTTATAAATATAATTAAAGTAGGTTCATGTTTATTTACGCTACAGTTTATTGTCTTCTCAATTCCTACAACCTACTCGTTTGGCTATGAAAATCAGCATATAAAAAAATTGTGACTTGAACCACTCTGTGTGCTTTAAACAGAAGAATTTCCTATTTCAATTGCTTCTTGAGTGCATCTTTCCTATTTAAGGTATCAAGTTGTGGGATGAGTGACACGATCGGACCAGTTCGCATCAATGAGCAGCCAAGTTCAGAAATGCAATCACGTATTGATGCTGAAGTATGTTTGTGGAATCTGGGGTTCTTGTGATTTATTAATAATGGTAGACATACGTTTAATTTATTGAAATTTCTTGCATTTGTTGTGCAGGTGGTGAAACTCTTAAGAGAAGCATATGACCGTGTAAAAGCCTTGCTAAAGAAGGTTTGTCCCTTAGTTCTCATCTGTTTGTAGTATTTTCTTTCTTTTGAAAAATGAGAGCTGCAATATAAGAAAAAATATATTCGGTTATCCTTATGGTCCAGAGGAGAATTGGCCATTCAATCTTGTAAACTAATCGAGACCGAAATTGGGAAAAGAGATACGTATGGAGAGGAATAACCAATTGATTTGTTTCTCTAATTCTTAAGTCCAAGTGAATTCCAACTGATCCAAGTGATGGAGTTATATTTTTGTGGAGTTGAAAATCCATGAGATGTAATACCATGAAATTAGATTCCTAGATTAATTATATTTCCAAGCCAAATGCAGCATCAGTGCACTGCGAAGCTTAGACTGGAGTGGGAAGAGACTCCACACATAACACCTCATTCTCCCTATATAAGGCTTAAAATATTCTGGAGACGAGTCCTTCTATATGGTTTATTTCAAAGGTTTGGGAAAGGTGATTTATCCATAAATGTAAAGGTGCATTAGCAGTTTAAAAGGTATGGTTTAATTCAGGTCATGTTAAGCACTCGTTGAACCTTGTAGACTTGGGAAACTGATATTTAGTCACCAAATAACATGATCTGTGTCATTGTGCATGACCTTGAGATCTGTCCTAAAGTTGCACTTCATTGTAGCTTACTTTCTTCCCCTCCCTTTAGTTTTGCATCTCAACATATATGAAGGCCACTCCAATTGAGTGTATATACATTTTAAGAAAACCTAGAACCAGCTATATATGTGAATGGTATGAGTCTAGGTCCCCCAAGTTTAGCCTGTCATTGGCATTGCTCAGTAGGATCTGGGTTCCTAAGTACATCTATCATGCTGCGTGCATGTTTCTGGAATTTTTCATTTTAGTGCTTAAAATATTGTCGACCCTGATCCTTCCTTGGCTATGATGGACATTGATGGTTGGAATTAGCAAATTTTAGTATGGGCTAACTTTTGTTTCTACACTTATATTCAGCATGAGAAGGCATTACATTCGCTGGCAAATGCACTTCTAGACTATGAGACACTAGGCGCCGAAGAAATAAAGCGCATTCTTCTTCCCTACCGTGTAGGAAGGCTGCCCGAGCAACAAGAACAAGAAGGGAACTTTGTATTGCTTTAGAATTTGGCTCCTTTTCTTTTTCAAGAAATCTGCAATTCCAGGGGAGCTCTGTACAGTTTATTTAAAGCACCATAGATGGTTATTTGTACCACTACCAATCCCCCTTTTTTCTCTTTCTGCTACAAGATACACCAATGCAAGTCTATTCATACACGCTCCCAGAGTATCTCTGAAGCAACGTTCTGGCCTCTTGTCTGACATACAGCCAATGTGATGGATAATGTTTTTTTTTTTTTTTTTACCGTGGGTGTCCGGACCAGCTTGCACGCACCTCGACTAATCCCATAAGGCCCTGAAGTTAACGAGCAGGTAAATCTCCGGTGGCTCTAAGGGCACTTGAACTGGTGACCATTGAGCAAGCCCAGGCGGTAATGTATTAGTTGGAGAAATCCTGTATTGTCTAAATTATTACCCCATTTTGGGTGAAATTTTGAAGGTAATCTCTTGTATTGTACTCTTTTTTTTTCTTGGAAAAAATAGAACCTTTTATTAATAAATCAACTATCACATGCTTTCTCATTAATGACAATTTCAACTATATCACTCTGACAACCCTCCATCCATATGAGCTCTGACTCCAGAGCCAGAGCCTTTTTCGCCAGCCTATGTGCAGCCTCATCTGCTTGTCTTCTTAGATATTGTATTGACTACTTCACCCTTCGAACAGCTTCCACAACCTGTAGAGAATACCCTTCCAGGATCAAGTTAAAGCTTGCTATCATCTTGCAGAAATCCAGAGTCTTCCAAAGGGCTACAGCTCTGCCACCGTGGGGTCTATGATGTTTTTGATTGGAACACTCATTGCAGCCAAGACCTCTCCTTCTAAATCTCTTACCAGGGAACCTAGACCCATCTTTTATTGTACTGGTGAGAATGATGTTTTAAGCATGGTGCATTCTTTATAGACTCACCACCTTTTTAGTACAGCATCGACATCAGGGTAAGAATGGTTGAAAAGCTCTTCTCAGAATTAACCTTTCCAACACCTTAATTTGATGTTCCGAATCATTTGAACTGGCCATTAACCATTTCTTTGTTTCTTGTAGCCACTATTGAGAATCCCGAACCGACGACTGATGCAGGAGGTATGAATTTTTTAGTTTTAAGCCTTGAACTTCGACAGAACAAATCCCCATTCCCGACTGGAAAACCAGACTGCATAACAATGTCGAAAACTGCAAACCTCATATCAACACCTTTACCTACAAAACATATTTCCTGCTGTTTTACTATTTCAAGATCAGAAGCCTACTCTCCCAACCATCTTTTTCTAACATGAAAAACAGGAACTTAGATACAGATAAATAGCAATTACAGGCTCAGACAAAAATATATTATATATAAATAGAAATTACAAGAAACTCTACTTTGAATCACTCCTAGTTTTCGCCAGAATTTCATTAAATGCAATTTGAAACTACGATTAGTACAGCTTATAGCCAAATATGCAAACATCACCTCTTTCTGGCACATATGGACAACCACAAAAGCATACAACCACTGGACACGACCTGGGAAAACAGTGAGAAAGAAAACACAGAATAGCTTTTTTCCCCAATTTGTTTTCTTTTATAGCCTTTTCCATCCATGAACAGTTTTAGAAACCGTTTAAAATGCTGTGGATCTTGACCTAGTAAAGATGAGAAATCCAGAATATAAGCCTGGAAGCAATTCAAATAACATAACAAAGACTAGGAAAATGTGCACGTATGTATTTGAAGATGGAACTAGTACTATTGCCAGTCTGTCTCCAAAGCTTCCAAGAAATGAGAGCTGCGGAATCTTCATCCATGGCAGTCCAAGCCTCCACCACATCCTCAACCCCAACTCTCAGATCCGATCAATGGGTTCAGTTCGATCCTGCACTGCAAGCCGCTCTGACACATCAGCAAGTGATTTCAGATTGCACTTGATCAAGGCCTGCACGAAGTAGCATGTCTCGTCCTTTGTGTTCCCTTCAGGCACATCCACAACAAACGACTCAATCACAAGAGTCCCTGGTCTTCCATCAATGATCTCCGGATGGAGGGAAATAATGGACGAGTAGTTCTGCAATAGCCAAAGAATAAAAAAGAAACAGGTTGGGGCTCTTTTAGGCTTATGCATGATAACATAACTAAAATATCAACCTAGACAGCAAACTGGATCTAACTTATCCTACCAAGATCCTAGGTCATAATAGCCCTCCAAGAAGAATCCTCAAACTTAACCCGTGGAGCTGATTGATTCATATCAGCAGAACTCTATTGAAATGGTGCGTTTGGTTATCAAACCAAACTCATCTCATCTCACTCATTATTACAATTTTTTCAAATTTCAATACAAAATATAATAAATAATTCAACTTTTTCAAATCCCAAAACAATAATAATATTAAAAAATAATATTCTAACAATATTTTATTATCTAAACTTAATTCAACTCAACTCAGTTTAACACCCAAACGCTCACTTTTTAAAGCTAATCAATTGATTTAAAATTTTCTCAACTCATTACTTAAACTTATAAGCAACATTCGAGAACCAGAGCTTGATTTGTATGATATGAGTCCATATTTGCTCTAGAGCCTTCTTCTTTTTGGCAAGTGAATAAAGAGTTAAATAAGAAAATTAAGAGCTGAGTATATGCTCTTAATACCCTAAGTCTGTGATCCCCTCCAATTATCTTGATGCTGAGTATATGCTCATCATCATCAAGAAGTTCCAGTCTTTCTGTACTTGTAGTTGCAGGAAGCCCAGACCTAACATCCACTTCTCTGAGACTCCCAATCTCAAGGTTCCCCTTCACAATGCACCTACTGATAAATGGCTTGTATTTCTGTGGTTGATCGAATCTCCTCACCAAAGACCAAACCTGGTGGAATATATCAAACATAAAAAATTAGAAGGCGCGCTCAAATACAACATTCCAACAATCACGTTTCCAAAAAAGATAGTATTCAAGCTCTAAACTTCTCAATGAACAAAACTCGTTTCTTCATCAGAAAAACCTATCGTTCCTAAGTTTATTCAAGCTCTAAAAAACGTACACCTTTACGAAGATTTCTAGTTCCTAAGTTTTAAAGTTCGCAATCTCCCAGAAACTTGAAAACGCTCCCCTCAATTTTCTCAGCAACCAAACATACACAGAAGGAGAGAGTATAAATGATCGTCAAATTCAGGTATAAATATCAAGAAGCGCAAACGATATATATCGCAGATCAAGATCAACCACTATAAAAACTTTCGGTCAAACATTAGACGAATTACCAAGAAAACGCCCCCAGGAATACCAAAAATAACATATTCAAACACCGATCCCCCAAATTCTTCACGGAACTGACCCTCCAATGCATCCGCCAACCTAAACAGACACATACTCATAGATGTGCACCTATACGGCTATACGTGTATAATCGATGTAACACATAGACATGCATATATACATGACGTCGAGAGAGACAGAGAGAGAGAGTTTACCAGGTGAACTGGGGCTTTGATGCGCTTGACAAGCGCGGAGCTACACTGATTCTCGCCGGGCTGGTGGCGATGGAACCTCCGTATGAATTCGCACTCCACGCCGCTGAATTCGCCATTTCCAATCCCGTTAAATCTCCCATTCATCTTGATTGATTTACACAAATATTTGACCAAACCAAACGCTCTTAGCTTTTCTCACTTTAAAATCAACATCTCACTAAGATTGACTCGTCTGGCCGGGAAACAGAGCTCCAATAGCCGGCACAAGAGGGTCTCCAATAAGAGCTCCTGAGAGAAATATCTAGTAATGAAGAGGAAGAGGAAGAGGAAGAGGAAGAGGAGGAGGAGGAGGAGGAGGAAGAGCGTTAATGAGAATCACACCGCCATTGCAGACCTGCGGGCACAAGCCTTCCTATTATCAATCAAGAGGAGCGTAAAGTATAATAATGTAATATAATAAATTTTTTAATTTACTTTTATTTTATTTATTATTGTAAATATTTAGAAATGGGCTTGCAATGACTTAGATTTACGATTATGCCATAGTTTTGACCGCAAGGCCTCATATTTATTAGATTTATTCTTTATTTTATGTTTGTCTCTTTTGCCATAGAAATGTCGGCTATTTATTATTGCAAACCGCGTAACAGATTATTATTTTTAGCAGTATTATTTCGTGAACTTAGAATAATTATCAGATGGCTTTTAAATAAAAATAGGTAGGCTGAAGTCAAGATTCTTGTTTTGGGAAACAAGGTACATATAAGAGGATAAATTATTAAATTAACGTCAAAGTCTATTAAAATTATATAGATGTAATTTAAAAGCATAAAAAAAATAACTTTAAAGATGGTATCACTTATGCTAATTGACTTTCTTTATTTGTTAGCATTATATTCAAGTTTTAAGATTTAGTATGTAAGAGATAGACATATGAAATAAATCTTACGGTATTTATTTGAACAAGTATACATCCACTAATTCGGAATTTAACTTGAAAGTCATATTTTGACCCGGGCGTTTTCGGGAATGCCCCTAATAACCAACGAATGGCAAGTGCTTTTCCTTGTGTGGATGCACAATCCATAAATCGAATTTGAATAGACGATCGTTATTGGATCAAATGACAAAGACATTGTTGAAAAAAAGATGGCTTTTCCCGGATGAAACGAAAATTGGATTCATGTAACAAGATAAAGGTTTCCCATTCCTTAGCCGGAAAGATATGTGGCCATGAAATAGGGATTAAGCGGAACAGAATTGACTGGGTGGTAGAGTCGTGGAAACACCTCTTTCTTCCATATTTTGGACCTTAGCTCCGTGGAACAATATACTACTGCTGAAACACGGAAGAATTGAAATCTTAGATCAAAACATTATGTATGGATGATATGAACTGCCTAAACAAGAATTCTTGAACAGTGAACAACCAGAGCTATTACTCACTACATCAAAAGATTTCCATTAATGAAAGATTTGCATCCATTGGAAAATAAAAAATATGCATGTCAGATGAAATGGTTGTTGCTATCTGTTACAATAACGAATCATTGGTTTAACTGAATAACTAAATAAAATAGATAGACCTTTCTCTTCGTCTCTCAGGTCGACGAATCTTCTCAATTGAAAGATCCCCTATATGGATAATATACATTCCATATGGATAATACACATACCAGTTGACTGTGAGTCTAATTCTAATTGTTTTGTTCCGAAGCAAAGATATCCACGAGGCGGTTTGTCCTATTCAGATATTCACGACCAAGAAGTACTGGATTCTCTTTCGGATAGACCCTGAAAGGAGAAGGAAGTCTGGAATGCCAACAGGCGCCTCTTATTGAATTGCTCATTCAATGAGTATTCTCAATATTATGCCTTGAAGAGGACTCGAACCTCCACGCTCTTTAGCACGAGATTTTGAGTCTCGCGTGTCTACCATTTCACCACCAAGGCATCTTGAAAGTCACTCGTATTCCATGAATATGATATCTATCTAGTGTGATGTATGGAATATATGACAAAGGTGGAGTGTTAGAGTATTTCTATTGATTGGTCATGTCATATAGGCTCAAGTCGGACATCCAATTGCTTCGATTTGAATGATCTGGAGGATGCCTTATATATATTATATCAAAAAGATAGACAAGTGGGTCTCCGAGATCCTTTCGATGACCTATGTTGTGTTGCAAGGATATCTATATGATCCGATCGATTGCGTAAAGCCCGCGGTAGCAACTGAACCGGGAAAAGTATACAGAAAAGACAGTTCTTTTCTATTATATTTGTATTTTCTATTATATTAGTATAGTTAGCGATCCCGGCTCAGTGAGTCCTTTCTTCCGTAGACTTTCATCTCGCACGGCTCCTAAGTTATAAAAAAAAGAAGAACTCGTCTTCTTTCCTTTTTTTATTACCTTCCTCGCGTATGTATAAGATCCCAAGGAAATAAAATAAAGTGTACATCATACATATTCTTATGATTTCATTCAAACCCTTTATTTTATTTTTTATATATTTTATTTAGATTTTCGATATTTAGATTCGAATAAGTCGTATTGTAACAGAAACGCGAGTGATATATTGGATATCCACACGGATATGGATAGGTATCCTACATCTGAACTGAATTCTTTATGGTTAAAGAATCTCTTTCTAGTTGCTCTGGAACAATTAGGAGATTCTATAGAAGAAATACGGGGTTATGCTTCTGGCGGCAACATGCTATGGGGTGGTAGTCTCGCTTATGGGGTCAAATCAATACGTTCTGAGAAGAAATATTTGAATATCAATCTCATCGATCTCATAAGTATCATACCAAATCCCATCAATCGAATCACTATTCGAGACCCAGGATTCGGTTTTTTTCAGATTTGGCGAGCATCTAGAATAACTAGCGAATTACAATTATATTGTACCGCATTTGATGCATTGGTCTTTGCAGCTTTAATGCTTTTTGCTGGTTGGTTCCATTACCAAAGAAGAGATTGAAGAAGCGGTGTTCAATGTTCAATCTAGGGAAGATCTTACTAATAATAAAATAAGAAATACGATGGTTTATCTTTAGGGTTTATTCATAAAGAGAAAGTCACTTACTTTTTAAGGACAAGCACGAAAAAGTCACCCAAAATGGTCTGAGGTGCCAATCCAATTTATATAACTTCTGGAAAGACTCGACTAATGAATTCTCCATACCCTCACTTCCATCGCAACTGGATCTCTTCCCGCAACAATCACAGTTGGAACTGGACCAAGCGCACTAGGAACTGGAGCTGTTGTAGTCGTAGCTAGCAAACCCGAAGAGTCTCATATTAGCCTTAGCCATCGCACCGTGAACCGGCGGACAAGAAGGAATCGCCATCGCCAGCCTAATCCCAATCAATAGGAGTTTGATTTATGAGTCCAAATGACTTTTTTAACTCGTCTTTCCTAGCAAAACACCAGCATTCAAGCCCAATGAGACGAAATTCACTTTTTTAAGTAAATTATCCTGTGGTAAGAAAGAATTGGCTTAAATTCACATAGAACTGATGTGGACAAGTCTAATTGTAGATCATGCTTTGACTTCAACCCGATTCCTCCACTCCTAAACCCACTCCAGCCCTAGGGCTACTATAGACTTCGGTTCTTCGCGAGTTATCTAAGTGAAATTTGAAACAACTACATACCATGCACAAAACCTTCCAAGACGAGTTCTCCCAAATTGACGTTGTGAATAATAATCTAATACTCTTATTGCTACCGCACATGATTTTGAAAGTCATGATGATATTACTGAGGAACGTCTTTATCAAAATATTTTTGCTTCGCATTTCGGGCAATTAGCAATAATTTTTCTGTGGACTTCCGGAAACCTGTTTCATGTAGCTTGGCAAGGAAATTTTGAGACATGGGTACAGGACCCTTTACATGTAAGACCCATTGCTCATGCAATTTGGGATCCTCATTTTGGTCAACCGGCTGTGGAAGCTTTTACTCGAGGG
This sequence comes from Cyclocarya paliurus, assembly GCA_029856935.1. NCBI lineage: Eukaryota > Viridiplantae > Streptophyta > Magnoliopsida > Fagales > Juglandaceae > Cyclocarya > Cyclocarya paliurus. The sequence continues at coordinate 27,972,032 of CM056957.1, read as the reverse complement.
GGTGCTCTTGGACCAGTAAATATCGATTATTTTGGTGTTTATCAGTGGTGGTATACAATCGGTTTATGGACTAATGGAGATCTTTATACTGGAGCTCTTTTTCTATTATTTCTTTCTGCCATATCTTTAATAGCGGGCTGGTTACACCTACAACCAAAATGGAAACCGAGCGTTTCGTGGTTTAAAAATGCCGAATCCCGTCTCAGAAATCAACGTTAGATCCGTTAATGGCTCTATGGTAATGGTGCTTCTCAACGAGTCCATCCGAACTACTTCTGATAGAGGAGTTCAAAGGATGAAAGCGGAGGAGAAGAAATTTCTTCCTCTTCCAAAAAGAAAAAAACAACACAGAAATAAACGATATGATTCACTCTGTTATAAGGAGTGGAGGAAAGGATGAAATAAGGAGATTCTCTTCACCTCTATTCAGAGGATCAAAGATAAGGGATCTAAGAGTCCCCAAACCAAGCCAATTATCAAACCAGAGGGATATAGAACTACCACTACCTATGTTCCATTGGACACTGCTAGCATAGAGCTCCCATCCTCTGCCAATGCTTTTCCAGATGTGAGAACCATTCATTGAAAGGGAAAGTCACTTTAGAGAAGATAGGATAAGTTAGTGACTTTGTAATAAAGTAATAAAGTAAGAGGCATTATACTATAAGGTCATTTTTGGTTCGAAAATACACAATATATTCGATACAATAATAATAAAATAAATAAATAAATAAAAAAGAAATGATTTTCCAATTTTAAATTTTAAGTGATTCAAATTCATTTATTTTTTGAATGAAGTTACCCAACACAGTTTTTTATTATTTAAAATTCTTTATTATAGAGATCTCCAGATTGTAAAACATTATCGCCTTCGCGGAACTGGAGTATATTTCCGTCATTTCCGGAAAGTGCACAAACAGCCGCCCTTTCCCCTTTTCACAATGTTCGCGAAGTTGCTCACGAATCAAAGTGTGAATGCCCCTTCGAAGTGCCACACACTCTTTCCTTTGTCCTTCCCCCCATTCGATGCAGTTCTTCCCGTTCTCAGGACTTAGACGAAGAGCCATTTACAGTCTTATTGGCCCCGCCTTTCATTCCATAATTCACGGACAAGTTCTTGCATCCGATGCAAGTGTAACCTCTTTTTCTCGTCGCTCTCTCTTTCTTTCTGAAGAGAAATCTCCAAAAGGCGTTCCCAATAATTGAGATGACCCTAAAAAATGCGAATACGTTTAACGGTCTTTCTCAATTCTTCTTTTAAAGCCACCCTGGATAACCCAGGTTGCTGCTCCGGCGCAGGCTCAGGAGCTGAAGGTTGGTTGAGATCTAGCTCCGGTTGGGGGGTGCAGTTTAGATCGAGAACTAGGCGTCTCGAAGGGCCAGCATCGCTTCCACCGCCTCCAACGGAAAGAGGAAATTTGTCCATGTAAGAGAGAATCCAATCCATCGAGTCGAGAAATACAACAATGAAAGGACCAAGTCAAGCCCCAGTCCAAAGCACGGGAGTTATCCACAGTAGGCTGATATAAGATAGGATTAAATATTTGATTCTGGTCCTTCAGTTGCTTCGGCTGTCGTTGAGATCGGTTTAGGGAGAAATCTCTTCAATTTGGTCTCGCCTTTTGTCAAACAACAGAGTACAGCCATATTTTCTGTGGGATAGCCTCTCGGTTACCACGCGTCGTGGCCACTATTCGCATTATCACATCACATGGTAGTGTGGGTGGCAGCAGACAGGGTTTATCCCAATAAGGTGTTTAGGGCCTATGCTATTCTCGGTGATGATATCGTCACCGCAGATAGTAGGATAAGGGTCTCGTTCAATAGACAGATCGCCTCGAAGCTGACTGAGGCAAGGACCAGAGAGAGTAGATCTGGCTTCTGGCTATGAGGATGGCAAAACCCATTATCATCCTTACATAACATACTATATAATTGAAAAATGTGTTTGAGATCAATATGAGAATGAAAGCCTGTCAGCGGTTAAGTCAGCGAGACCAGTCACATAAGCCCCTTTAGAGATAGGGGCGAACCATGAGCTTACTTCGAGTATTTTTTACTCTGGTGGCAAAGACCAATGCATTATGGTCTTGGTATGAAGGAAGCTAAGTATGTGTGGGAGAGTATATAGACTCATCTATAGATTCACCTAGTGAGTATATGGATTTCGTGTCTAAGTTTCCAATAACTCTCGAGGAGTTTATGCCACCTGAGTGAATGGACATCCCAGGCATTGAAAGCCTGTCATGTCAGGTAATTTAAGTGCTTGATGACTCGGCATATCCAAGTCACATAACACCTACTCTCCCTATAGATGAGTAATGGGAAGCTCTCAAGATGAACAATGAAGCTTTGTATTCTGATCAAACAAAAAAAGAGTCTACGAACCAGGAGAAGAATTGAATGTCCAAGTTACTGATGATTTCGTAGAACTTGTGACAAAGGAAGAAATGGGGGAATTGCCTGAAGAAGTTGACAATAAAGAGGTGATGCCTTTATAGAGGAGGGTAGCTAAGGGTGTGGATAAAAAATGAGAGATAGACAGGCCACTTCACCACAGGATACATCCAACGATGCACAAGAATAAGATTCTTGCTGGTGTATTGGGCGCTGCTCTGCTATGCGCTATTCATGGTGCTACCGTAGAAAATACTTTATTTGAAGATGGTGATGGTGCAAATACATTCCGTGCTTTTAACCCAACTCAAGCTGAAGAAACTTATTCAATGGTCACCGCTAACCGCTTTTGGTCTCAAATCTTTGGGGTTGCTTTTTCCAATAAACGTTGGTTACATTTCTTTATGTTATTTGTACCAGTAACCGGTTTATGGATGAGTGCTCTTGAAGTAGTTGGTCTGGCTCTGAACCTACAACCCATTCTTGCTAACAGCCTCGTTGTTGTCCAATCCCTGAGGGCTCGTTAGCAAGTATTGCAAGCAACCTCTCGCCAAGACTAGTTGCGCGAGACTTTACAAATAAAGTCTGAGGATTGGCATTCTATTGCTGTCATTTTATATGTATATGGTTACAATTATCTACATTCACAATGTGCCTATGATGTAGCACCAGGCAGACTGTTAGCTAGTGTATATCATCTTACGAGAATAGCTTATGGTATAGATCAACCGGAAGAGGTATGTATAAAAGTATTTGCCCCAAGAAGGAATCCTAGAATTCCATTTATTTTCTGGGTTTGGAAAAGTGCGGATTTTCAAGAAAGGGAATCTTATGATATGTTGGGAATCTTTTATGATAATCATAAAAGAAACAATCCCAAAAAGCAGTTTACCCTCAGTTTCTTGCTTTGGACTATTGTAATTTCACTTACTTTGAGTCGATTAGACCTGCACCATACCGTACCGAAGGAAATTTATAGAGATTCTACAAGAGGGACAGCGGAGAAAGGCCAATAGGCCTTTCACAGCCCGCGCAAAGGGCGGCTACCTGTGATACTCGCTGCCCTTGAAGCGGAGAGCTTAAAAGGCGAACATTAAGGTATTGTCGAAGTTGCTTTCCAGGAGTTCTGGATCGAAAGAGCCCAGTAGCTCTTCCTGCGTCCAGGCATAAATGAGTAAGTAGTTTCCTCGAAGCTTGGTAAACCCGATTGTCTTACTGAACTGAGCTTTAACAATAGAGGACAGCGCCCCTACTACTTGTAAAAAAACTATGTCACTTCCTTCCCTAGCGTTTAGTGGAACTTGAGGCACTCTTTATTGGCTTTCAGGCAATGGAAGGGGCTATTCGACCACGTGAACGCGGTTAATCCGTAGTAAAGTAAAAGACTGCTCCTGTTGGACTATTGTAATTTCACTTACTTTGAGTCGATTAGACCTGCACCGTACCGTATCGAAGGAAATTTATAGAGATTCTACAAGAGGGACAGCGGAGAAAGGCCAATAGGCCTTTCGCAGCCCGCGCAAAGGGCGGCTACCTGTGATACTCGCCGCCCTTGAAGCGGAGAGCGTAAAAGGCGGACATTAAGGTAGCCTTTGAAGCGACCCCGGAAGTTAAGCGCAGCAACTGTAAGAAACCGAGGGGAAACTGCTTTTTGGGATTGTTTCTTTCACTTTACTTGTCAAAACAAAAGCAACAAACTGAAAGCTATTTGCTTAACACATTGATTTTGAAAAAAAAAAGCAACTCTTATCCCCTTCGGGGAGGTGAAGTAGAGAGCAAGGCAGCCCTCGTAGCCTTACGGAGGGGGAGGGGGGAGTTCCATAGGAACACCAATATAAGATAACTCTATACTCAAGCAATCAATCAAAGACAGAATAAAAGACTGCTAAGGAAGAACTCAAGATAGATGCAGTTACGTATACAACAATCACCCTTGACTTGGATGTAGCCAACACCAAAAAATATAACATTAAACTACAATGAAGATGAAGGAGTTTTTATTTCAAACAAGAAAAAAGAAAAAGATATATTCTTCTTTGAATACACCCCCATAGGGTGGCCACTATTCTTTCTTCCTCTAACTTATCTATATTTGTTTTAAATAGTAATATATAGAATCTTGCTCTGAAAGGTCCATGTTCTCTCATGGCTGCTGGCAATTTATTGGCAATCATTACAATTGGTACATTTCTTTTCTTTTTTAAAACTTTTGCATATTTTGCATCTAATCTACATTCCTGCCCATCCAATACTTTTAGAATTGTATTTGAAAATGTGGTTTCTTCCTCTGTTGCTCCAAAATTATCAAATTATCTATCGAGCTATGAAAAAGATTCAACAAAAGACAGAAACGAATCCACTATCTGTTTTACTTCAAGCAATACGTGGAGTGACTGGGACCAATTAAGTCACGTTTTCATTCATTTGGAATCTGGGCTCTTCTACTTCATTTTTATTTACTTAATTTTTTTATTATTTTCCCCTCTCTCTTCTTTTTGTATTTCTTTTTTTATTCCCTTCCATCGGGAAGTCGGACGAGGAGTGGGGACCTCTATACATGCCGACGACGCCTTTCACAACTACACTTATATCGACGCTGGCTCCATACCCACAAGGAGTATCGTAGAATTCACATCATATGTCTATCACTATCTTAGTATAAGGCCTGATAGTGATTTGAATCTCTTTTATCTAATAGCAGTTAACCAGCAAAACATCAAGACCTAATTTATGAACAAATTTCTCTAATTTAATGTTGGATGTCAATTCTGTTTAGTTTTAATGCATAAGTAAAAAAAAAAACATTATTGTCATATCTGAAACTTTATTTTAGTGTTTTTAACCAACCCTTCTCAACTTTCATCTTATTGCTTTGAGCTCCCTTCAAGAAAGTGTAATAGTGTAGCCCCTCTTTTTGAAGGATCATTCAACTGGCTTATCAATGGATATGCTAGCAAAGCAGAGAGGGGGAAGACGCAGGCATATTATGAGTGGTGCAATTATTCCCTTCGATTTGCAATATCAATTATGTAAAGTTTATTTTTAGCTCCTTGCATTTCAGACCATATTGGTAATCAGCGGTGGGTTCTTCCTGGAGCAAATAATTATTTTATGGGAGATATATGCATGGCAGGAGATTAGGGCATTGAAATTTGATCCACACTCATTCCCAATAAAGAGGGAGCCGTTTTAAATGATGATTTTTTATAATTTTTCGGGCGAACTCTACTACCACTATTGGAGGTTGTGGTTGTTGGTGGTATACATTGCAATTTGTTGGCATGAGATGTTTACAAGAGAAACCGATATCCCCAACCTCAAAATCTTCAATTAGGAAAAGATAAAATATGGTAGGATGACCACTTAAATCACCGGCAATAGTGGGATGTGGAAGGTCAAATTTGATAGATTTTGGAGTGACGAAACTACTGGTATGACATGTGTAGTCATCAAATGTGTTTCTAAGTAGCGGAGCGTGGTGGCTATGCACGGGACAATTTGCAAGTGAGGATCATGCATCGAGATCTTTGCTGCAGTTCCAGACTGTACAAGCAGATTGGCAACTGAGAAGTAGTATGGTGGGGTGCGTATAGACAATCAATTGTCGAAAAACAGACTAGGCTTAAACCGAACTAGTGAAGAGGAAAAATTCAAAAAAATAAACAAAAAATCTATAAACAAAACGGTGCCAAAAAAAGAATAAAGGCAAGGCCTCATCTTCCTCTCTGGTGGAACCACTGAATAGAAGATGAGTGACTTTCTCTTTCTAGAGAAAGAGAAGTGTGGCTTAGTAAATTTGCTTGTTTGTTATGTTGCTATTTACTTTCAAAGTATTTGTTTTTTACAATCTCCTTATTTTGATTGAGATAAAATAAGATAAGATGAAATAAGATAAGATAAAATAAGATGGAATAAGATAAAAACATCTCTTTACTGTAAGAGAATGTTTGGAGAATGAGATGAGATGAGAATTTTATGAATAATAATAAGATGGCTTGTGAATACTATTGAGATAGTTTGAGTTAAACATTTTTTAAGTTTTGGAAAAGAAGAGAGAAAAAGTTAAATAAAAAATATTATAAAATTAAAATATTGTTAGAATATAATTTTTTAATATAATTTTTATTTTGAGATTTGAAAAAGTTGAATTGTTTTTTATTTGAAAATTTGAGAAAGTTATAATGAGTAGTTTGAAAATATTTGTATTTAAATAATATTTAGAAAAAAAAAAGATAGAATAAAATGGAACGAGAATTATTTTCAAAGACTTGTTTGCTTTCAAAACCCATATCATCCCATTTCAACTCATCTCATCTTCATCATTACAACTTTTTTAAATTCTTATACAAAATATAATAACATTTTCTTTTTTCAAATCTCAAAAAAATCTTCTCAAATTTTCACACTAAAATATAATCAATATTCTTACTTTTTCAAATCTCAAAACAACATTCTTAAATTTCTATCTAAAATATAATAAATAATTTAATTTTTTTAAATCTTAAAATAATAATAATATTTTTAAAATATCTTATTTTATTATTTATAAATCATCTCAATTCTCCTTCCAATCCAAACGGCCTCTCAATCAGAAAAGAACCATGAAAACAAAACAAAACAAAACAAAAGAAAAGATGAAGAAGAAGAAGACGACGAAAAAGAAAAAAGAAAAAGAGGAAGAGGAGGAAAAAGATGAAGAATGAAACTCGTTCGAAAGACGGTCAAGTTCAACCTGTCTTATTATTTTTTTTTCCTAATCAATCCGAACTAGTCTTCGATTTGCTAGAACTCGCACTTCTCGAAACTTCCTCCGTCTCTTTTATTATATTTTTTTGCTTATTTTTTATTATTTAATCACTTACGTGGGTTCCACAGTCCACACCGTCCATTCAAAATTCATACTCTTAAGTGCTTTCAAGGAACGGGTACAACACTCTCAATTCTCAAATCCTCATTAATCTACCTAAAATTAATAAAAAAATTATTAAATTAAAAAGATAGTCTTTGTGATTTGTTTTTGAATAAATAATCTTTATGTTCTAATGTTAAATTCTTTACTCTATATGTTTTCAACTTTTAGTTTATATATTTAGGATTTGTTGGGACATTTAGAATATCTTGAAATTGATGTGAATAATAGTGAAATAGTTTATAAATAGTATTAAAATATTTTATTGAATTTTGAGGAATGAGAAAGAAAATTTGAATAAAGAATTAAAAATATGATAAATTACAAAAATATTTGAATATAAGTTTTTAACATAATTTTTGTATTGAAATTTAAAAAGTTATATTATTTTTTATGTTTTGTGTTTAGATAATGAGTAGGTAAAAATTAGATGAAAAAATTGAGAATTTAAAATTGAAAAATATTTTTATATTTGAGTAATGCTTGAAAATAGAATATTTTGAAATATATGAAAATACGTTAGTGTCCAAACCATAGTTTTAAATTCCATTCCGTTTTGACTGGAATGGCCAAAGTTTGCCGTTTCGGGTAGTGTCTGGAACACTAGACCCTCTCATTTTGTTTCATTCCAAATTCTGGCCATTTTGGTTTGTTCCAGCCATTACGGTCAAATTCCGGCCATTCTCACCAGAATTGACATTTCAGTCCCTGTTTCGTTTCTAACTATTTTTATAATTTTCTTATGTTTGAATGGCATTTTAGTAAATTTTAAATACAAATGATATTTAATTAATTCTAGAATATAAAATGTATTTATTTAATTTTAATTTTTTTTGTAACTTTAAATATGTCTCCTCACTTTCTCATTTTTTAAATTTCATTATTTTTAATAATTTCTCTATTATTTTATTTTTATTTTTTGTTTTTGTATCTCAACTCAAGTTTATGATTTTTTCAATATATATTCATTTTATAAATCTTTAATTCTTCCATATATATACATATATACATGATACACACTTATATATATATATATGTATGTATTTATTCTATTAGTTGTTAGTTTATATATACATATAAATATTTGTATATAATATATAATTACTCTCGAAACAGTATATCGGAATACACCGGCACCGAAATATTCTATTCCAGTACCTAAACCGGAATAATCACCAGAACGGAATTCAAAACATGGGTTCAAACTAGTCTAATATTTTCGTGATTTTTACTTATTGTCTAATCACAGTTAGAAAAAATATATATACATATTTATAAGTTCACTTATTGACACATAAAATATATTTAATATGGGAACTTGTCACATCACTTAGGTGTGATTTGGATAGTGAGTTGAGATGAAATGAATTGAGATGAAAGTTAAAAGTTAAATAAAATATTATTAAAATATTAGTTTTTAATATTATTATTATTTTAAAATTTAAAAAAATTAAATTTTTTATTATATTTTGTGCGAGAATTTAAAAAAATTATAAGGATTAGATAAGATGAATTGAAACCATCATTATATCCAAGCTCAGCATTAGTATAAAAATATTTGCCTTTTGATTTTTTTTTTTAATTATAATAGGCTTAAAGTAAATAGTATATTTGTACATTGACTAGTGAGTAATATAACGATCAAGATAATCTATTTTTAGAAACAAATGATCAAATAATACTCTACTCTTATATTACAAATGAAATTGAGAGATTTTATTCCGTCTAAAAACAAAAAAAAACCGTATATTTCTCATCAAAATAAAAGAATGGAGAGTACAACACACTCTCGGTAAAAGAGAGTGTGTACTGTGTAGTACCCTTTTTTCCAAAGTTAAGACGATCTACCGTGCGAGGTAGGTCAGCTGCACGTGATAGGTAAGCAGGCTGTAAAAGGTCAACTCTCATGTGGCCCCCTTCTTTATATACATTTTTTATGTTGTTTTTAATGAAATCTAGTCAAATTATTGGATAAGAGTTTTTCTAGGAAAATAAATTTCTTTCTTTCGATCTAAAAATGTTTGAATTAAAGCCTCTGTTAAAAAGTTGAATACATGTGTATAAAGAGAGTAGTAAAGTATTAAATTGAGATCTTTTTTGGTTCACTATTCAAATTGGATGGTCTACTCTACAGAGAAAACGAATACGATATTAAATAGTTATCATGCATATCCATATAACCTTCAGTCTTGTATGGATAATGAGTTATCTTAATTCATTTCATCTGATCTAATTATTATAATTTTTTAAAAAATTTAAATAATTAATTAATTAATTGCTCATTAATTAATTAATTAATTGAGCAGGGAATCTACAAATAATATTGTGGCATATACTATGCAGCACTTACACAACAGCCAATATTTGCTGCTACATGTTGGTATGCACTAAATATTGTTGCAGCATTTAATATATCTCAGTATGCATGATTCTTGTGAGAAACAATCAATATATATATATATATATATAAATAGTTCTTGATCTTATTTGCTAGCTTTTGGTCATGTGCAGTAGAGTACTCTGTCTCTGATGATCCGTTCATTCATTCGTCTTTTTCAAAAGTGAAGTACTTGTGGCATGACAATATTAGACGAGTAATTACGTACTCACAGAAACCATGTGATCTGATGAACATTTCTTTTCTTTTTTTTTCTTGGTATCTGAATCAGAATGCATGTGATCTTAGAGTTTTCCAGTGACTTCAGCAGAGAGCTAAGAGATCAGCAGTATTAAATTCTATTACCAAATTAAAAGCACGTTAATGCTGATGTTATTGAGTTTATACATCATTGATTTGCAATTCTTAATTAATTTGTGGATTGATTTTTCTATTTTTGGTTTGAATATAAATTCCACATTATTGATGAATTATCTCATATTACTTGTAGATAAGGTCTTGGGTATGTTTATAAAGAATGAGTAATCATCTCTTGTAGAACTAGTTTAATAAGATAAGTTGGATTCATGAATTTCTTTATGATATCAGAGCCTGATACAGGACGAATGAGACCCACACTATTTATCCCGTGACAAGAATCAGGAAAAAATACTGACCTGCACGTGAGGGAGGGTGTTGAGGAATAATCTTACATTTCCTGTAGACAAGATCTTAGATATGTTTATAAGAAATGAGTAATATTCTCTTGTAGAATCAATTTTATGAGATGAGTTAAGCTCATGAAATTTTTTTTATAATATCAGAACCTGCCACACGACGAATGAGGACACACATTATTTATCTCGTGACGAGGACTAGAAAAAATACTGACCTACACGTGAAGAAGGGTGTTGAGAAAGAAATAATCTTACAGTACCTATAAATAAGATTTTAGGCATATTTATAAAAAAAAAATAATCTTCTTTTATTAAATCGATTTCATAAAATAAGTTAAATACATAAATTTCTTTATATATAATCTCTGATGCGATCTCTTTGGGGACGAGTGTCTAACCCTAAGCCCAATTTATCGACGTTTGGAGCTACATATGATTGGATAAATCTATGCCTTTTTTTCTCGGGACAGGAGGCCCAACTAGATTATTGGCAGGCAATGATCACATGCATGATTAGCATCGCTGGATGTTTTTGCAACAAGCTTTTAGAGCAGCGAGTTGATATCAAATACCCTATTATTATAGAACAAGATATTTCTGTCGTGATTCTTCAGGATAATGAAAACTTGCATGGACAGTCTCCAGATATTATTGCATTGCGCATCACATTAGCCGGCAAACCTGCGATTTATAACATCATTTACTTTTACTTTTACATAATCATTTATGTCTTGGCTAATGATTTGTTACTTTATCAATCTGTATTCATTCAAGCCAAATTAATCTCACTTTCATCCTATTTTAATTATATTAAATAGTATGTAGTACATTCATCACTATTAGATGATAAAAAAATATATAATAAATAATCATTTAATAGTAATAAATGTGTTATATCTTACTTAGTAAAATAAAAATAAAATAGTAGTATGGTTTATAGACTTTCCTTTTTCAAGTTATTAGCAACGACACAATTTCGTTGCATTTTATTTTCATGTTTTCGTCCGTCCTAGTTCCACTTCAGTTCAACAGCAACGTCAGCCTTTCCTTACAAAGTACTTGATGTTACCAACTACAACTTTTTAATTACAAATATTAACTCAATCACCAACGAGTTTTTTTCCCTTGCAATTAATTTTTGACTTGGGAAGGTTATTGGTCCGGACTTGACATTATACGTGGCATCCATTCTAGTTGCATTTGTCATATTTCCACGCAAATAATAATGTTTAGTAGCAGCATTTGGACTTGATATTACCAACGAAAATCTTTTTCGTTGTAAATAATTTTATTATCAATGAGTTTATTTTTCTTAAATTATGTGATTAGCATTGGTTCTACTTTCCTTGCAAATAATTTCCTTACTGATAAACTAGTGCTGGTGGATGGTCCGGACTTGATACCATACGTCGTTTTGGAGTTTTTCTCAAAACGGTGTCGTTTTATTAAAGAAAATTTTGTGTGTGAGATTGCTGAACCTTAGCCTGGGCCCTGGTTTCAACTAGGCGGGTGGGGTGGCGGGTGGTGGAGCCCTGCTGCCCACCCCTAATGTGTGTTTTACAATTATATATGTTTTTCTATACCAATGCAATATTGTAATTTGTTGGACTGCTCCATTCTAAATGGATAGAGGAATTGAGAAGTTGTATTTCAACTCCTTAAAGAACAATACTATTTTTCAATCAGATTTGCTAATGCGATTCATTTTAAATAACACATTTTTAGTGAATGCATATGCTTACAATTTAAATAGATTATTACTTAAAATATGATATATTAGCAAGTATAATTGGGGATTAGAAAATTTTTTATGAACAATATCAATCACGTACATTAATATTGGGTCAATAAAATCCAAGATTTAACTTATCAGTCTATTCTTTCAAAGTAGAAAATGCCATACAGTGAATGATCTTTTATATACCATACAAGTAAAGATGAGTAATTGACATTCTGGGTGCTAAGTGATTTTTTTATTAGGTAAGTATGGATGAGGTGGTACTCTTATCCTATAATAATATATCATATTATTAAAATTGTACTAATTTTAATTGACATAACATCCTATAATAAGATGAGAGTACCACTTATCCATATTCTAAACAAAAATTAGTACTTGATTTTTGACACCTCTATTTGTCTTTAAAATATAAAGCAAAACGATTGATTCATAGGCTCATGCCCCCGAGACAAAAAACGAGGGGAGAACAAAAATATGAGAGCATGAACAAAAAAAAAAAGCAAGGACAATTCATTAGGACAAATTGTCACAACCCAAAAAAGAATAGCTGTGGGATCTGAACAATTAGTGAAGACATCCCAATCTCCATGGATCCAACTTCAATCCTCCTTGCTGATAGCATCTCACACAAATAGCATTTACCAATATCTGAAAAATGAAAACTACAAAAAAAAAAAAAAAACTATCCAGTAAGGTGGGAAGCATCCACCTCAGTTGATGAAATACTTGAGACATCAAGGCTGTAACCTTTATCTCCTATAGTATCTTCGGCTTGCAAAAAGACCTGACGGTGATCATGGTCGTGCATGGCCTTTCATATGAAATTTACCTGTCGATATTATACAACATAACCAGAAAACTCTGGACCACTTGTGATCCATGAATAGCCAAATAAGCAATTTCTACAATATGGGTTAGGCTTACAAAATAAAGCAAAAAAATTTCGAAAGGGGTGCATCCAGCGATATCCACATCCTAAATCTTCACCTTCTTTAGCATCTTCTACCCATCAGCTTCCTTGACTACCCTGCCATGCACCACTATCTATCATCATCTTCGGTGTATTTTGTCATCCTTTACTGCCACTACAATCTCATTTGTTCTCTGTGTGGGTATTCCCTACCATCTCATCTACACTTATTTTGGGGGTACTCTGGAACATCTCCTCCTCGACTCTTCCACAGTTCTTCAACATAGGCTCCTCAACTTCCATTATAACCTGAAGAAGTTCCAAAGAGGTAGCTGCTGGATCCAACTCCCGACAACCCTTTGGAGCGTTATGAGCTTCTTGGCCTGTAAGCAAGTAATTAGGGACCTGATGAGAAAAGCGAAACATTTCTTCTTTGGGAATCCTTCTGACCTCCTTGTGGTCCATGTGCCTTTGAAACACTGTCCTGAAACCAGTAACTTTAATAAGAGGAACAACAGACACACCTTGTTCCACATTAAAGTCATCAAGCACTTCCACCATGTCATATTTGTGTATCAAGTCATCTGGTGTATGCTCATTCCAATCCGGGGACCAATTTCTATACAGAGCCCAGACTTCTCCCTCTCTTGGATATATGCAAATGACCCCACGAATGCCTTTTGTCCACATAACCTTGTGAGAGAAAGAGTTTAATGTTTCCGTCGTTTCCTGTCTGCCAATCCTGAAATCCCCACATGTTTTTGAGAAACCAGAACCTATCCAGTCTATTGGGCCCAATTCCTGGTTGCTTCTTGAGTTAAGCCAACTGATCCGCATCTTAAATGGCTTCAAAGAGATCACCTTATGAACTCGAGCATAGTAACGAGGCATACCATCATCATCATCATATGCAGCCCAGACCTGGTCATCCTCAAAGGAACTTTCAGATCTGTCCAGGTCAAAATTGTGAAAATCAGAATCTGGAACATTGATTGATATAGGCTCAACATCCTGTTGATCTGTATCATTATCCATACGGTTAGAGATAGAATTGTTTTGCTTTCTTTTATTGCTAACATCTGACTCACCCCCCTTATGCAGGTCATATGTGTCACCATTCACCACACCCAGCTGCTTCTTAGACTCTTTGTCTTTCACCTTCTCCTTCTCTTTCTTTGAAGTATTTGCTTCAGTTAATGAGCTCCATTCTTTAAGTTTCTTGCGGAGTTCACTCCGAGCCTTCTCCAGTAGCATTTTCTGTATTTCAGAAAACATCAATTCTCTCTCACTGTTGGACTTATTATGAGTACCAGAAAAACCAAAAAACCTTTCTGTTCCAGAACAACCCCTAGTTGGTTCCGATAAGCCTACCATGCCCGTTCCTCCATTTCCCATAGTCATTTGATTTGCCGCATGGCCTCCATAACTGTTCAAACAATTATCATCTAGCTTTCTCTTCTTCAAGTGTATATCTCCTTTAAGGGCAGAATTACCCATGCCCTTATATAGATGACTCCTCTCCCATTCGGGGGCAGCGGACCATTCTTCCTCACGCTCTCTCTTCACTCTCTCACTAGCCTGTTTAACAACAGTTGCAGCTTGAGCAGCAGCAGAACTTGATGCAGCAGTACAACCAAAATCAGCCCCTCCGGAGAAAGAATTCCAGTGGAAGTTTGTGTTACTGAATGAATTCAGACCTTCATTATATGGGTTATTAATTCCAGGATGATGCCTTGAATTCTGATGCGTCTTGCGAGAAGACCAACTAGAGGACTTAAAAACATTAGGAGGTGGAGGCTTCTCTAAAGCCATAAAAGCTTCGTTACAATTAGGGCAAAGCAGAGTGTGATTTAAATAAGTCCTGAGGTACTCATAATGTGTCCTGCATCTATTACAAATGGTCCAAAAAGTATTAGTTTTGATATGTGGAGGAGGAACTGAAGAGGGGCCCACCCGATTGCTGCTATGACTGTTCTTTGCAGTTGAAGCAACATTCCTGGTAACATTATGAAAGCCATTTGCTCTGGGTGGCACTGATGGACCACCACTCCGGGCTGAAGCATTCTGCTGACATCCTTTCAAATTCCTCTTCTGGTTATATGATAATCTCTTAGCCTTATCTGATAACAAACTCCAGGCCTCGGAAACCAACTTAAATGCGCCCTCTGCACCTAAACACTTGTTTTTATCAGGATGAAGCATGAGAGCTAGCTTCCTGTATTGTTTCTTTACTGTCTCATCATCAGCCAAGGGATTTACACCAAGTACACCATACCAATCTGCTTCCCCACCTATTTTGTTTTCAGAATAGATATAGACATCAAGTGTCATTAACATTTGAGAGAGCCCCTCAAGCTCGGGATACAAATTTTGAGCCTTCAAGGCAAATTTCTTTGAAGCAGCATAATTTCTCTCCATAAACTTCCTCTCAGCAATTTCTTTAGCCCTGACAGCCTCATCTTTATTGCACTCCATAGTACTTTCTTCCTCTCACAACCTATACTAAATATAAGCAATATATAACCCCAAGCAACCTTCAATGGTTATGAACCTGAACCCAAAAATAAGAAAATCAAAATTACAATATAAAAAGGAGACATTAATATCAAATTTTGGCCAATGGGACATGAATCCCAAGTTTTAACTACTTCTGAAAGGAACAATAAGATAAAAATCATATCATTCATTTGTAGAACTTTTGAGTTCCACAAATCCAATTACTTGAAATGGCAAACCAACCATGCTACCATTTTTAACAGGAAGATATGTACAAAATATTCTCCTCATTTAAGTAGATGATGCACTAGTACAAGTTAGAAACAACAGTGTTCAACTGTATTTCAATTGTTCAATACAATTCCAGGTCAGCAACAAAGTACACCTAGCATTGTCGACATAAGGATTTTCCATTATCTCCAGAAAGGTTTAAGCAATCAATATTAAATCTACAGTGGGAGATGCAGAGAAATCTCACTTGATAAATATGAGTAGCACTGCTAATGATGTTACCTGTAATAGTATGTGTCCAATGTCTATAATTCACAAACACAACATGAAGGTTGTTTCTTAACAATTTTACTACCAGCTCCCCAGAGTGGAGCTATGTTATACCTGTTTTGAGGTATAGAACATACAAAACATATTGCTTGAGATAGCTTGGTAAGGGCAGAAGCAGTTATCTTTATATACAGCAATAAGAAAAAGAAAAACACCAAAAGAAAATGTCCACAAGCACCGCACAGTTAAACAGGCACTGCCATTTGAGACTTGCAAAAAAGATGCTTTGTTAACATTTATGATGCTAGATGATATATCAGAAAAAAAAAAAATCAGTCCAGGTAACAAAATGGTCAATCTTTCTTGTACATGGATGAATGTTCATTTCAACACAACTAGACATTAATCCCAAGAAATTTGAGGAAGCTACTTCAATCATTTTTACTACTCATTTCCATGTTCTCGGTTACCTCCTACCCTCGAGATAATTTGCCTCCTTTTTGCACTTTTTGATCCTTTCTTTTGATAAGTAATAATTATTTCCCATTTTTTTATTCTTTCGAATTAACAAAGTACTTAATTTATAATTGATGTATTAGTAGGGTTCCATTGTATATGTCCAAACAACTTAAAATGACTCTCCATCATCTTATCATCAATCTGTGTCAGCCCCACTTATGAATAACAACAATCCTTATCTTCTCTAGTGTTGTCAGTCGCCACACATCCATCTTAACAAGCTGATCCCAACTACAATCATTTTAAAGAAGTTTTTCTTGATTGCCAAACAGTCTGAACCATACAGTATAGTTGGGCCTTAAAACAATTCTATAAATTTTTCCCATTTGCTTTGTGGGTATCCTACAATCATACAGTATCCCAGATGCATCTCTCAACTTCATGCAGCCTGCCCAAATTATATGAGAAAAATCCTCTTCAATCTCCCCAGCATTGTGTGATAAATCAACCAAGATACCCAAAAGGACCACTTTGTTACTTATGGAAAATAATGGACACTTTTCATATTAACCAGACACAACACCTTGAAACTACTCAAACGCGTATAAACTTCCTTATGCATAATAGCTAAACAAAAGGCATAAAACATGCAAGTATCACAAATCTGAAGATTTAGTAATCATTGATAGATTATATTAAAAGGGGGAAAGGCCCTTTTATGATGTGTGTCTTCAATAATTGTGATTTGCAATCATGAATCAGGGAAAATAATAAAGAAAAATGATAGTAGGTGAAAACTAGGCTGGCGGGATGGAAGAGGCAGTACTTATTTAAGGGAATGAGAATATTAGTCTGATTAACAGTACTCTTTCACATTTGTCCACCTACTCTGTCTCTATTTCCCCTTACTGCAAGTGTAACCAACCGCCTTGAGAAGTTTTATAGAGATTTTTTCCTGCGGTGGCATGAGCGAGGAGTTGAAATTCCATCTTGTGAATTGCCCCAATGTGTGTTCCCTAATCTCCAAGGGCAGGTTAGGAATCAGGAAATTGATTACATCCAACTATTCAACTGTGCCCTTCTAGGAAGTGGCTATGGCGATATCTCAATGAAAGAGATGGCCCATGGAGAAAGGTTAATGAGGTAAATGAGTCTTATGGGATTGTATTATGGAGAAATATTTGGATTTGGGGGGAGTAGTTTTCATGACATGTTATATATGAGGCAGGCAATAGATCCAAAATAAAATTATGGCCTGATGTGTGGTGCAGGGATCAGCCTCTCAAAAAATGGTTTTTCTGGATATATTCCCATTTATCTAGCTAAGGATGCATTAGTACAGCCGTTTTACAATGTTGAAACGGATCACCTCAATGGGCAGTGGACTTTATCAAAGCAGCACAGGATTTAGATATCTATCTTTTTAACACAATCTATGCTCAACTGTATTATGCTGGAGTGAGATAGGATGGGGAAGACAAGGTGCAATGGACCACATCCAAAAAGAGGGGCATTCAGAGTTGAAGTTGTACCATAATACATTGATCCCTCATGAGAGTACTAGCTTTCCATGGAAGTTCATCTGGAGGAGTAAGGCCCACCAAGAGTAGCTTTCTTTGGACGGTGTAACTAGGAAGGACCCTTACTTTGAAATGGCTAATTTATTTAGACAAAAGCACGTCACCCTGCAATGCATATTGTTACGATCCTAAGGGTTAAGGGAGAAGACTACTATCAGGTCAGTGTCAATAGAGTCAGCCGTCATGGACGTCAAAATCGGAAAAGTGGTGAAATGTTACGATTGTTTAGCCAAATCCGTATCCAATGGTCCTAGGACAAATGGATAGGTCTTCAACACATAAATACATCACGAAGCCATCCTTATTTAACAAGATTTTCCTTTTACTTTTATCGATAAAATTTAGGTTCGGGGAAAAAAGAAATCGTTCAGAAAGCGCCTATACCTTTTTTTGGATCAGTAGTGCGTCACCTATACACTCATATGTCCAGCGCTCAACACCACGAAATTTGAAATAATGGATAAACATTGAACACCACTGAGAATTGTATCACAAAACAAGTAAATAATTCATTTAATACTGAATTACAGCCACCATGCAGTAAGCCCACGAAATGTAGCAAATAATAAACCCGCCGCCTTTTCTTCACGGTTTATTTTCCCACAAACCATTGAAAACACAATGAAGAAAACTTTAAGAAAGTACAGAAAAATGAACTAGGGAAGCATTAAAGGTGATAATTCACAAACTGAATTCACTTGGAGAACTCAAAATTTCAAGTCAGCAAAAAGTTGGCCGTGGATCTACAGGGGCAGAGGAATCAGAGTAAAGTCCAATTTCCAGTAACACGATTTGAAATCTTAACCATTCAGTATTTTTGCAAAACGAAACCCTAGATTCTGTGATTTTCACAGACAGTAGAAATATTTATCAGCAAAATTTATTGCTTTCTGAAGGAAAATCGAAAAAATGGATAATAGAGTAAATACCCATTGGAGAAAGGTCTCCGACTTGAAGAGATTTAAATCCGAGAAGACCATCCCCGTGCAGAGTCCCCTATTTGTCAAAGACTCAAAACCGCCCAAGAACATCAGAGGAATTCTCGGATGCCCATGTAACTTTAAATAAATAAATAAATATAATAATAATAACAATGAAAAAAAAAAAGAAAGTAAGTATGGGTTTGGTTTTTTTTTCGTTAACCCAGAACGTTTAACTATGGTTAAATTTTAACTATTGGGTTGAGTTTGTAATTTGCTAGAAATGTTGAAGCATGTGGCTAAATTTTGCAAGTTTAGAAAGAGATAAAAGATAAATACATGAGTTTATATTGTATTTATTTTTGTTTATGTGAATTTGTTTAACAACAACGCGTTATCTATTTTATGTATCTATCTCTCTTTTTTAGATTGAGTATTAGAACAAAAATTATAAAAATAAAACTTATTAAGAATTATGTTCATAAAAGTCTTATGCAAATAATTTATCATCACACATTTTTTTGTTGTGCAATCAATCCCCCCCACCCCCTCCCAACAAAAAAAGGATAATTCCAACTACACAATATTAAAATGAAATTGTGAGGTGGCTAACCTATTGGTCTCTCATTTTTAGGTTGTGTAGATACATACTCATAATGTAACTAACCACTAACCTACCTCAAGGAAAGCATAATTTGAAGCCAGAATCCCCTTCAGTTCATAATAAGCTCATATATAGTTCCTGAACAGATGGACTCCGTTAGGAATTCCGCTACGGTTCATATATGGCATTGAATTTGTAGAAAGTGATGCATATTTTAATGAACAATGAACTCAACAAAATAAGGATGTTCTATAATTTGCCAAAGATATAGTGTACTAGTCCTGGTTAGTGGGTCATCTGAAAATTACCGTTCAAATAATCCTCTTGACGTGACAATATCACATGATTTATAAACACGAGCAAATTTAGAAAGTAAGATGAGAATTTTTAGTTTTAGATGAAAGTTTAAAATATTATTTTTTGATATTATTATTGTTTTAGAATTTGAAAAAGTTGAATTGTTTATTATATTTTGTATAGAAATTTAAAAAAAATGTAATGATGAGATAAGGTGAGATAAAAATTTTATGTTTTATGTTTGCCCCCAAACTTGCAAGGCATCCAAAAATATAAAATGAATAATAAAACCCTAAGATCCTCCCCGATACCCCTTATATTTTTAATCTCCTGGCCATCGAGTAATCAACCAATTGGAGTGGATTTTAGTCTTCCTTTGTAGTTTCATACTCTCTTTTTTTTTTTAATTTTTTTTTTTTTTATGATAAGCTATGTGGTAGTGCCACGTCCAGAAGGTCATTTGAACAGTAAACTTCGTATGACTGGATAGCATTTCTAATAGAGAAGTGGTTTAGTCACAAGGATATATCATAAAAGTAAACCTACAAACTGACATGAATTCATATGATATATTAAATTTATTTTATAATTTAACGTACTATATCAAGTCATATCAGTCTGTAAATTTATTTTCTCAATATTATTTGTGGATAAAAATATTTCTCTTTATAAAATTGCATTACTCCTATGTTTGATTAAAAGTCTTGGGATTTGGTATAAGAGTTGTGTTAGGCTTTTGATCGCTGGACGTATCGCCTAACACAAATATGGATTTTTATTTATTTTTTAATTTTTTAATTTTTTTAATATATTTAATATTTTTAAAAAATAAAAAAATACACCAATATATTAAAATTTATTTTTTTAATCATTAAGTAAAAAAAAAAAAAAAAATATACAAACAATCAAATTGAGCAATCAAAATAGTGGATAAATTAGATATAAAATGAGTCGCTAATAAGTAGCCAATTTATGTACAAAATCTTTGAGGTACGATACTACGATCACCCTAAAGATCAAAGTACAGTCACTAAATAGAAGAGTACAGTCTTTCTCTACATATAGTTCGGTGCAGTGGGATTCCATTTCAAAAGGTCCCCTTCTCGTTGCTGACTCTTACTTTCCACTTTCCTTGTGATAAGATAACGAAGTCCTGGTAAGCCATACCGAAGGCTACTTTCGAACAAAAACAAATCTGAAAACTGAAAATGAAAAACCGTTGCGTTCTCTTTCAGTGATTCGCTCTGAAAACAAAGACCTTCAGAACTTTCGTCTTTCCGCCACTGTATAAAATCTCTTTTACCCTGTTTCTTTTCTTCACTCTTATGTTTTTTTTTGTGGGTTCAGTGACTCTTTTTGTAGGCAGGGTTGTTGGTTCTTCGTTTTCTTTTTTATGCAATGGTATTGTTATCGTGACAAAGGGGTTGGAAGAGAAAGTAGCAGGTATAATTGTTGTCCCCCCCCCCCCCCGGCGCGCGGCTCTCTTTTTTTTTTCCTTTTATTATGTTCTTTTCCTTTTTCTTCATGAACAAACTGAGGATGGGGTTGTTGTAGGTTTAAAGTTATGTTATTTATAAAGAAATTGTCTTTGGTACTTTAACAGGTTATGGTAAATGATTAACTGTAGCGTGACTGGAGCTATCGCCGCATTTTTCTTCCATATTATGTGAAATGCGGACATTTTTTTGTAATTTGCTCCATTCATAGTGATAGGAGGCCTATGGCTTCTAGTGCCTTGTAAGAAACAGTGCAGCCATTATTCACTTTCAATGAAACATCCTATATGGCCTTTAACGAACCCCTTCATAATGCATTACTCACACGTATGAATGTGTCTATAAGTTAATGTAACGGGAATGGCCTAAAGGAGATCAATTGCTCTGGTATCAGATCTGTAATTTGTCTCTCCGACAAAGAATAGGATCCTTGCTGGCCAACACACATGGTCTAATATTGAGAGCTTTGGTGCACGAGAGGCAATGAACCACATCCAATTTTCACCACTATAATGTTGATTTCAAATCATCCATATTTCAATCTTCAATGAGAAAATTCATGATTCTTCCAGTCTATGTATGTATTCTTCACCTGAATGGGTATATGGATATTGCATAATCATTTGACATAGTCTATTGGAGATTTTGTGACAGCTAATTGCTCTCGCAAAAGAAGAAAAAGAAAGGTCATTATGGTTAGGTGTTTCAACTTTCCATTCCTATGTTTGTAAGTAGTGGTTAAAGGGTTCCTCAGTTTTTACTGATAAAATTTTTTATTTAATCTACACATTACCATGTAGACCCAATGTCATCTGATAGAGGTCCATGTACTTATTTGAAGCATAGTTGAAATCTTGTCATCTCATTTAATTGGAGTCGATCTTTACTTTGAGTCCTTATAGGGGTTTATTTCTTTGATTGTGCAAGAATTCTATTTTATTTGGTTTAGGAGTCCAGTAATGCATCAAATTCTTGAGGGTTAGTCTGTTTTAAATTATATTTAATTTCGAATTTCCCCTTTTATAAAAAAAAAGAGAAGATTTTTAACAAAAAACTTGGGGTTTCTTTCCCAAAAAGAGATATCTATTTTTGTGCTCTCTCCTATCCGAAAGGAGTTTTTCATTGAATTTTCCTCTACCATTTGTGAGACAGATCTTGGATATTCATCAGCATTTGGCACTGATACTAGGTAAGTTGAATAGCTTTCTCAGTGGGGTACATATATGTGCTCTGACAATCTTCATGGCGCCTGTATACTTTGATTGCATGCTCATACCAAAAAGTCACATGATCAAAGTTGACTGCTTTTATGATACTTCAGGTGCAAGCTGGCTTTCTGTGAGTTGAGTTTTTGTCATCAACTTTTTTGGTTCTCTTGGTCATACATCCTGTGCAGCTTCAAGGAAGATCCAGAACCCTAAAGTAATCGTGATTCTCTGAAATGATATAATGACGTTAAAGGTTCTATTATCCGTCAGGACCGTGTCTTAGAATTAGGGAAAGTTCTTATTTTACCTGAAGTGTTCAGCAAGAAGTCTTTTCAGAACTATTGATCGCCCTACTAAAAAAGTAGTGGTTGGCCAATGTAAAATCAATACCCAGGCCTTATACTTCTGAGGTTCTTCAGAACCCAACCCAAGCTTTGTTACTGGGGGTAATTATAGAACCAGCTTGTTAGTTTTTTTCCCCACATCATTAAGTAAAGGGAACTTTACCAGAATCCGAAGGTTCAGCTGAAAAACAAGTGTCAAGGCATGTAACATATGAGCCATGCAGTGACCAACAAAATAATTCACCTGAGGCTTCTATGGTGGACTCTGGTTCAGCATCCATTTCAAGAAACATGAGCAGAAGAGTTATATGCGAAGAAAGTGATGTTGTAAGTAACTTCATCTGATGTCCATTTGCAGCTGTATGATTGTGCTGTCTAATTAAATGAGAGTTAACTGAATTATACAATGTTTATCTTTGTTTGTTATAAATCATTTGTTTAGGTTTACAACATGATTGAGAGGTGCTTGCGGTTGTATATGAGCAAAAATGAGGTGGTAGAAACGCTTCTGTGCCTTGCAAATATTGAACCTGGCTTCACCACCTTGGGTAAGATACTATTTTATTCTCTAGAAGTTCCCCCATTCTCACATCGTTTCCCATTGTAAAACAGCCATTTGCCCCAAAAGTTAAAATGGAAAGAAGTAGATTTAATTATCTATATTATATCCTTGACACTCCCCCTCACATGCGGGTTAGACTCTCCTTCAATAAGTGGGTCCAACACGTGGAATATTTAATCAAATGAGGTAGAGCATGGAGTCAAAGTTCGAATTTAAGACCTCTGCTCTAATACCTTGTGAAACCACAACTTGTCCCAAAAGTTCAAGCTGTTGGACATTGACAGATTTAATTATTTATATTTCATTTGAGAGCTGTCCCGGGGGCGGGGGGGGGGGGGGGGGATTGTTCATTTAAATGAAAATAAAAAAGTAGTAGGAACATTATATTCCATTGTTGCTCAGCAGCAAATTCAATGAAATTATGTAAGTCACAGAGCACCTGTAGAATTGGAACCCATAATTACTCAATACTTCATTTATAGTTATCTTCTTCATCCAATTGCTCTAATGTCCAAGTTTTCGTTTTTCTTTAACTTAGTATTGCAGAGACTGGAAGAAGAAAATGCAGATTTTTTCAAGTCTTACTATGTAAGGGTAAAGCTGAACAAACAACTCCAATTGTTCAATGATTTACTCAAGAGGCAGTCCGAACTAACGAACAGTTCTTCACCTCAGAAGGTTCCATTGCCTTCTATGCAGAGTGGGATTCATTGCATGCCAGGTAAGTTTTCCTGCAAAATTTCGTAGGATATTTAAGCCGTGAACAAATTTGAAACTGTGAAACAGAAAACTGATGAGTGGGAATATACTCTCTTAGCTCTTTTATGTGCCATAATATAAAATGTCTATCTGGCTGGTCAACTTTTTGAGCTAATTACTTTCAATGGTTTTCGGCACACTTCTTTTATTTCTTGGTTTGGATCAAGATCAATATAAAACTTTATTCCAAAGGGATTAGATTTATTCCAAGGATAAATACAATTCTATAAGCACCTTTGAAATGAATACGACCTTTAATGATTGATGACATTGCTGACCGTGTTGACCATGCCAAAGGATTGAAATTCTACAGTATAGTAATGCAGACTTTGATTAGAGGACAAAAGATTGGCTCAAGAAATATCATATGGATTTTATCTTTTTTCCCCCTGCGAAATTACACTTCCTTATATACGAAATCAAATCATACAAAAAGGAACCTTTGTTATGTATTGACTATTGATTGGAAGTGAGATGATTCCTCACTTGTTTAATGGTCTTTGTTATGTAGCTCATGTTGAAAAGCTTAACTAGTTAATTGGTACATGGATATTTTTCATGAATCATTATTTAGAATATTTTTGACTTTTCGAAAGAAAACGTCTTCCAATGTACTTAGAGAATGTCAGCACCAAACAAGTGTTTCTCTGATTGTTGCGAAGTAAAAGGGCCTTGACTTGTGGGAGTTCTGGGTTTAGTTTGCCAGCTTTAAGGCCTTGCAGAAGAAAATCCAATTCCACCTGCATTTCTAGCATTTCAACCATACCAAACCTCACTTGAAAAAATGGCATATGCCTTTACAAACACAAGTCTCGTTCCCAAGGTAGGAGTCAGAATAAGTGTTCACTCTCCACTCCTTTCCATGTGAACCAAATTGACTCTAATTAAGAGTTAGCAGTGTTAGTCCTTTGCCATTTCTGTATCATGACTATCATTGTAATTCACTTTTTTTCCCTGTAATGCAGTTAATTATTCACCTCTGGGGTATCCAATTCTGCAGCCGCCTTCAATTCCATTTATGAGTCAATCCCCAAGTTATTTTGTGGACCCTATGCCCAGCTGTCAGGCGGTACACAGAATCCCTTCACCAGGCAATTTCAACCCTACACAAATAAATTCTGGGGAATGGTGAGAATTTTATTGCTTATCCAATTTTTTTCCTTCCTGTCATTTGTCTTTGTTTGTTGTTCAATACGTTTTTGTTATATGCATGAGTAACTCTAAAAGAGAGCCTGTATTCAATATACACATTCTATATTTAATATTCAACTTTTAGATCTGCTTCTGGCTCATTTATTGCATATATTTCACAGAGACATCACAAACTTATCTGAATTTTCTGATTGCATATAAAATTAAATGACATTATCTTGTCTATTGATAAATGTTGTCCACAACCAACATTGTGCAACTACCGATTCATTTCAATTTTCTTGTCTATCAAGTCTGGTTGACTAAGAACTGAGGGTCTTAAAGCAGATGTCACTTGCCATTTGCCCACATACACTTTTAAATGAAAGAGAGAAAGGGGACACACACAGTTACTTTTTGTGATCACTTAAAGGAGTAAGACCATGCAGTAGGAGAAAGGGATGGGGCTTGATTTTGGCTTCGTGAGTTGGGATTAGTTAGGTAAAAAGTATTGGACCTTCACTTTAATTATTCTAGACTAAGACCTAGATGATGAATGATGAATTAAGTTGAGTTCATTTAGAATTAATACTTTCTTTTGTGTGTTGAACTGTTTATTTTGCCAAACCTTACTTCATGTCGATTCGTAAAAAGAAAATAAAAAAAGAGAGTCACTATGAAGTGGCATGGGAGCTTTACTCCACTGGGTACGTGCTTCCACTCCTGTTTCTATGTCTTCTCTCTGCCTGGAGTTATACTCTCTGTCTCAGATTTCTAAATGCATACCTATTTATTTCTTTCATCAAATGTTGGCTGAACTCGAGAGATTGATTCTCAGGACTTGTACAGAACTTAATTGTTAAATGGCATGGTAGGAACAAGTGAGAATTATCTATGGCCTCATTTATCATATGTACTTGCTAGCTTACTGCTTTTCTCCTTGTTGAAATATGGTGGCCAGCTGTGCCGCCTATACAGTACCTTCCATTCCTACTTATTCTACCAATTTGGAGAATCATTCAAGTTCTGCATTAATGGCATCCTGTGGCCAAGTTCCCTTCACTTTATCAGCGATGGCAGGATTTGGAATGGAAACACCAGCACTTAACGCTACAAATAATCTTCATGTGGCAAATGTAGAAGGGTTGCAACGTGGCTCTGATGGTCAAACTGGACCGCACAAGGAACTTCAATCATTGGTGCAGATTTCTTGGAACTCAAGCGTCTCAGATATAGTTGCGGGGTGGCCAAACTTGCAAGGTGATATGTGGCTATCTTTCTTAAAAGCTTTCTTAATTTGAACAATTGTTGGTCCAGGTGCAGCTTGTCGTCACACAATTGATTATCTATCACCTTTGAGTAATGATTCCAAACTTGCACAAGTTGGTGGTTTGGCACTGGACTAATAGTTGGTTCACGAGTCTAAATTAGTAAGAAACTTGTAGTTTCTTGGATATAATAAAATATGAGTGTTTGTGAAAGCGTAAGTGCATTTCACTCCAAAAGAGAAAAGTGGAGCAGTGTCCAAATACAGTTGTTAAATCACATTTATTTAAGGAATGTAGGGAACATGTTTTTGTACCATCATGGTTTGATGAAAAGCTTTCATTTTAATGGTTTACCCATGTACAGTTTTGTACAGTACTTTGGCCTTTCCTTAGTATACTATTGACAATTCCATGGGCACTCCTGCTGCTTCTAGTTAGAATGAGCAAGAAAACTGCAAAAATGTCAACTGGATCTGCATTTATGAAATAAAAGTAGAGTAGAAGCTGTGTCATGCATTTATTAGAAGTAAATCGCAGCCCCACCTTTTGTCCAAATCCTATCTCTTACCTCTCTGTGTCTCTCTCTTCTCCTAGAGTGACTGGAAGAACTCCATTCTTAACATCTCTTAACACGTTTCTATTTTTTGACAGATGTTGGAACACCAGGCAACTATTCGGGCGGCTCCATTTTGCCTTTTGATGCAGATATGTTGCCTGATTCTGCAGAGCAAAAATACGTGGGTAAAGTAAAGCTCGCTTGCTTATTATGATGTTTTCTATGTTGAACCAACTGGATTACAATCTTCTTAGCGTACAAGTTTTGGAAATAAACTATGCATGAAGAACATTCTGAAGTGAGGGGGAGAGAGAGAAGAGAGAGAGAGAGTTGGTTCACATTCAAGAAATGCGGTCATGTTAAATATTTTTGAAGTGTATGGAGAGGTTGGACTGCATATATAGGCAGGGACCCTACTGCAAGTAACTGCAATGGATCAGTTCCTTTTTCTTTTGAAATAATATCGAGAGCAGCCACTATTTAGATCATCCATTTTGCACATTTTACATGGCATCATCTAAACCGTACATCTCTAAATTCAAAACACACTACATTTCTGAGAGAGTTGATGTGAGAGAAAGACGACGAGAGAGAGCGCGGAGATGAGAGAGAGAGAGCCGGCGAGGAGAGTGCTGTTGATGTGAGAGAGAGAGTTGTTGAGAGAGAGATGAGAGGTATGAGAGTGATAAAAAAAAAAAAAAAAGTAAACACGTAACGTGTGCTACGGATCAGTCGTCAACACACTATATACTTACGATGTGGCACAACTTTTTTCTTTTAGAATATGAAAATTTCTATTCGTCGGTCCAGAGATCACACACTGATGTGGCAAATCCGATCCATTCCAAGTCTGGTCCGCTAGCCGAATCCCTCTCCCTCATGTTCTCTCCTCCCGTTTTACAAAACACAAGCTCTCCCTCTCTCTCTCTCCCCCTTGTTCTTTTGTCTACAGATTCTCAATGATATAAAAAAGAAAAATTCTATCATTTGTTTCGCTCTCTTTAGAACAAGAACAATGAAAATAAACGGCCACTAGCATATGCCCAGGATATGGCTTCATTTTGCCCAACTCCTTTGCCACCTCCAGCACCACCTACCCAACCTCGCATACTCTTCAAATCTTTTCTTGGTTTTTGAATAGTTATCTTCTATCGGAGCTTTAAACTTCAAAGCCTATAGTCATTGTTGCCGATTTGAAACTGGGAGCCTTTCAAACACAAATAGGCAACAAAAAATAGAGAGAGATTATAATCCATGAGTTGATAAAAAATCAGCCCAAAAAAAAAAAATTAAAGAAATAAGAAAGGGAAAAAAAGAAAATGCAAAAGAAAGAAAGAAATCACTAGGATGAGGTTCAAGGTTGACCCTGGCGAAAGAAATTGGTGGGTCAATGCACCTCCTTGTTCTTCTTTTGTCTTTTTCAATATATATATATATATATATATTTGGCCTTTTCAAAGTAAATTTGCGTTTGAAAGATTTGAGGAATTTTGTGGTTATTTGGTGACGAAAATCTGGGGGTGGGTTTCATCAAGCAAAGAGAAGTTGATTTCTGAAGAGAAGAAAGAAGCATGGGGAGAAAGGAAAGTAACGGGGAGAGAGAAGCAGGTGAACTTTGCTGTGGCCCCAGACAGTGAAGCTGGCAACAACCCCAAACGGAAGGGTAAAGTTAGTGGAGGGGTGAAGCAGGGAGGAAGAACATGCTAGGGGAAGGAAAAAATTCAAAATCCCATAATAGTATTTAGGGTGAACCAAAATGCATGTGTTCTAAAAAAGAAATTAAAATGCCACATCATCAAGTAGGTGTGTGGTGTATGTGAAGTAGATGGGCAGATGAGTAGAACTACTCTTTATTATTTTTATGATCTTTTCACTACAAGAAATAAGATTTTTTGCAGCCAAAATATTCTCGGCGATTAGTTTTTGCTTGTAATATGTCAATAATTGACTTCACATCCAGCGAGTCATGGAATCTTCTTTAAAAGCACTTTTTCCTGCAAAAATTTATTGCCTCAAATCAAATCAATGCACAACCAATTTTATTTACTTCGACTCAAATTTTGTCGTAAAAACTCAAGTTTTAACACCTAACTAGGGGTGATACTTACATGGTGCGGGACGGGGTAGACCCTTCTCCACACCCGCCCTCAAGAGGCGGGGGGCCCCTACTAAGGCAGGGTCAGACACCTCATCTGCCCTGCCCCCCACCCAGTCCAACGCTACCCATGGCCGATTGGGCCTAAAAAATATTTCTCGTTTCAAAATTTTTTTTTCCAAATTATCAAATAATTTAAATTGTAAATTAAAATTTATATATGCAACAAAAATTTAAAAACACGTTAAAGTTGCATTCATTTCATTGCATTATCTTGGTCCTTTAAGCCAACCTTTTATGTAAGAGGTTAAGACAATATAATAGTCATCCTTAAGCTCGTTTGGTTTCTTTGGTTTCTTGACTGTACTCAGCTCAACTAAGTTCTGTGCAGATTTATACCTCTTCTAATATCCAAATACAAAACTTTCAAATCACTAAACTTATCTCAATTCAAAACATTTTTATACGTAGGACTCACAACCTTTTTTAATTTCTCATAAATACATCTAAATTCATCTTAACATTCAAACACATCTAAACTCATCTTAGGTGGGCTCCATAAAACTCACTCCAATATCTCAACTCACTACTATTAATAGAGAACTCGACTTAACTCAGCTCAACATCCAAACACAGTATTAAGCAACGCGGGACTCAATAGTCTAGAAGGCCAATGCAATACAATGACTTAATCAAGTTTTCCCAAAACTGCAAGTGAGAATCCAAAAAACAAGACCAACCCCATGTGAAAAAATCAAACAGCATAACCCAAACAACCCCAAAGACAGTGCACATTTTACTGCTTTGCAAAAAAGTTAACCAAAATGTTAGCAAAATTGAATCACCCAATGGAAAAAAATAGAATCCAAAGCCAACAATTATCAGCCAGGCGGCAGACAACGAGAAAACCTTGTTCAACTAGCAACTAGAAAATATCGATTACTGAACATACTTGATGAACCAGAGATAAAAATCCGAGCATTGTTTCTGTATAGCCTGAAACAAACGAGGGCTAAACCTGTTTAGATTTTATGAAAACATCCTTTGCATTAACAAAAAAGGTATCAAAACAATCTGTTATGTTATTGCAAGCAAAAAGCTTTCATCTACATCCAAAATCAGACACATAAGTCCTACTCCATCAAAAGTCATTATAAAATAGATTTGAGTCTTGAGAGAACCCACTTTAAGCAAAAATAAAAAATAAAAAATACATATGAATAAAAAAATTGTTGAGTATTGTACACGTCATCTTTCCTAGACCCCCGTTTAGCAGAGATCAACACTGGGTAATAACCATTTTTTAATCAGTTAAGATTCATGATAAATTTGCTACCTTTTTTAGAAGAGCTAGCTTCCTTAAAATGCTTTGATTTTTACAAAATTCCTCCAAATAATATTACACATTTAAATCCTAAAATCCTATTATTCTATATATTGATCGTATAATACTATCTATGCAAACACATGTTGACCCCCAAAATATGCACACATTTAATCCGTAATATTGACATTAAACCGTACTTTAATATTCCTATATCCAACTTTGATTTCCTAAGGTTCCGTTGATTACCCTAAAAATATTCAAACTTTTCATGGGTCCAAGTCCCTCGTAAATTCATATAGCATCCCACATTCAGTCCCGTGAAGTCCTCTGTATCTACTCAACCTAACATATACTAACTGGCTCATCGGAGAAAGTGAGAATAACGTGAGGAGAGAGATTTGACGTCGGGAGGAGTACAGAGAGAGAGAGATTAGGCCTAGTTTGGATGGTAAAAAATGTTGAAAAGTGTTGTGAATAGTTATGAGTAGAGATTGGAGTGAGTTTGTAGGTCCTATTGAAAATGTTTTGAGTTGTTTGAATTTATGAAATATGTTGAGTTATTGACTTTTGAATTTTGAGTTGAAAAAGTGTGAGTCCCATTAATGATTATTATTTTTTTTTAGATGATGAAATGATAATTTTATTTATATATAATAGTGATAAATATTATAGTGATTTTATTTTATTTTTATATATAATAGTAATAAATATTACAGTGATTTTATTTTTTATTTATATATAATAGTAATAAATATTATAATATTTTTTATTTATTTATACATAATAGTGATAAATATTATAGTGATTTTATTTTTATATATAATAGTAATAAATATTATAATGATTTTATTTTTTATTTATATATAATAGTGATAAATATTATAATAATTTTATTTTGTATTTATACATAATAGTGATAAATATTATAGTGATTTTATTTTATTTTTATATATAATAGTTGATAAATATTATAATAATTTTATTTTATTTATATATAATTGTAATAAATATTATAGTGATTTTATTTTATTTATATATAATTGTAATAAATATTTGATTTGATTTTATATATATAATAGTGATAAATATTATATTATTTTATATATATATAATAGTGATAAATATTATAGTGATTTTTTTTATCTATATATAATAGTGATAAATATTATATTTATTTTATTTTATTTTTATATAATTTTGATAAATATTATAGTGATTTTATTTTTTATCTATATATAATTATGACAAATATTATAATAATTTTATTTTATTTATATATAATTGTAATAAATATTATATTGATTTTATTTTATTTATATATAATTGTGATAAATATTATATTTTTTTATCTATATATAATAGTGATAAATATTATATTTATTTTATTTTATTTTTATATAATTATGATAAATATTATAGTGATTTTATTTTTTATCTATATATAATTGTGATAAATATTATAATAATTTTATTTTTTATTTATATATAATTGTAATAAATATTGTAATAATTATTTTTATCTATGTTTATTAATTGAGTAAAGTGTAAAAAGTAGATGAGAGGGTGAGAGATTCGGCCCAGTTATTAATGCGTAAGGTGTTAAAAGCAAGAGCAGTGCTAGGCTACTGAAAAGCAAACAGCAATTGTACCACATGCTCTCTGACAATGCAAACAGTATAAAGAGACTTCGGAATCTGATATTTGAAAATATTTAAAATACTGTTTAGATGTAAAACAATTTCCAACTATACAAAGTGATCTGAGAGTAGCTGAGATATTTCCATCACCCAAATCCAGCCTAAGAAGTACGTTGGTGACTTACAATGCCATCTCTGACGGAGCTGGGGGTGGAATTGTACTTCTAATGTTCCTTCTAATATTTTACTTTTACCTCAATAGTTCATTTTTATTTTTTCTGGATTTGTACATAATTATTTTTTCTCAGTAGTTCCTTTTCGACTGGATTTAAGCTGGCCTTTTTAGTTTGTTCAAAGGTGCAAAAGGAGTTGAAGGTAAACACTATTTTTCTAGTTCTATATTGATATCAACTTATAAAAAAATCTTATCGATATCAACTTACAAAAATCTTAGTGCACATGGACAGGTGAATGCCTTTTTCATTTTTTGTATCATATATTTTTGGAGTTTACAGCTATCATACATTTTCACCTTGCATGTTAGAGTGTTATTAAAGTCTTTTTTTTTTTTTCTTTTCTTATGGTGGTTTCAATTTTATTTTTGTAGTCTATTCTTTATCTCCTGCGAACAAGAAGTTGCCACTAAAAACTAGTTTTTAAATCGTCGGATTAGAGTGTGTTTGGATGTTGAGATGAGTTGGATTGGGTTGAGTTGAGATGATAAAATATTATTAGAATATTATTTTTAAATATTAAAATTGTTTTGAGATTTGAAAAAGTTAAATTATTTATTATATTTTGTATTAAAATTTGAAAAAATTATAATAATGAGTTGAGATGAGTTGAGCATTCAAACGAAGCCTTAAACGAAATCAAGATGCCTTTTACGGCGATTTTAAGACGCATGTACTTTTGTTATTCACATTTTACATTTTGGGGCGAGGTTAAATCGAAAATACAGACCTAATTATAATAAACAATTATTTGTTTCATCTCATAGTTATAAATTTCTCCAACTCAATATAAAATATAATAAATAATTAAAATTTTTAAAATTTTAAAATAAAAATAATCTAAAAAGATATATTTTAATAATATTTTATTTAATTTTTAACTTTTTATCTCATCTCATTTGTGTAACTAAATGATCCGATTTGAATACAAAAATCATCTAATCTCTTTTAATAATTACAACCTTATCAAATTCTTATATAAAATAAAATAAATAATTTAATTTTTTTAAATTTTAAAACAACAATAATATTAAAAAATAATATTTTATTCGATTTTTATTTCATCTCAACTCACTATCTAAATCTTAAAAAATAATAAATTGAGATGAGATGAGTTGATATGAAAATTAAAAATTGAATTGTTATTATTATTTTTTAATATTATTATTATTTTAGAATTTGAAAATTTTAAATTATTTATTATATTTTATGTGAAAATTTAGAAAAATTATAATGATTAAATTAGATGAGATAGTTAAAAGGTTTTTTTATTCTTTCCCCTTAAGTGATGTTTTGGTAGTAAATTAAGATGAAATGAATTAAGATAAAAATTAAAAAAAATATTATTAAAATATTATTTTTTAATATTATTATTAATTTAAAATTTTAAAAAAATTAAATTATTTATAATATTTTATTTAAAAATTTAAAAAAATTATAATGATAAAATGGATAAAATATTTTCAAATCCGAACAGTGATGCTCTCTAGTCTTCACCCCTTTTATCTGCCCCCACCCGGTTCTGTCTCTCCTCTGGGAGTTTTCTGCCGCCTCTTCTCCAGCCTCACCCTCGTCCTGCTCACTCTCTCTGTCCGTCGCCGCCTCATACTCGTCCCGCTCACTTTGTCTAGCCGTTGAGCCGCTGCCCCACCGTTGAGCCGCCGCTATCTGGTAAGCTCTCTCCCTCTCTCCGTCCGTTTCTCACTCTCACTCTCCCTCTCTCGATTTCGTCTTTAATGCTTTACATATGGGTTGAGATTTCGTCTTTCTTGTGGTGGGTTGGGATTTGGAGTTTGATTTTACATGTGGTTGAGATTTCGTGTTTGAAATTTTGGGTGGTTAAAAATTAGAAGATGATTGGAGGTAAGCAAACGCAACCTTTAGCCAATCAAATCAAAGGTATACGTTTTTTGTGATGGACGAGAGCTTTCAAGCTTTAAGAAAAAAGATCCTCAGATACAGAGAAAGGGCGAGAGAGATAGGGTAGATTGAAGACTTTTTTAGAAGGGCCAAGCTTACAGCAAAAGGCATATTATTATAGAAAAATTACAGCAAAAGGTAATGGACCAACATAGTGTTCATTGCCTTTTTGCTAGGAATATTGAATTTATCCTTAAAAGTGTGCATAAAATTTATATGATAAATATATACTTATAAAAAAAAAATTTATATGATAAATATGTTGAGTGATATAATTCTGAGAAACATAGTCGTCATGAAGTTTTACTTCATTTCTAGGAGAACTTAACTATGGTGGTCTGGTCGTTTATTATAATGTTGTGTGATTGCCATAATATGCATTGTTTGGAAACGAAAAATTGATTGCCATAATATATAGGTTCCAGGGAATATATTAGCAGGTGTTGTGAGGCAATTCTACTTGGTGTATTCGAGGTGGGTATGGAAGTTTGTATTCGCACAGCATTGTTAGCATTAGCAAACCCAGACTTAAAATAGACGGGCCTTGAACCCGAATTTTTTTCCCATTCCTTTCCACTTTTACTTTGCTATTTTCAACTTATTGGGTCGTAGTTTATCATGTTTTTTTTTTTCAATAGCTGTTGATGAACCTGCTCTGTGTCTTTCAATGAAGCGGTCAAGTATATCTTTTGTGTTATATATTTCTTGTGTCATATATCTTCCAGTTATTTTTGTTTTTTTTAATTGACCTGCAATGGCATCCTTAGAAGCATGAGATGATCGATGATGTGTGTGTGTGTGTGTGTGTTGGGGGGGGGGGGGGTTGAATAGTACTGAAAGTGACCTTGAAGAACTTGGTGAGTTGTGCAGTGACATGCACAATGTAAGAATAAGACACCAAGCTTAAACATAGCATAAGTGAAGTGGCTATGGTTAAGAGGAGCCTTTATTTATTATTGCTTAGTTTTCTTGGTAACCAAACAGGGGGTAATGGACTGATGCTTTATTTTCTCTTTAATTGATAATAAATTCATATATTGTGTAATCCTTTATAATTTCTTGGACTTGCTGCTATTAGTTTTGTACTATCATCATATTACGTGTATTATCATCAAATTTATGCCATGTCACGTTTTATACAGACAGTTAACAGCATATCAATGTAGAGATGATATTGAATTCTTTAGCTCAGTAGGGAAAATTTGGATCTCATTTTTCTTTTGGCTAACAGCTAATCATTGTGAGAATTTTGATGATGTTGTATTTACATATACTTGGTTTATTTTTTGGTGTCTTCATAAGCTCTTATTATAATATGTTACAATTTCTTTTATAGTGCAGAAATTGTTGATATCCTATATTTGAAAATATTGGACAAATATAATTCATTTGGCGCTGGTTTACTTTGGTAATTGCTTGCAGGACCTCAAAGTAATTCTATCAACACTTCTCCCAGTGGCTTGAAAGCAAAGAGCATTCAGATTTCTCTGACGTTGCACTTAAGGTGTAATTACCTTAACCCAGTTTTCTGCAGCTTCTTTGGACATGATAATTACTATTTCCATCCATTAGGGTGTAGCCCAGGTTCTTTTTGGGATAGAAGAAAAAAATTGGGTTTTATGTTTCCATTATCTGGATGCTTGTAAAATTTAAGCGATACCAACTTTTGGGTTCTAGCAAGCTACCTTCAGAATCGTTAAAATGCATATAACTTGTAGGTTAGAATGGTGGTGAAGGATGCCCTGGTGGTATGAAATTTTTGCAGGGTTTCCCTTGACACTGTAAATTGAAAGCATGCTCGTTCTTTTTTTATTTTTTGTGCGCATGTTCATGCATGACTTATTAGATTGCATAACAATTGAACATTTTATAATCTTCACGTGTCACTTGAGACAAGCTTTCAGAAAGAGCCTACTGATGCAAGGCTCATACATTGTACAGGCAGTCCAATAATATAGCTTTATAGCTATGATAGGATAGTGAGATCCCCCTTTTTTATATGGTTTTGTTTTGGTAAAGAATACAGTGGCTTATTTTATTGACATAGAAGAGAGAATATCTTTTTTTTTCTGTATTAAAATAAAGGGTGTGGTGAAGCAGTTTGTATTGATTTAAGCGACCTTTAATTAACTTTACCACTTATGTTACAGGTTGAAATTGAACTTTTAAGATGGTGCAGTATAACTTTAAGAAGATTACTGTAGTACCAAATGGAAAGGACTTTATAGACATTATTCTGTCTCGCACCCAAAGACAAACACCTACTGTTGTCCACAAGGGGTATGCTATTTCCCGTCTCCGTCAGTTTTACATGCGCAAAGTAAAGTATACCCAACAGAACTTTCACGAGAAGCTCTCTACAATCATTGATGAGTTTCCTCGACTGGATGGTATCCACCCCTTTTATGGGGACCTTCTTCATGTTCTCTACAACAAAGATCACTACAAGCTCGCCCTTGGTCAAATCAATACTGCAAGGAACCTTATTGGTAAGATTGCTAAAGACTACGTAAAATTGTTGAAGTATGGCGACTCACTGTACCGATGCAAGTGTCTGAAGGTTGCTGCTCTTGGCCGCATGTGTACTGTGATAAAGAGGATTGCTCCTAGTTTGGCATACTTGGAACAGATTAGACAACACATGGCGAGGCTACCTTCAATCGACCCGAATACTCGAACGGTCTTGATTTGTGGGTACCCCAATGTTGGCAAGAGTTCATTCATTAACAAGATCACTAGGGCTGATGTAGATGTCCAGCCCTATGCATTCACAACTAAGTCGCTCTTTGTCGGTCATACAGACTACAAATACCTACGGTACCAAGTCATTGATACACCAGGAATTTTGGACCGTCCTTTCGAAGATCGCAACATTATTGAGATGTGCAGCATCACAGCTCTGGCGCATTTGCGTGCTGCTGTGTTGTTCTTCTTAGATATCTCAGGGTCTTGTGGGTATAGCATTGCGCAACAGGCTACTCTTTTCCACAGCATTAAGTCTCTATTTATGAACAAACCATTGATTATTGTCTGCAACAAGACTGACTTGCAACCACTGGAAGGGATATCTGAGGAAGACATGAAGTTGGTCATGGAGATGAAAGCTGAAGCTATGAAGACTCTGATTGGTCGGGGAGGTGAGGCTACTAGTGACCAGGGGGTGCTTTTGACCATGAGCACTTTGACCGAAGATGGGGTAATATCTGTAAAAAATGCTGCTTGTGAGAGGTTATTGGATCAGAGGGTGGAATTGAAGATGAAATCCAAAAAGATAAATGAATGCTTAAATCGTTTTCATGTTGCAATACCAAAGCCTCGGGACCAGAAGGAAAGGCCACATTGTATTCCGCAAGCAGTATTGGAAGCTAAAGCTAAGCAAGCAGCTGAGAAGGAAAAGAGGAAAACTGAAAGGGATTTGGAGGATGAGAATGGTGGTGCAGGTGTATACTCTGCGAGTTTGAAGAAGAATTATATGTTAGCCAACGATGAATGGAAAGAAGATGTAATGCCTGAAATTATTGATGGGCACAATGTATATGACTTCATTGATCCGGATATTTTACAAAGGCTAGAAGAGCTGGAGCAAGAAGAAGGGCTTCGGCAGGCTGAGGAGGCTGATGATGATTTTGAGATGGATGGCAAGGAATTAACTCCAGAAGAGCAACAAGCATTGGCTGAGATCCGGAAAAAGAAAAGCCTACTCATTCAACAACATAGGGTCAAGAAGAGCACTGCAGAGAGCCGGCCAATTGTACCAAGAAAATTTGACAAGGACAGGCAGTTCACAACAGGGAGAATGGGAAGGCAGCTATCTGCCTTAGGGCTGGATCCAGCTTTGGCCATTAACCGAGCCCGTAGTAGGTCAAGGGGTCGGAAGAGGGAGAGGTCAGCTGAAAGAGGAGTTACTGATGGTGGTGAAATTATGGATATGGATGTTGACACACCTAACAAAAAGCAGCGACTTCGGTCTCTATCCCGATCTAGGTCGAAGTCACGGCCACCTGGTGAAATTGTTCCTGGAGAGGGCTTCAAGGACTCTTCTCAAAAGGTTAAGGCAGTAAAACTTGCCAAGAAATCTGCCAAGAAGAGGAACAAGGATGCTCGTCGTGGTGAGGCAGACAGAGTAATCCCTACTTTGAAACCAAAACATTTGTTTTCAGGAAAGCGCTCTATTGGAAAAACCCAAAGACGCTGATTTACTTGAGGTAATATGCCACATGGATTGCCCTTTTGTTTTTAATTTATATTTTTTAAAATTTATATTTTATTTATTGCACCTATCTAGATTTTAATGTTGCATCTTTTATTGATCCAATCTATTTTCTTTATTTTATAATTAAAATATTTTCTGAATGTTGAATGCTCATTGTTTTTGTGCATGCCTGTATCTATATGGAATGGATGAAATTGCTATTAGTCTCCAATTATGTCTTGGGTCCATTTTATGTGTGTGTATGTGAGAGAGAGAGAGAGAGAGAGAGAGATTTCCGGGTAAGTTAGTTATCTAAAAGTTGACTTGATGCTTAATTATTGCATGTTTGGGAATCTACTTTTTGAATCTTCCGCTGTTTCTGGTCTATATTGCTTTTAGGTTGGGTTTATCTTCACAAGGTAATTCTTCAGCAAACAATATGCATTTTCTCGCAGGGAACACAGTTTATGCTTGGTTGAGAGATTGTTCTGAATCTTGGCTTGCTGTTGAAAGGGAACTTTCGTTCTATCAATCTGCTGCTTGGCTGTAGATTGCACCATGGGAGTAGTGTTCTTTTCATTGTTAGAACGTATGCCAAGTCAATTTTGAGCTTGATTGATGTTTGAAGTCATAACTCTATTGTCTATGGTCAGTCTTCTTAATTTCTTTGTTTTTGTGGAATGCCTGTTAAGGAATTTTGAGTTTGAGAGAGGTTTTAAGTTATAACGTAGTCCGCGACTTGAAATGGGTTGTTTCAGTTATTGTCATATCATGCGAGTTCAATTTTCAATGAGAAAGTTTGCTTAAAAATGATTTTTTTTTACTACTCCTATATCCTTTTCGCATTACATTTTCATTTACCTTTTTGGGACTTCTGCGAAACAAATCAGTGATCCCATTTAATAGGGATATTTGATGTGTCTTTAACACCTGCAATGCATCCCAGATTGTAAAAAGATTATTACAACCATAAAGCGAAACAATATAAAGCGATAATGAAAATTGCCCACCAAACATAAGAAAGATATGTGGTGAGAAAGATTATGTTATGTCATATGCTTTTTTTAATATACATATGCAGGATCGTATGCTACATTTTAGCATATCTAAAATGGGTAGTGTTTGTTTCAGCTTTGGACTACGGAAGTCGTGAATTGAAGTCAATTCATATTCCAAAAATGTATAGTTAATGTGCTTGTTTTTTCTCCATATAGTTTGATTGACCACCAAGAAGGAACCTGGCAAGTCAAAACTCCTGTCATTCGCATAAATTTTTAAATTAATAAGCAAAGTTCCCAAACTGGACTTCTTTAATTGCTTCCTTGGCACCTCTCCAATGGAAACCTCTGCCATGTCCAAGATCTCAGCTCTTGTACATATCAACCTTGCGACGTAATGCTTTATTAGGATGCCATTCGTAAACATTATTGGTTGCTTCTGAACATCCTTGGTTGCTTCGTAAGTCTTTGATTAAACAACCTTGAATATCTGCATGCAGATATGATCAAGCCAAAGAAGGTTATATCATTATATTATTCCGACGAGTCTAGCAATGTAGCACAATTGACGAGCTCAATGTGTGCATGCCATGACAATTCATGGCAATGTAGCTAATAATGGCAGTTAGAGCATTAGTAGTGGCCTAGTCAAAATCAAATTTTGGCTAAACTATAGCTAACTAAGAGCACTAGTAGTGGATTCAATTTTGCCAAAATTTGGCCAAAGTTAGCTAAGTTGTACAAAAATCTACTATAATGGACTCAATAAATGAACAGTAATTTTAGTACAAGATTTATTCAATGGCTAATAAATATTATTTTCACCATAAACAATTATTTTAAGCAGGCGCTTGTAGGTGTGTTAGAGTATGTAGTTTGTGGGCGAGGTGCACTTGCATATCTGGTCTGACTTGGAATGGTTTGTTCAAACGAGACTGTTCCTAATTTTTTAATTAAATGAAAGGTTGGAATACATTTATTACTTACATTACCCGTGATTAGATTTTGTATGTATGGATACAAGAGGTATAGAGTTTTGCTGTAATCCCTTTAGAGGGATCATGTACATAGGCACAAAGCTTGTTGAGGAAATGCTATATTTTATAGTGAAAAAATATAACTGTTGGAGAAATATAACCGTTGAAAAAAATAAGACAGTAAAAAATATATTCGTTAGAAAGATATAATCGTTGAAAAAATATAACCATTGGAGAAACATATTCGTTGAAAATAAAGCCATTGGCAAAAATACTGCAGAAAAAATATATTTGTTGTGAATAGATGACCGTTGAAAAAATATATCTATTGAAAGAATATGACCGTTGTAAAATAAAAGATTGTTAGAAAATTATATCCGATATGAATAATATGGACGTTAGAAAATTAATATGTTCTTTTTTAATAAAGAATAAATATTCAAATTATAATTATAATTAAAATAAATGAAAAGATCAAAATCAATATTTTAATAAAATAATGATTGATTTGGAGAGTCTGTTATTTGGTATTGTTGAAAAATAGCTAGCTAAATTTATAAAAATAAATTTTCTAATTAAATTTTGATCAAATTTTATTGAGTCCACTACTAATACTCTTGCTTAAAAATTTCCTATACAAGACTCTACAAATATACAGTATTTTTAATCAACATTAAACTCATTGGCCAAATCTGGCCAGCCCAAGTTGCTGGGCCAAATCGTATTTTGGGCCATAAAATATTTATTCCTGCTTGTATTCATAGCGCGTCAAAGCGCACGAAAACTCCAGAAAGGGAAACAAAAGAAACACCAACCTCTTTGACGTCTCCCATATAGTCTAGAGCAGCCATCATCCATCAGTAGCCCTAGCCACCGTTCAAGAATCCCACCGTTGCCCACCGTCGCCGCCAAACACCTTCCGGTAATCCCTCTCTACTTTTCTGCCTTCGACTTTCTCTCAACCCTTTCCCTCCCTCTCTCTGAAAAATCTTCTCTTTCAGTCTCCGTTCATAAAAAAATGTCAACTTTTCTCAAGTTATTGATTGGATATTGCTGGTTTGTTGTGGAATATCGATCTTGGTGGTAAATATTCATCGTTTTGATGTTTGATTTCCTATTGGGCATTCTCTGTGTTTGATGAAACGTCTTATTGGACACTGGTTTTGATTTTTCATTAATTCCATTGGTTTTAGACCTTTTGTGTGTTTTTTGGTATTTTATTTTACTCAAATCTCTACTTTGGAACTGCACCCATTACATGTGGAATTTGTGTGGATAAGTGTCATTTTGGGTTGATATCTCTCTCGTATAAAATACATGTATACTCTGGCATGCCCATTTATATTCTTTACTTTGGTGCTTAAAAGTTGAAGATTGTGTTTATGCAAGCACCATGCAACTTGAAGTTTATTTATTTATTTTTTTGCTGTTGGGATAATTCATTACTGAAAATCCTCTTCTTTTTTATTTGTGTGTGGTGTTTTACTTACTGATATGCTGGACTTTGTTACTTTAATTTCACTTGTTTATGCTTGCACAGATGGAGGGAAATCTTGCTGAAGCAATGCGTTTGCTTAGCTTATGAAAACCTGATCTCTGAAGCACCCAAGATGCCCCGATACCTTCCTTGTGTTTTATTTGAATAATTAATAAATAATCCAGTCCCAAAAGGCCCTGCATTTTAACAACCTTTCTTGTACGCAGCCCCGTTGATCTTATTTGGTTTTTGTCTTTCCCACAATTTTTGAAAATATCAAAATTAATATTTTAATATAATAATAATAAATTTGGAAAGTTTATTATTTGATGATGTTAAAAAATAGTTAGCTACATTTATAAAAATAAATTTCTTAATCAAAATTTGGCCGAACTTTAACTAGCCACTACTAGTGTTTTGCTATTTTTAATAAAGTATTATTACAATTATGTAGTATTAATTCTTTTTATACTTGAAAACGTATACGGAGGCCGGAGGCCCACTCATTCTGGACGCAAGGGACAGAAAGAAAGAAAAAAAGACACTAGCAAAGAAAAGAAAAAAAAGCTGGAGTTCTATCTTCAATTTTATAGCTATGTTTACGTTTTGAGAACACTGTAAATTTTATTTCTCTTAATTTCTTTCAAATATTGCATTGAAATTTATTTATGTTTAGATTTTAGAATTTATTTTCATAAACATGTTTAGCTAAGTTTTCCACTAAGGTTGATCACGATGAAACCTGATTGAAAATTAGTAATATTATTTATGAGATTGATTTTTTCCAATTATTTGTACGTTCAACAATATATTATTCTTGCTTCATGTTAATTGAGAGAGAGATCTCTTTATATATATATAATATTATTTTATATAGTAATTGTATAAATTAATTATATAATTTTCATCCAATCTATTATCATTGACCATATAAAATATTAAATAATATATACTATTAATTAATAATATATCATAAATCATAAGATAATATATGTAGATATATAATACATTTTTTCAAACATACTCTATTATTTACACTCTATTATTATAGATATATAATAAGCTCGCATTATTGAATAATAGCTCTTAGAGAAGGGAATGAATAGATTCAGGAATTCCTAGGTGGGAAAGTGGTGGATCGAAAATTTCGATTCGGTTCCAAAAACTCTCTATAGATTGGTCGGATCGAACCGAATTCACCTCTGGACAAAACTTATACAGAAGGGATGTTTTATAATTTGCCATCAATAATAAATGCTAGTACTCTCAAGGGACCACGCAATACAAGTTGCCAGTGATGGATATCTTCGTTTTTATTGATCCTATAGCTACTGATATCTGCATCTGACATATCAAGCTAAACTAATGAATGCAATGCATTTACCTTGAACTGCATGGACAACTAGGAAAGTTGCGCGTGTCTATATATATATCTTTATATATATAAAGTGTTAATGAATTTTATTTTTTTCCATTAAAGTTAATGCGTTTCTTGTATATATATATATATATATATATATATATATATTCCTAAATGTCTTAAACGTAACATGTGGATTGAGAATAACATCATAATGGACTTCAATGAAATAAAAGAAAGGAGGCGACGTAGAGTATTGATTTGGCAAGGACATAAATCTCAAGGCATTAAATGCAAAATAAGACTAAAATATGATAAATGAGGAAAAAGAAATTAGAAAATGAGGCCGACAGCAATGCAAAGAGAGAGAAATAGATAGAAGAAGACTTCATTTTAGCATTTCATTTTCATTCACTTTTTGACACATTACGATAAGATAAATTGAGATAAAATAATTTTAAATGAATTGAATAAAATATTATTAAAATATTATTTTTTAAAATTATTATTATTTTGAGATTTGAAAAAGTTAAACTGTTTATTATATTTTGTATGAGAATTTGAAAAGATTATAATAATAAGATGAGATGCAATAAAATCGTCTCTAAATTCAAACAAGGCCTTAATCTCTCTCCATTCCTCTCCAATGTCGTCATATAATTTTCTATATCTCTTCCAAACCCATGGTCTATTTTTCATTTTGCAATACTATTGTCTTGTTTTCAAAGCTTCAATTGAAAAATAAAAATGACAGAAATGTAATACAAGAATTAAAGTAAAGAGACTCTAGGCTTCTAATTATGTGTATTGTTCTTCATTTTCTTGGGTCTATCTCTATAGAAAATGTGCACAACACTCTTTTATGTTCTTAAAGGTAGAACAATAATAATATGAATAGGGACTTTAGAAAACTTAGCTTTGAGTTGAATTCTTTTTAAAATTGAATTCTAATACAATCCATTATCTCTCATTCGTCATAATCAATTTTAAAAAGAAATGAATCCCAAGAGTTATCCAAAATTTAGAAATCCAAGATACATATAAATTTTCTGTCATAATATATCTCCTTATACTTAAAAGAGGCTATAAATATATAAACAGTAATAAACATTATTTTATGTTTGACACTTTTGTTTTCTATCAATGCCCTTGCGCAAAATTCTGTTTTTTTAAAGTAAAGTTGCTGCCTTTTTTTTTTTTGCCAACCCACTCTTCCTTTTACTTTTATATTTTCTCATGTGCTTAATCTATTTGAGCCTCTCTTGAATTATACTGTAAAATATTTTATTGGTAGGCATCTATAAATGCCAAATAGGTAAAATGTGCGCATGAGATTGAAGGGGTTTTTCATTTGTTTGTAAAGATGTTACTTTT
This sequence comes from Cyclocarya paliurus, assembly GCA_029856935.1. Taxonomy (NCBI): domain Eukaryota; kingdom Viridiplantae; phylum Streptophyta; class Magnoliopsida; order Fagales; family Juglandaceae; genus Cyclocarya; species Cyclocarya paliurus. The sequence continues at coordinate 27,927,250 of CM056957.1, read as the reverse complement.
CCATTTTTGTCGGCTAATGTTGTGCATTTATTGGCCTAAAACAAATAGAAACCAAAAAAAAAAATTAAAAATGAATAATAGAATATCAAAGATGTTTTGTGCATGTGAAGAAATATTACCCAATTAAATCATAAGTTATAAAATTAAGCATAAATCATATTATTAACCAATTTAATTCACAACTCGGATATATGCCTCTTAACCATTTTTTCTATCTAAAACCAATAATAATGTTATGAAATAATTGAAATATATTGGTTTTAGATGTATAAAATATACAATAATTCAGATCAATCAATACTTCTTGAGATTGAAAGTTCTGGGTTCGAGTCATAGGTTGGTTAAACTTATTGCTGTTTGAATTAGTAGTTTCTAATTGGAATGAGCTATATTATCCTTATAAACCTTATCATTAAATTTTCTTCTGTTATACTGAATGTTTATATTTTAAAATAATTTATTTTATAATAATACAGAACAAACGTGCCTCGCACGTAATCCCATTGCTAATATATATATATATATATATATATATATTTATATATATCACCTTCAAATTCATCTACCATTCATCAATTTTCTCACGTGGTAGTAGGTTGGCAGTGAACAGAAAGTGTGAGGAACCCATTTCTGTCCCTTTCAAAAATAGAAAAAAAGAGATTAGGTTTGTGTGGCTTCACTTGTGTTCTGAATTAATGGGCACGAGTCTTGTTTAGGATAGGATAATATTCTAATTATATATATAGAAAAAAATTATTTAACACTATTTTTTTAATATACCCAATATATTGTTGATATAGAAACTTTTCATATTAATTATGCAAAAAAGTGATAAGTATTTTAATTTTTTTAAAATTAAAATAAATTCTACTATAAATAATATATTAATAAACTGATTTATACGTAGAAAATATATATAAATATAAATATATGTCTTCATTTGTCGCATATCGTAATTATAATAACACACTTTTGAGAGATTTTTCTTTTTTATTTATTTTTTTAAAAATAAGGGCAGGCGACTTTATATTATGTTTGGAGAGAATGAGGCGGTACACAAATGCCACAAATAGAAGTCAACGAGCGAGTGGAGGACACTTTTGATACTCTACACTACAGTACAAACGATTGACCATCTTTCCTAGCAACCACGTACGGAAAATCACGGAGCAAAAAGCAAAGATGATGCTTCTGGGACAGATGTCCCAACCGATAATCCTAATCCATAAGTGCAATTTCAGTTTTTTTAAAATATATTTTTAACATCTTTATATATTTTTTCCAAAAAATATAGAAATTTAATTATATTCAATCCTTAATTATTAATAATAATAAAAAAACAAACATCGGTCAAGATCATCGGTAAGTCATCGGTTCTAAAAGCATTACTCAAAAACAAATGATAATCGATAATTAGACTTGACCGAATTAAATAATATATATTTTTTAGTTTTTTAATTTTACTGTTTCTTAAAAAAAAACGTAAAATCTGAAAGAAAACAAATAATTTTCATTGATTCAATCAAATAGTTTTCAAATGGGTGTGTTTTGATGCTTCTACTGTTCTGCAAGTGTTTTTTTTTTTTCGAGAAACCTTTTTATTTTTATTTTTTAAACTTTGTCCAAATGAAAAGAAATTAAGCAAAACTTAATATTCAAATTAGAAAAAAAATCTGAATTTTTAAAAAATTCACTATTTGTAATGAAATATCACTATCTTAAATAGTGGGTTGTAAAACAAATTAAAAAATAATTCTATCCATATCATTATTATTTTTGAAAAATTTCCATATTTCAATCATTACAATAATAAAAAAAAATTACAAAATAATTCTATGCATATCATTATTTTTTTTAAAAAAATCTCCCATCTTTCAATCATTACAAAAATAAAAAAAAAGCTCATATAAAAAGTTGATTCTCAGCCCATTAACGTGTTGTTTGACCAAGGTACAAATTTTTTTTTCCTCAATAGAAAGAAAAATTCAAATTTAGATTAATGTGTTGATCAAATTTGAAATGAGTCTTGCTACATCAATTGAGGGTGTAGCTCGACAAATTGTTCTGAGAAGGTTAAATATTTTTTTTTTGTATTTTTTTTATATTCTTGAATTTTTTTTAAAAAAAATTTACAATATAATAAAAAAATATTTTCTTAATTATTAAATAAATAATTTTTTTTTACAACACCAACCGAGGATGTAGCCGATAAATTGATGAGAAGGCTAAATGTCTTTTATTTATTTCATATATATTTTTTATATTCTCAAATATTATTTTTTAAATAAAATTTATAATATTATTAAAAAATAAAATTTTAATTATTAAATAATAATAATAATAATAATTTGTCGGGATCCATATCCGACCATAATCGGGGAGAAGTAGCATTATTCGTTTAAAAGATTTTGACACTGACACCTCTCTCGCTCTCTCTCTCCATGGACCATGTCACCATAGTTCTGAAATTTTGATTAGTCTTTCATTCGCTAACGGGCATATAAGCCCCCGTTTCTGACTCGCCAATTTCCGCGAAACTTCTCTCTCTCTCTTTGACGAAGTAGAAAAATCTTCCTTCTTGCACTGATCGCCCATGGAGTTCTCTAGCGTGTACCGTACTGGTTGTCTAGTTGCTCTTTAGTCTCCTTGTTCGGTGCGTTTATTTTGTCTTGTTTTATTATTTCGGTTTCATCGTTTTCATTTGCCAGTCCAGAACCTCCCAAGTGATTGTCCTTCAACTTTATCACTATTCGATTCTATTTTCATGCCTCTCGTCCCCAGTTTGGTTTTTTGCGTCTCTCTTCTACTTTCGTTCTCTCTGTGTTTAGTCTTTTTTGTATATTTGGAGGTAATCTCTTGAATTTCGTTAAAACGGTTTGAAATTTAAAGTTTTAAACTCCGTAAATGTGGGATTCGATTTTTTTGGCTAATTTTTGTTTCCAAAAGTTTAGTTAATCGTCAAGTTAATAGATTTATGGTAATTGGTCTGGACATTAGAGTAGTGGTGTATTGCTTTTTTATTGTATTTTTGGTATGGTTATTAGTGGAAGTATCTGCAAATTTGGACTCTTTGGTAGTGCACCGGGCTGTCACTCTGACCACTAATTTTGTTCTTATCATCCTTCGACTTTTTGATTATTTATTGTAAATTACGGTGCTTAAGTAATTTTGCGAACATTTGGTGCCTTGAACTATCAATTCTTATATAGGGCACAACTTGGGGAGGATGTGCATAAAGTCGATGAAATGCAAATTTTCTAATTTGAAACTTGTACCTATCAGGTTTTGGCATTGCGAGTTTTCGTGGTGCATGAAGAAGTTCCTTGGGCTGATCAACTTTTCAGGGCTCAACTCTTCATCTGGAAAATCGTGTTGTTAATAAGTTATAATCATGAACTACCAACATGAGAAGTATTTGAGGTTTGTTTAGCGGTGCATATCCTAATTTCCAATGTTTGGTAATCAGACGCTTCAGTTTTTGCAAGTACGTACTTCTATGATTTTAGAAGCAAATAAATTAAAATCTGGCAGTGCTACTTCAAAACTGCCACAATCAATGCTACCACTGCCACAATACAACATGCTCCATCACCACTATAAAGTTATTGATCTTATAGTTGGCATCTTGCTTTTATGAGATGCTTTGGGTATGTTTTGTTTCTAAAAGTTCCCAGAATGTTTTAAAAAAAAATTTCAACTTCAATCCAATCATCTTTAAACACCATTTTATTTTTATTTATCAGCAACTTTTTTTTTCCTAATCTTATCATATCAATAAGCTCTTGTGAAAGAAGAACAACACAAGAACCTGAAGAACTTTCACTAAAACCCAAAAATAATTTCTCACAATAATTTCGTTTAAACAACTTTTCAATTAATCTACCTGCCCAATTTTACAAACCCCTATACAAATCACGTCTGAAATTTTTTTTATTAAATGGAATTCTCATTCTACCTACATGTTTTCACAACAACACCCCCCCCCCCCCAAGCCAAAAAACCACATCTTAACAATTCTTTGACAATTCAACAATTCTTTGACAATTCTAAAAAATTACCATTCTTTTGTATCGTCATTGTCAACTTTGATATTCATTTCTTTCTGTTCTCTTTTCATGTTCCACTCAAATTGGACTCAGACTCATAAAAGTGATTTTTATGTTAGTTACTATGTTTGGTTCAGGTTTCAGGATTGGAAGTCACAGAAAAGTACCGAGGGGGAATATCCTGAAAAGTATGGAATGCATCCAGGAAGAATCAGAATGGCAGTTAACTTGGTTTCAGAAAAACTTCAAAGAGGTTTTGAATTTAGTTTGGAGAGGATAAACGGGATTATAAAATCATCAAAATCCTATTCATTTAGTAATGCTGTGGCTAAAGGGTCAGGTTTAAAGAAGAAAATTCTTGATCCTCAGGGTCTATTTCTTCAGAAGTGGAATAAGATATTTGTACTCTTATGTGTGATTGCAGTTTCACTGGATCCCTTGTTCTTTTATGTCCCTGTGATTAATGATCACAAGAAGTGCCTTGATTTGGATGATAAGATGAAGACTACAGCTATTGTTTTACGTTCTTTCACAGATATATTTTATGTGATTCACATTATTTTTCAATTCCGTACCGGTTTTATTGCTCCCTCTTCTCGTGTGTTTGGGAGAGGTGTTTTAGTTGAAGATGCTTGGGCAATAGCAACAAGGTATCTGTCATCGTACTTTCTAATCGACATTCTTGCAGTCCTTCCACTCCCACAGGTAAGGGGAAGTTTTTACAGCCAAAAATTTCCTTTTTGGGGTATTTATGAGGTTGACTGGCTTGGGGATGATATTCTAGACTACACCTTTATTCTGTCGTAGATTCCTTAATTAGTAATGTAGGATGAGGAGCTAGTATCACTGTGTGCAAAACTATAAATATTTACCCTGCAACGGAAAGTTGGGTCATTGTGTCCTCTAGCCTGGTCCTCTTTGGATATTTATTGCAGTTTCACTTCACTTACTGACCATCTCAAAATTTTCTTCTTGTCCTCCCATGTGCACTTTTTGTCAGACGAAATCTTTGTAACAATTAGTGCCTTGTGCATGTTGACCTCCCGCATTTGAGTTTGAGCATGTGTAGTAGCAAGTTGAAGGTTTCCCATAACTTCCCAAATTAGATTATATCAAGTGGTTAATCCTGTGAAGAGTTATTTGTAAAAGTTCTCTGATATTACCTGATGACTTCTAACTTGCTGTAATTTGCTCAGGTGGTCATTTTAGTTATCATCCCGAAAATGGCTGGCTCAAGATCGTTGAACACAAAGAATTTGTTAAAATTTGTTGTTTTTTTCCAATATCTGCCGAGGTTTCTTCGAATCTATCCATTGTACAAAGAAGTTACAAGGACTTCTGGCATATTCACACAAACTGCTTGGGCTGGAGCTGTATTCAATCTCTTTCTTTACATGCTTGCCAGCCATGTAAGATTGGTTAAATGGTTTCAGATTTTTTTATTAGTATTTAGGATAAATATACATTTTTATTTTTAAAAATATATGTGCTTTGTAAAAATTCACTTGACCTTGGTTATATACTCTATAGGCTTACCATCTTTGTGAACCTGTCTTATATCCATGTTTGCTCCTTTTGCCTCTTAATGTTACTTATGGAACTTCACATGTAGCTGTACTCAAATAATTTCTTTAGACAGAGATATGGTGTTTTGCTTTGGACCTTTGAGAGTTATAGTGCCCACTTTTATCAAGTGTATACCTTCTAAATTGTACAAATGTTATGTTGGAATTAAATGAAACAATATATTAAGGAATGTGAGTGTCAAATGCAGACAGGTGAGATTACATTTGTTTGCAGAAGGTACATGTAAATATATTGGGTTTTATCTAAGAGTGATGATACATTCATCAAGCTATAAAAGATTGAGTTGTTTGTCATCCTATTTCGTGCCTGAATCTTCAATACTTGCTGGCTTGAAGTTGATAACATGTACGAACCTTTATGTTTTTAAGAGACATAAATAAGTGGTTTCTTTCTAGTGTTTTGTTTAGGTAACCAAAAATTTTAGTGATAAAAATAAAAGGCATAGCCCAAGTACAATTGGTTTGTGAGCCTTTTGGATACTGAACCTTATTTATATGCATGTAAGCATGTCTACCAAAGAAAGTGAATTAAAAATAAAGGAACTTATAAAAGGTATTATTTAATATTGTTTATGAATAGTCATGACTTAAATCATGGTGAATACCTTTTCCAACTGTTGCAATGGTAGATTGGAAATGGGTGTTGTTTTAGGGAATAGTGTCCTATGTAGCATATGGAGAAGGTTAAATAATAATGCTGCTTGAAAAAGCTTCAATTTGGACTCATTTAAGTTCATATACTGACTGTATATGCCAGTATGAGAAACTCAATCTGGGGCTTTTTCCTTTCAAGATCTCACCACCATTGAGCTTGCAAAATACAGTATAAGAACAGACCAATTTTTTGGCATTCTTCATGTTAAAATTATATTGTAAATGGAAGTGCAATTACTCTCTTCTGCACATATTTCTGATAATTAAGTGTTTGCTCTTGTTTTAGGTGTTTGGAGCCTTTTGGTACTTGTTCTCCATAGAAAGAGAAGCTACATGCTGGCAACAAGCCTGTGGGAAAAATACTACATGCTTAGATAGCTCCCTGCTTTGTGATGATAGGTTATACATGGACATTTTTCTTAATAATTCTTGTCCAGTACAGACACCAAATACAACACTCTTTAATTTTGGAATATTCCTTGATGCTCTTCAATCTGGTGTCGTCGAGTCGACTGATTTTCCACAGAAGTTGTTTTACTGTTTTTGGTGGGGCCTGCGAAATCTGAGGTGTGCTTAAATGGAGATCATTATTTCTTTTATGCTAGCTAGTTGGCAAAAATAGTATGACGTTGTTTGTGTGCGCGTATGTTTCCATGACATGGCATGCTTTTCTATGCTGATCGAACAGAGTTTTCATTTTGCCATTTGTTATATGTATGCAGAGAGCATCAAGTAAATTGACTGTGATGACAAATTGCCATGACCTCTGCTACATTGCCCATAAAGTTCTTCTATACTTGCTTGGATTGTGATAACCCTTTTAGTAGTCCTTTCTTGTTCTTTTACTCTGAATGACATATATTATTGATCACTTAACTGGTTTATTTGATCACATTCTATCTAATTGATTGGATGGGAAGGGACTTCTTGGTGGTCATCTACCCCCCCTCCCCGAAAGAGGGGGCCTAAAATTAATATGGGAAAAGAATAAATTATATGGTTAGTATCATATATGGTCTTAGATAGTATTGAGTGGAAAAAATGAGTGAACCTAATTTGTTAGATAAATGACCGAACATTCAGATGGGATTAAGGTGTACTTGGGTTGACTATCATTTATGGGTAAAGGAAGGGTGGGTTGAATGTGTCTTTGTAAGAGAAGGGGAGGATAAGAATATGGGATCTGATTGGGATGATGATTGATGATGAAATATTGAACCTTGTTTGTGGTGTGAACATTACTGTTATGCTTATTAGGTTTTTAGGTGTAAATGTAGCCTGTTGAATCTTGGTTCCTCTTTCTTGAATTTCAGCCGCTCATCTGATCATGTTGGCTGGTGCATTTATTGCATTTCATGTGGACTGTGTTACAGTATGTGTATTTTTTTAGGTGTTCCATGTTGTGCACTTGCAGTTCACTTGTAAAATTATTGTTGATGATTATCCTTGCTTCTTTTTCTTGCAGTTAATTCACATTTGAAATTATTGTCTAATGGTTAAATACTCTGTTTTTTTTTTTTTTTTTTTCTCTTAGTGCCCTTGTTTGATAATTTATGTGCTTTATGCTTCTCTTATAATCGTTAGGTTCAGGTGTTAATGAGGCCTGTTGAATTTTCTTTCCTCTTTCTTGCACGTTCAGCCCCATGTTAAGCTTTATATCAGTAGAACTGTACAATGTTTTGGTTGAATGAAATTTAATAAATGTACCAGTCAAAGTGATAAAACCACATTTGGAGTGTGGCAGGTGCATTTTATTATATTCCATGTGGGCTTTATCCTCTCATTATGATATGCATATCCTTAGCGTGTTCCATGTTGAGCACTGGATTTATGAATTTATTGTCTGGCAATTTATGCTTCCCTCTTGTTTTGCAGTTCTCTTGGTCAAAATCTTTCAACAAGTACCAATGTCTGGGAAATCTGCTTTGCAGTTTTCATATCTATTTCAGGCTTGGTATTGTTTTCATTTCTGATCGGGAATATGCAGGTTGGTACTAAAAATTTTATTTAACAGCTCTTGGTCATGCATTTATGTTTGTGAGGGTAATGATCAGTTACAGAAATTTTAGTTGAATGCTCAATGCATGGACCACTCGTCATCTTTATACTTCTGAAGGACTTCTGCCTCAAAGTTCAATGCTTGTATTTTCAGCAGTTAATACATTCTTTGATATGCCAGAATGTACAGCTTCTATACAAGCTGCATATGGTGTGATTCAGGCCGATCCTAGAAAGGCTTTTGAATTTTCTCATGATTCGTGTATTGTACTTTGCAGATTCTATCCCCCTCCCTCTGCCCCCCAAAAAATTAAAGAGAAATAAAAGAGAGGCTCATAATTCCTTTTTGCCATTGCTGGCATTATGCCGGGTGATGAATACTATTCGTCTTCGTTGTTATTGATACAGTCCTACTCATTGTTATGTTTTTAATTAATTCGAAGGGAGCCCTTTGGATTCATTAGATGACCATGAAACAAAAGTCCAATGAGAGCCCATTTATGGACTTGTTTAACATGAGACCAAATGCGTGTTTAGGTTGTTTGAGCTAAATTACATGTTATGGAAACTCAGAGGTTCACTTGTATGTGGCCCATATATTCTAGGTTATGATGAATCAACTTTTTTGAAACAGAGATACTTGCAATCCACAACTACAAGATTGGAGGAGATGAGAGTCAAGAGGCGAGATGCAGAACAGTGGATGTCACACCGTTTGCTCCCTGAGGGGCTGAGAGAACGGATTAGGAGGTATGAACAATACAAATGGCAAGAAACTAGAGGTGTTGATGAAGAGAATTTGCTGAGTAATCTTCCAAAAGACCTTAGAAGGGACATAAAGCGCCATCTCTGCTTGGCACTGCTCATGAGAGTGAGTTTCTTTACCTCTCTATTACTTTTTTGTATATCATGTCACTGGTAGTAAGAATGGTATTGTTGTTTATTTTAACTATATTTCCAATCCTCTTTATTCTTATCTAATTCGCACGAAGGCTGGCATGAGCATCTAGCTGCAATGAATGCATCCTAAGAGTTCAATCTTCTATTGATAGTTTTTGGAGTTTTGAGTAAGCGAAAAATTAGAAACAATATTGGATGTACTTTCTGCTTTTAAATGGGTAATTCCTAAAAGTAGGGTTGTGTCTATGGATATTGGATAGGGAGAAAGGCCAATCCATCATGATTTATACCCATATTGAAGCATCAAATATGACTGACATGTTTAGCAAATTGAGATGGTCATGCTCTTATTCGCATTCACAATAATAGAGCCTTGTCTTTAGTCTTTGGTGTGACAGTTTCAGTGATTTCTTACATCAAAAGTTGTCAATAGTTGAAATTTTCCTTGAGTAATATAATTCAGTTCCTTTGATTGGTTGGGTTAGTGGCTATTTATCTAGTCAAGACAATCCATTGCTTTACATGTCACTTCCTACTACTGCCCCGATTTTCAATTTTGATTAATATTCCTTACCAAGAAGTGAGATCGTCTGCAGTCTCTATCAAAGATATTTCTGAAGCAATTCAAGATGGACTTTTTATTATTTTAGACATATAAAACGTGTTTTTTTTTTCTTGGTTGCATTCAAGGCTAGTCTGCTTGGAAATAGTCATTACTGTTATTTCCATTGGTGAACTTGGTTCCATACTCGAGTTCCCTGTTTATAAGCTTTATGCTGAGTTAGGAAGTAGATTGACTGACTAAATGCATCGATAGTTTACAATGCTTATAGATATCATTAGATTAGTTTTGATATGTGTCATTTGTGTAGATATTACATCATGGAGAATATCTATTGCCTGTATAATTTTCAAAACAAATCTGCAGCCCGTGTAAAGCTAGCCTCCTAAAGACTTGCTTTTACTGAGTCACCTCAACATTTATTTAATTAATTTTATTTGCTTATAATTTTCCATAATTTTATTATTGAATATCCATAAATTTGGTACTTTCTGTTTAAAGAAATTTGAAAGGTCATGGCAATAAATTTATTCAATTTGCAATTTTAAGGGTCTTAGAAAATTTCACTTTTCCTATATAAATCTGTCTTCTTTCCTTCTTCTTGATTTATTAAAATTAGTAGTTACTCTATAATCAGCCACGAATCGCATGGGTACACACAACTAGTTAAATCTAATCGCAACCGCACACTTTTCGTCAAGGAGGTTTTTCTGGAGCATAAGTCCAATCATTTTCATGGTGGTTGGTATTTTTGGACACGAAATAAAGGCTATTAGAAGTTGTCTACACCTTTTTTTTTTTCCTAATAAGTAGTTGTGTACATCTTTTTAAAGTTGAGTTCCTCTACAGTACCCTCAGTAATTACTAGATCTACGATTGATTATTCTTATTTTTTTTTTGGAATGTATTTCAGGTACCAATGTTTGAAAAGATGGATGAACAGCTGTTGGATGCAATGTGTGACCGTCTTAAGCCAGTTTTGTACACAGAGAAAAGCTACATTGTCCGGGAGGGAGACCCAGTTGATGAGATGCTCTTCATCATGCGAGGCAAGCTATTGACAATGACTACCAATGGTGGAAGAACTGGCTTCTTCAACTCTGAATATCTTAAGGCCGGTGACTTCTGTGGAGAAGAACTTCTTACTTGGGCTCTGGATCCTCACTCTTCATCCAACCTACCCATCTCTACAAGAACTGTCCAGGCCCTTACAGAAGTCGAAGCCTTTGCTCTAAAAGCTGATGATTTGAAGTTTGTAGCCTCTCAGTTCCGGCGGCTCCATAGCAAGCAACTTCGCCATACTTTCAGGCTTTATTCTCAGCAATGGAGGACTTGGGCCGCTTGTTTCATCCAGGCAGCCTGGCGCCGCTATAATAAGAAGAAGCTTGAAGAGTCTCTTCAGGCAGAGGAGAATAGATTGCAAGATGCATTAGCCAAGGCTGGAGGGAGCTCGCCAAGTTTAGGTGCCACGATTTATGCCTCGCGGTTTGCTGCTAATGCACTTCGTTTGTTACGGCGAGATGGTACACACAAGGCAAGGGTGGCAGATAGAATTCCGCCTATTTTACTTCAGAAACCAACGGAGCCCGATTTTGCTTCTGAAGAGCAATAGGTACACTATCCCTGGCGAATTTATATGCTTTATTTTGTTGTATTAAGTGTGAAAATTAGATAATTTTTTGTTTTTTATACAAAGAGAGAGAGCAGTGGAATCACATTATGGTAGAAAAAACATTCATAATCCATTGGCTATGAGGCCTGTGTATAATGTATATTTCTATGTTGTATATTGAATTTTTACTTCCTGTTTTTTCCTGCCATTCTGAAAGTTGTTAAACCACAGAGATTTTCTCAAGTTTTGAAGTACGTAAAATATGACTAGCCAAGATATCGAGCCTTTGACAAAACCTTTTTAGCGAAATGTAACCAAATTTACGAATAATTACTAAAAAGGGGTAAGAGGTCAAAAATTCTAATGGAAATGAGTCCAGATTACAATATGGTGGAGAGGTAAAGACCCCATAGTATGATCGGGTCAAAGGAACTCCGGCGAGTAGAATCGAAGTGGAGATGGGAAAGGCAATGAGGCATTCTAGGAACCATCAATGGAGCATTATGAGGAAAGCCCCGAAACTAAGGAGAATTTTGAATTTTCAAACAATCCTGGGACATCAGCGGAGCAGACTTAATAATTCACTTACAACGAAAGAATTGCCGTTACAATCTTCATTCCATTTTGTGATTCCTCTATAAGATCACGATCCTTTAAAGGAAAGTGAGCCAAGACCAGATGTTGTTGCTTTAATGTAGAAGGGAATTTCGGTCACTAAGGAGACCGATGGAAATTTGATTACCAAGGATTCTGAGGGATCCCTTCTAGCTCCAAAATCAGATATGTTACTTGATAGCCCTGTAAGTATCTCGGATCAAATTTCTCTTAGGGCTCGTTTGGACACATGGAATATCTTAGAATATTGTGAATAATAGTGAAATGGTTTGAGTTTAGATATTTTATTAGATTTTGAAAAATGAGAGACAAAAAGCCGAATAAAAATATTATCAAGTAAAAAAACTATTTGAATATAATTTTTTAATATAAGTTTTGTTCAAAAATTGGAAAAAGTTGTATTATTTTTTGTATTTTGTTTAAAAATTTGGAAAATGTGTAATGATTAAGTAATAATTAGATAAAAAAGTTGAATATTTGAAATTGAAAAATATAGGTACTCACATAGTAGAATTGCTTTTTTGGCACTGGGGCCTTGGGTGGGTCTATGGCGTTGGCGGTTTGTGGACATGGTCGCGCAATCACCACAGCCTTTGCCCGGAGGTGGTGATTCTTTGGCATGCACCCAAGGTGGTAGATGGTGATTTGTGTGTGCTTTTTTTCCAAGGAAGAGATTATGTTTTTGGCTCAACCGTTTAAGTTTTCTTTAGTGATGAAGTTCATTCGTCAAAGACCTTCTCTTGATGTCATCAGATCTTCCATTAGAAATCGTTGGGGTCTTGCCAATCTGCCTGTGGTTTCTTCAATGCAGAAACCTAGGAATATTTTTGTTCAGGTTGCTAATGAAGAGGATTTCATGAAGGCCTTTGCTCGTGAGTCTTGTGATGTTGATGGTGTGTTATACGCCTGATGAGAAGATAAGGAAAATAGCTCAACTTCGAGGGTGAGCACCTCCAGAGAAAACAGAAAAAAAGAATATTGTTTGTATTGATGATTTTCGGAATGAAGAGAATCCTTCGTACACAGACGTTTTATGCTCGTAAAGTTGTAACTGACTCAAAGTAGAGATAAAACTACCTAGTAGCACAGTATTAAAAATAACAGACACTCGTCCCTTATAAATGGGCTCACAATAACTACTGTGGACCAAGCCCAGACTCTAAAACAATTAACATAGACTCATGTTTATTGGACTTAATAAAGATAGACTAAGAGAAGCCTAGTGGCCCAAAAGCCCATCTGAAAGGAGCCCTAAATCCCCTTTCCTGCTTCTGCCTTTCCCTTTCATGCTGATGCCTCAGTTGTTGCCTCTGACCCTCTGGTAAGCCATCAGCACACTTGAGCCAACGCATAACATGGTGTTCTTTATAGGGTCTTCCATTGGACGATTGATTTCTGTGAAGACAATGAACCATCCTTGTGCTAGCCTGGGTATTCCTTCCTAGATTGCAGCCGAATTATTATCATGAGGCATTTCTTTGTAATATTGTTACCCCGCTGGGAAAGTTTTTACGTTGGGATAATAGTACCAGGTGTGCTAATAGAATTGATAGCACCAGAGTTTGTGTTGAAATGGATGCAGCTACAGATCTGATCCCTAGTTTCTGGATTGGGATCCCTTATAATCAAAATAGTTGGTTTCAAGAAGTTGTGTATGAATCCCTTTCGGCTTATTGTAGGCGATGTAAGGTGCAAGGGCATAATATAAAAATTTGTAAGGGTGAGAGGAAAAAACTGATCGATGAAGAGCATGGTAAAAATGCTGGTAGGCGGGAGAAAATATGGGTGCGGAAAAATAATGGTGATGGCAATTTAAACAAACATGGGGAGGATCCTACAATTGTTGATAATATAAATCCCGTTGATGAACCAATAGAAGGGGAGATATTAGAGTGTGCGTTGGTGTCGTCTGATATGGTTACGATGGGAATGGAGGAAAAGGTACCTGATTCTAGTTTTCAGCATATAGATCCTCCTGTTTTCGTGGATGGTATGGTGAAGGACCATGTTGAGATAGCAGGAAATGATGTGTTGACAGAGGAAAAAGATGATGTGTCGACAGAGGAAACATATGCTACTATTGACGAGGATCGAGATGATGTGGGATTGGTAGAAGATAAAGAAAATGAATTTATTACAGCTTCTCTGTTATAACTACCGAAAAATGAAGTGGTACATGAAGTTATAGAATTTGTCGAAAATGGTATGTCTAAGGATATGGATAATGGTATTCAGGCAGAGAAGATCAATGATAACCAAAAAGGAGACAAGGGAGTTAAATATGTGGTTGCTATCGATATGGGAAAATTTTCAAATGGGGAGGCGGCGGAGTTTATGGAAAATATTAACAGAAGAAGTTTTATGATTCCGAAAATGAAAAAAAGAAAAAGAAGAAAAAGATTTGGGTATCAAGTTGAGAAGCTCCACAGGGCTCTAAGCAAGCCTACTCGAATGAATATATGATACAATCTTTGATGTTTTGGAATATTAGGGGGTTGGGAACTTCAAAAAAAAGGTTGAGAAATCTAGTTAAAGAATTTAAGCCTTGTAGTTTAGGGATAGCTGAGCCATTTCAATCACAACAGAACATGATTTGTTTGATAAATAGTTTGCACTTGGCTGATGGTGTGACTAATGAGGCCTAAGGAGGGCAATTATGGGTGGTTTGGGATCATGGATGGCATGTCAGGGTGGTGTCAAAAGGATCTCAATAGATCAGAGTTTGCTTATTGGTGAATGGCATGGATATTTTTCTTTCTTTTGTGTATGCACGTTGTACACAAGGGGAATGTAGAAGTTTATGGGAGGAATTGAATAGTGTGGTTCCGAATCAAGCAATCTGGGCTATGGCGGGGGACTTTAATATATTATTAGAACGGATAATGAGCAGAGAGGTGGTCATCCAAGATTTGCAACAGTCATGCAGGAGTTTAATGCTTGTATTGATTCCTGTGGTTGCCGTTTTCAGGTAGTCGTTTTGAGTGGTGTAATGGACAAAGGGGTTAGGCACGAAGTTGGGCGAGGCTGGATTGTGCTTTGGTTAATTCTCAAGCATTGGTTACCTGGCCAGATGTTCATTTGAAATATTTGCCAAGAACTACTTTTGATCATGCTCCTATGGTGATCAAGTTAGTTAAATCTCAACTTTATGGTTTTCTTTCATTCAACTTCCAACAAATGTGGGTGGAACATGAATCGTTTGGGGTTGATACAGAAGGTTTGGGAGGAGGAAGTGGGAGATACAGGTTTTTTTTTTTTCCGGTTAGCATGGAAGTTAAAAAAGCATCAAAGGTAATTTGAGGGATTGGAATAAAAATGTCTTTGGGAAGACGGATGTGCATATCCGGAACTTGGAGCAACGGATTGAATGTCTGGAAACTGATTTACAGGAGGCATATTTTGATGAGGTGGAGCTGGAATTGGTTACGTCAAAGTTAGAGCTGGACACTTGGCTTTGACGTGAAGAAATAAGGCTACGACAGATTACCAAAGTGAGATTGCTTAACCAAGGGGAGGCCAGTGCTAGTTTTTTCCATGCGTTAAAGGCTACCAAGTTGAGGCTGATTTATGAAATGAAGCTTATGGACGCGCGGGCAGCATTTATCTTCTCCTGAGGAAGTGCACCAAGGTGCAGTTAAGTACTTTGATAATTTCCTGAAACCAAGGCCAAGGGATTTTAAACCGGAGCTGTCACGCTTTATTGAGAAAACGATTGTTGATGAAGAAAATGATTTGATATGTAAACTGCCGTCTATAGAGGAAGTTAAAGATGCGTTATTTTCTATTCTGGTTGATAGTAGTCCAGGTTTGGATGGTTTTGGATCAGGGTTTTTTCGATCTTGTTGGGATATTGTGAAGATGGATGTGGTGGAGGTGGTGGGTGATTTCTTTAGAGGTAAAAATTTCTCTTGGTTTTATATGGCTTCTTCCTTGGTACTTGTTCCAAAAGTTGAGAATCCGACAACTTTTGATAAGTTTCGACCTATCAGTTTATGCCGAGTCATCTACAAAGTTTGTTCTAAAATTTTTGTACAACACCTTACTCTTATTTTTTCTAGATTAATCTCGCCTGAGCAAGGTGCTTTTCTTCCAGGGAGAAGTATTTTTGATAATATTAGTTTGACATAGGAGATGATTTATTCTATTAATAAGAAGAGGAGGAGTGGTAATGTGTTGAGGTAGACGTGGTGAAAGTATATGATAGTGTGGAGTGGGATTTGTTACTGCATGGGGTTGAAGCTTTTGGGTTTCCTAAACAAGTTTGTGGTTTGATTTGGAATTGCATAACTTTGCCTTAGTTTCCAGTGGTGATGAATGGGGTCTCGAAAGGTTTCTTTAAAGGAGGTCAGGATCTTAGGCAAGGTGACATGTTATCTCCTCTTCTTTTTATTTTGGTGGAGGAAATTTTATCAAGACTTCTAAAGAGGGATTTTGAAGAAGGTAAAATTGACGCGATTTCACATCCAAGAGGGGTTCCGCTTATTTCGCATCTTTTGTATGTGGATGAAATTGTTATATTTACAAATGGTAATCTCAAGTCCCTTCGGAATATTCTAAAAATATTTGATACCTATGAGCAGTGGTCGGGTTAGTCGGTGAGTACGGAGAAATCTTCTCTTATTTTTTCTAAAGACATCAAACCTGCGCGACGAAGGTTTCTTCTTCGTTCTACAGGTTTCAAAAAAGGTTCCTTACCTTTTCGATACCTGGGAGTTCCTATTATTTCAGGGAAGCTTAAAGCTATGTATTTGGAGGAAATAATGGCTAAAATTCGTGAGAGAATTGGTGGTTGGAAATCAAAGTTGCTTTCACAAGGAGCTCAGCAGCTTCTTATAAAACAGGTGCCGGTGAGTTTGCCTATCCATTTGTTATCAACTCTTCAGGTTCCAAAGGCTATTTTGAAGATGATAAATGTTTGTTTTAACAAATTTCTTTAGGAATCTTCAGAAGGGAAGGATAAACGAAGTTGGCGGGCATGGAAGCAAATATGTTTACCAATTTAGGAAGGGGGTTTGGGCATCAAAAGGTTGGAAGATATACAATTTTCTTTACATGTAAAATTTGTATGGAAGCAATCTTAGTATCACTTTTGAGGGTTTTCTCTAGTCTCCTCTTGTTTTCTCTCTGAGAAAATGAGATGGTGTCCTAGTCTGTTGAAGTTCACTTCAATAGTTTTTCCTTGTCTTTTTCCTTTCTTCATTTTTTTCGTTTGATCTTGTCTAGGAATATGGAGACGTTGGAACAATGTGTGGTCGTTTACATTTGATAGAGGAGGAAGAAGGTGTTATTGAGTTGGAAGAAAGTGTTATGGTGGAAAGTTTTCGTAAGGGGGATCTGTGCTTGATTGGTAAGGTGTGGCTTGATCGGACTATCATGCCTATTATTACCCAATCTACTATGGCAAAGGTCTGGAGTCTGAGCAAACAGGCGGTATTTCATGGGGTCGGAGATAACATATTCACTATCTTGTTTGCCAATCATGTGGATAACCAGAGGGTGGAGGAAGGAAAGCCATGGTTTTTTGACAATGCAATTTTTGTCATTAACCAGTTTGATGGTTTGATTCAACCTTCCAAAATGAATTTTGATCATGCCTCATTCTGGTTACGGTTGCATAATTTACCGCTGGCTAGTATGAATAAGGATTGTTGGGGTAAGAATTGGGAGTTCAATAGGGAACTTGGAAGAGGTCGAGGTTGATGAAAATGATCAGGGACGGGGCAAGTTTTTATGTCTCAAAGTTTGTCTCAGTTTGAAGAAACCTCTCTCAAGAGGCAGAACAATAACAGTCGAAGGAAAGCAGTTTTGGACTTCTATTCAATACGAGAAAATACCAAGGGTCTACTTCACTTGTGGTCTAATTGTTCATGCTGAGTATAAGTGTCCTCTTGAGGGTTCACAGGATCCAAATTGCATGCAATTTGGTTCATGGTTGCGTGCAGTGCAACCAAGTCGCAGGGTCTGGCACCACTCAAAAGATCATGTTTCCTATCCAATTTAGGCTGTGCATGGAGGAAATAGGCCATGCGCAACAGTGAAGGTTGGTGCTATTGATTCAACAGAACCATTACTGGGGAGGAAATCAAATTTGGTAACTGATACGAAGAAGGGAGTGAATCCAGGCTTCATTAAGGTAACTTCCAATGCTTTTAATGTGATCGTGGATGCAAAGGGACATAATTTGATAATGGTAGAAAAATTCTTTCAATACTCAATCTTGCCATAATCACCCTCTCGATCCTATTTTGGAAAGTGACTCTTCATTGCATGATGAGGGTCAACTATCAGATGAGGTAGAGGTAATGTAACAACCCGACCCTAAGTTTAGGTTATAAGATAAGTTTTATGTATTTTTCTTATAACCATAAATATTCTATTATTATTATTATTATTATTATTATTATTATTATTATTATTATTATTATTATTATTATCAGATTTTTACATTGATCATTTTAATTAAGATTATTATCAGCTTTATATTTTATATTTATTTTGATCGGAGTTGTACAAAAGCCACTAGAATTCTCGATCTATTATTTCTTCCTATCTTCACATATTAGCACCATGTTTATCTCCTAGTTGAAAAGTTTCCTAATGGGAAACCAACTCCCAACTCCAAACTCAACCGAAACTCCTTATAAACCACGTTTCCTTTTCTCCTCACCTATAAATTTCACTCGAGACCTCCTGAAATACACACAACAAAAACTTAAAGCCACAAGCTGTCAACCCGTAGGCCTTACTTCTTTCGAAACACTGCAGCCATCCCTCAGCCTTCCAGTCGACCACCCACACGGAAACCACCTAAACTCCTCCACGTCTCCTCCCCACCACCAATCATCACCCACGGCATCTCCACACCACCAGCCGAAGCATCACGTCGCTACAGCAAGCAGCATCCATGCACAACCAGTGCACTGTGAAAGCCACACGTCCAACCGAGAGCCCAGCGCAGCCACGACCCTGCACCTCGGTAAGCTTCCAAGTACCGGTTGCAACACCGGCAACCAAATCGAGAACCACCATAAATCAGCCCCGCCGCACCGCCAGTCGTGAATCATCCTCAAGCTTTGGAATACTCTATTTTTTTATACCAAAAACAGAGCAGCCCGAGTGTCCCCAGCGTGAGCCCCTGCGAATCACCATCACCGAGCTCCTCCATGTCGAGACCCCACAGAAACTGCCGACCGATTATGCCCGTCGAGCCCACTTCCTTCTGATAAGCTCACTGCCGTCCAACCTCCTCTATCTCTCGGTTGTTTCGGCTTGACAGTACCCTCCCTCCTCCTCTCGGCATCTGACCACCACTGCCCAGTGAAACCAGTTGCGTCACCGATCCTTTCCCAGCCACCCAGAGCCACCGTCATCACACCTAGCTCAGCCACGTACTCCTCCTCCACTCGGTGAGTCGCTGCCTCGCACGCCGCTCCTGTTGCCTTCTGTTTCTCTAGATTATATCAGTTGTTTGGGTTTTAACTTACAAGTGCAGGTGTTAAAAAGGAGATTACGTATATACCCTTTTTAATATGGTATCTTGAAGGATTTTTTTAAGAATAAATTATATTTATAAACCTACATTTAAGTCTATGTTAATTATGGATATTATTACATCATTTTATTTGAAGTTGTGTTGGGTTTATATTTTAAATGTGAGCTTTTACTTAAATATATATTTATATGTATATATATATTTATATATATTAGTTAAAGACTCATTTATTATAAAGAAGTGTTTAAAGAATTTGAAATATATGTTCAAGTCAAATATTAAGCCTAATATTTTAGTTAATATTACTTTGCCTATTTAATAGAATTTAATAAAAATTTTATGTTATATTTTTAATAGAAAACAATTAAGGAATTTTAAACTATATTATTTAGTATTAATTTTACAATTAAATTTCAATAGTAAATAGCAAGTGTTTAATCGTTTATTTTTAAATACTTTAAATCTATGGTATGTAATGAACCTCTAATATTTTTATAGTAGATTTTGATATATTTATGCTATTGAAGGGTACATTTTCAAAATAAAGAAATATGTTAATAGTATTAAAATAGTATTAGATTTCTTATAAGATGGAATAATTATGTTAAGAAAGTAAATCTATTTTCTTAGAATTGAGGTTTTATGACTTATTTAAAATAGCCCAAGTGTTTTAATTAAGTAAGAATATGCTATTAGTATTTTAAATAATTTAAGATATAAACATTCATTGATTTTATATTAAATAGAATATTTTATTCATTATATTCTACAGTATAAATTTTATTAAGTAGGATATTAGGATATGGTTTCCTAGACAGATTTAGTGACGTTTAATACTTCATATAGGTGACGAGCTACGAAGTGAGATTCAGGAAGTAGCGCAACAAGGTAAGTAATTTGATCACAAATTAGGATCATCACAGATCAGCTTATATATAAATATTATTCAAGCCAGTTTATTGATAGCTAATTTTTATGTACCACTCATGTCATGTGCAAACATATCATCTAGCATAGCATACGATCATGTCATTCCGCATCATGCTCATATTCAGAAATTATAATTATGTATATATTATGTCATGCATCTCATGGGTATAAGACACGTAAGCTATCTTAAGTTCAAGTGTAAGATAAGATAAGATCAGTTAGTCAGATGGCCATTCAGATGCATGGTACCAATGCAGTTCAATTTCAAGGTGGATGTGCAAATCACGGACTCAAGCGTGGTCTACCATAGTATGCCAGAATACTATCAGCGGCTCCCCTCGCGGCCGCGGGACGTGGGGCTGGTGCACAACCTCACACCTCGCACACATGGTTAAGTGTGTTGGCCAGTCAGTTCAGTCAGTTAAATCAGATAAGTCAGTTAATTCAGATAAATCAGTCATGCATAGCATAAACATTAGTATGAACAGTCATGAATTTTAAGCTCTCAATATGAAATTTTTTATGAAAACCTTATATTTAGTATGTTAACGTTGTGATGGATTTCTTACTGAGTATTCGACTCATTTTAATTTGTTTTCATGTTTTTAATCACCCAGATGAGGATGATGATTACGAGCAAGTAGGCTAGGATTAGAAGGAACAGTTATTTTAGTTTCAGACCTTCTAGAAATAAATTTATTTTATTACTTTTATGACATGACTTTTATTCAGTTTATTCATTTAAATTTTTGAAGACATTTTTATCAGACAAAGTTTTTATGAAATAAATCCTAATTTTATTTATTAAATATGAGATCTCTTGCCGGGTTTTTTTTTATGAAAAACACGTGACACTCCTAGCCTATGGGAATGGGGTGTTACAGGTAAGGAGATGGGCCATGAAGTTAATGGGCTTGAGGAGGATGTAGTTTTGGCCCAGAAGAAAGGCTCAGGTCATAAGAAAAGGAAAAAACAGTTATCTGTGAAGAATGTTATCCTCACTAGGAGTAAGCAACAAAACTCTTCAGGCATTGCTATTGAACCTATCAAAACAGGCCAGCAGAATTTAAAGAAACGATTGCTTAATATGAGTAATGCTGAAACTGAAACACAGGTTGGTACAAAAAGAATAAAACTGGACTATTTGGAGGGAACTAGTATGGTGGAGGATAGTGGTGTTTCTATTGATTCTTTGACATCGGCAGGAGCTGGTTGCCAGCCTTGTCTGGAGCAATGAGTTTCATTAGTTGGAACTCCCGTGAGCTTGAAAACTGATAAGTGTTCTTTTTATGTGATTTTTATCACTCTTTTATTTATGAAAAATGTCATTTTTCCTTCAATACTATTGATTTTATTTTATTTCTACATATTTTTATTTATTTTCTTGGATTTGAATGAATGAGAAGATTTAGTGCAAAAGGAGAGAATTTTGGTACAAAAGAAGAGATTACAGATCCAGACTGATGAGAAGAGATTTGAAGAGAATCCATGAGATTTGGGCGAGGAGCATTGTCCTGTGGGCACCAAAGAGATTTCTCTCGCCCAAAGGTGAGAAGACTTACCTCTCGGTAGGTGACAAAACTCACGACCAGAAGATGCGAAAACTTGGCGACAATGATCTAGGTAGTTAGATTGGGCGACTAATCTAACGACCAACTTAAAAAATCAACCTAAATGATATCGTGGGCAACAACTAGAAACGCTAAGATGAGTCTTTCATCCCGGTCGGGAGTCTTTCTATTTGGTAGGCGAGGAGAGGGTCATGTGGTCTTTGTGACCTCCACGTCTGTTTATTTGTGACCTCCAAGTCAGTTATATTCAACATAAATGGCATCTACCCAGTGGAATAATTCCTCCTGATTGGGATCAATCTGCTACTGACCACCAAATTCGAGTTCTACAATCAATCTGTTGACGATTGAATCCACCCGAACCCCATAATTCAAGCTGCATATCATTGAATCTTCCATTTTAGATAATCATGTTATTCTTAGAATAATCCATTTTATGTTAACATTTATTTTTAGAAACTATTTTCCAGAACTTTAGGCTAAATTGTAGCCGCAGTTATCTTGTTTCATGATTTGAATTTCGACATCTATTTAATCTCTTCTTTTGGGATGAATATGAAGAGTTCTGAATCGGAGTCGAGAGTTTTTATATTTTAGAGTCTGAGGGGATGTTTGTTTTCAAAACTCTCCTTAACCCACCTCAACTTATCTCATCTTCATCATTACAACTTTTACAAATTTTTACATAAAATATAATAATATTTTTTTTCAAATCCCAAAAGAATCTTCTCAAATTTCCATACCAAAATATAATAAACAATTTAACTTTTTCAAATCCCAAAAGAATCTTTCTAAATTTTCACATAAAAAATAATAAACAATCAACTTTTTCAAATCTTAAAATAATAATAATATTAAAAAATAATATTCATAAAATATCTTATTTTACTATTCACAAACTATCTCAACTCATCTCAACTCTCCTCCCAATTCAAACAGCCTGTGATTCTGAGTTTAGAGTTCAAGAATTTATTCTTTAAGTGTTCTTTTGTGAAGGCGGAACTGGAGGGTAGAGGCGAGAGTCGTCTGCCTCATCAACCAACCTCAACGAAGAATACTAGTTTTATTCTTTTTCTTTTCAATTCCATTATGAACTAATTCTATTTTCTAGAGTTTTGATGTAGTCTAGCAATGAACACATAGTTTATATTCCAAATAATTTTATTTTCAATATTTCTATGATTGCGTGTTTATTCCTTGTTCTTAATGCTTACAATTTTCTATCTAACTATTGTTCGATCTTTTGGATTGAAATAAGAATGAGAAGTGATTTTTGATTAAAACTCTAGGATTAAACATCATTAGTTGAGTGAAATTAGAGATGCTTTACCTCGACTAGTGTGATTTTCAAGAAAATTCCAAAAAACTTAATGAGTCTCCAATTTGTTAAATTTACATAAAGATATGGAGTTATCAGTTGGAGATATTTTTGGTATTATTTGAGAGAAAATATTGAATAGTTAAGAGATTTTTATCATCAACTTGGGCTAATTGGGATTCTATATTAAGGAAGAATAAATTGTGTGGGATTTGCTAGGTGAAGTTAAACACTTTAGATCTATTCTTATTTTTTTTTACAAGCTTAATTGTATTGTTCTTTTCTTCAGTTTAATTTAGATAAACCATTTTTAAAATTTTGATTTTTCAAATAGTAATTAATTTAGTTAGTTTCAATACTCAATAGCATAATTATTTCCTGTGGGTTCGATAACCATTTTCTTAAAACACTTTACTACTTGTTATAATTTTGTGCACCTGTAGATATATTTTTAAGCGAACAGGAACCTACAGGGAGTTTGAGTGCTTCAAGATATGATTTGAAGAGAAGAACCCAATGTTTTATTCCTGCAAGAAACAAGACTTAGTGTTAATAGAATGGAAAATTTGAAGTTTACTTTAGGGTTTCCTAATTGCTTGGCAGTAAGTAATGAAGGTAGAGGGGGGGGGGGGTATTGCTTTACTCTGGAAAAGTCAGTTTTCTCTAAGGATTATTCACTTTTCTAAATCTCATATCCATGCTGAGGTTAAGTTTGAGGAGGACAGTGATGTTTACTGGTATCTAATTGACGTGTATGGGAAGCCTGAAGCTTCAAATAAGCATAATACTTGGTCTTTGCTAAGGTCTATTGGTGTCCCTTCTAGTTGTGCTTGGCTTTTGTATGGAGAATTTAATGAAATTCTGCACATGGGGGAGAAATGAGGGGGGGAGATGCAGACCTGCTAAACTTATGGAGGACTTCAGGGATTTGTTATCTGATTGTCAACTATCAGATTTGGGCTTTAGTGGTCCTCAATTTACTTGGTGGAATGGGAGGCAGAATGGAGGTAGTATTTTTTAAAGATTGGATAGGTACATTGCAAATGATGAATGGAGATCCCTTTTCCCCATGATGGCTGTTAAGCACCTGCCAGTTGCCTATTCTAACCATCTCATAATCAGACTGAAATCTTAGGATGACTGTGTGAGGCATAGAAGAGTGTTTGGTTTCAAATTTGAGGCCATGTGGATAGGATTTGAGGAGTGTAAGCAGATTATAGCCTCAACTTGGAATGGAAAGGAAGAAGAGAAAACCTTGTCATTGGTTATGCAAAAAATTAAGAACTGTGGTGAGTAGCTCCAACATTGGAATAAACACAATGTTGGTCATGTTAAGAAACATATTGCAAGGGCTCGAGACAGAATTAATAATCTATACCAGGTGGGTCCTGAATGTTTGAGGACTGATGATCACAGAGAAGCTAATGCAGTTTTGCAAAAATGGCGAGAGAGGGTTGAAATCATGTGGAGACAAAGGTCTAAGGCATTTTGGTTAAAGGAAGGTGATAAAAACTCAAGTTTTTTTTTTCATAAGAAAGCTTCTCAAAGGCAGAAAAGAAATTTTATAAAAGGGGTTAAAGACACTACCAGTTAGTGGCATGTGGGAGAAGAAAGGGATAGAGTCATATTGGACTACTTCATAAACATTTTCTCTTTTACAAATCAGAAAGGTGATGTGAGGTTTCTGGATGGTTTACAAAGTCGAGTCTTATCTATGATGAATGATCATTTGCTTCAAAATTATACTGCTGAGGAGGTTTTTCAAGTTCCAAACCAAATGGACCATTTAAAGGCCCCTAGACCTGATGGCATGCCACCTTTATTCTATCAAAAGTACTGGTCTTTGGTTGGAAGGGATGTTTTTGCTACTGTGCTGAGAGCTCTCAATGAAAGGGTGTTTCCATCTGCTTTGAATCATACATACATAGCTTTGATCCTTAAGAAAAACAAACCTGTAGCAATGGCAGATTACAGGCCAATTAGTTTGTGCAATGTTGCCTACAAGTTGATTGCTAAAGTTTTATCAAATAGGCTAAAAAGCATACTTCCACAGATTATTTCCATGTCTCAATTAGCTTGTATGCCAGGTAGGTTGATCACCGACAATGTTCTAGTTGCTTATGAGCTAGTCCATTATTTGAGACAGAAAAAACAAGGAAAGAAAGGGTACATGTCCCTAAAGTTGGGCATCAGGAAAGCCTATGATCGAGTGGAATGGAGCTTCCTTGACATTATTATGAAAAATGGATTTTAATGAGAAGTGGAGGAAGCTGGTTATGTTTTGTGTGAAGTCTATGTCATATTCTGTTCTAATCAATGGGACTCCTAAGGGCCTATCTTCCCTACAAGGGGGTTAAGACAAGGGGATCATCTATCCCCTTATCTTTTTCTCTTGTGTACTGAGGGCTTGGTTGCACTTTTAAGACAAGCAGAGGAGGCAAAGCTGATAAAAGGCATCAAGATTTGTCGAGGTAGTCCAAGGATCAACAACCTACTATTTACAGATGATAGTTTGTTCTTTTGCAGGGCTTCTATGCAAACAAATTCAAACATTCATCAACTCCTTCAAGTGTATGAACAAGATTCAAGTCAAAAGGTGAATATGGAGAAAACAACTGTGGTCTTCAGTGCTAATGTAGATACTCAACTGTAGCAGGATATTATGGCATCTTGGGGAGTGCAATAGGTGCAACAGTTTGAAAAATATCTTGGAGTCCCATCAGTGGTAGGCAGATCTAAAAATAAGACTTTCATGGATATTAAGCACAAAGAGTGGAAGAAATTGCAAGAATGGAAGGAAAGATTACTATCACAAGGTGGATAAGAAGTCTTGATAAAAGCTGTGGCCTTATCTAGACCCACATACTTGATGAGCTGTTTCAAGCTGCCAGGGAGTCTTTGTAGGGAGCTGGAGAACATGATGGCTAAGTTTTGGTGGGGCCAAAGGAAGGAGGAGAACAAAATAAGATGGGTGAGCTGGTTTAATATGTGTGCTTCAAAGTTTTCTTGTGGTATGGGGTTTAAAGACTTGCAAAGTTTTAACATGGAATTATTGGCTAAACAGGCTTGGAGAATCATGATTGAGAAGTATACTCTGCTACACAAAGTTTATAAATCAAGGTACTTTCCCAACTCTAATTTCCAGGAAGCTAAATTGGGTCATGCACCATCATATGCTTAAAGAGGGATTTGGGAGTCCAAAAGTTTGTTGTTGAAAGGCTGTAGGTGGCGTGTGGGTAATGGCAAGTCCATCAACATCTGGTCTGACTTTTGGTTGCCAAATCAAAGATTTTGTCTATGGATCATGATCAAAATAGGGTGCAAGCTTATCAAACTATTGCACAACTTACTGATGATGATTCTAACTGGTGGGATGCAAATTTAGTCAAAACCATTATGGCCCCTTGAGCAGCTGCTAAAGTATTGAGACTACCACTTGGACCTGCTAATAGGGAAGACTAGCTTATTTGGCACCATGAGAAGTCAGGAATTTATATAGTGAAGAGTGCCTATAAGTTTTTATTGACTCTGAGGAATAATAGTAATCAAGGGGAATGTTCTAATGTTCAATCTCAACATACTTTCTAGAAACATTTGTGGAAGCTTCCTATCCCTAACAGAGTAAGGGTGTTTGCATGGAGAGCTTGTAAGCAAGGATTACCTATTATGAGAAATCTGTTGGTTAGAAAGGTGGTTCAAGAGGGTACTTGTTAGTTTTGTAAGAATAGTGTGGAGGATACATGCCATGCACTTGTTTTTTGTCCATTCATTCTGTCATATTGGGAACAAGGATTCAGGTTTCAGTTTCTGGATGAAGCTCCTAAGGATTTTATGGAATTAGCAATGCAGGTAAGGAAGGATGGGAGTGCAGGGGATCTAGAGAAATTCTTACTCATTGCTTGGTCTTTCTGGTATAGGAGGAATCGGTTCTTGCATGAGGGTCACCATCAGAACCCACAACAAGCTATTGACCGTGCTCTTTCTCTGTTGAAGGATTCGGAAGTTGTTAATGCTGCTTCTCAACAGAAACTGTTGGAGTGTCTTGGATGGAGACCCCTTGTTGCATGTGTTCTAAAACTTAACACAGATGGAGCGATTTTTAATGAGTTGAGCAGGTTCAGTGTGGGAATCATTTTGCGAGATGATAAAGGCAAAGTCTTAATGTTCGCTTGCAGTAAGGAACCCGATATTTCAGACCCTCTGGAAGTAAAGCTACTCTATCTTGAGGGGCATTCAGGTATGTGTTCCTATGTGTATTCGAGAGTTGATTGTGGAGTCTGATTCCTTACTTAGCTAATGGAGAGTCCATGTCCCCTCTTGGTAACCTGATCTTTTCTATTCAAGATCTCTTAAAACATATTCCTAGGGTGCAAGTTCAACATGTTAGTAGAGTTTGTAATGCAACAGTTGACGGTATGGCAAAGTATGCTTGGTATGTAGAGAGTTTAACAGTTTGATGGGATTCAATTCCTGAGTGTGTATCCCAAATTGTTTGGCATGAAGCCAAGTTGTAACTTTTCTTACTACTTTTGTAATGAAGTTGATGATGTTGTTATATATATATATAAAATTGCGTGGAAGCTACTTCATGAGGATTCTCTATGGGGGAATTTCTCTAGAGTAAAATATGTGAAGGATAAACATGTTTCATTGGTTGATGTGAGTAAGGGTTCAAGAACTTGGCGTATGATTTTGAAGTGTCTGCCGTTAGTCTTGAGTCATTCTCGTTGGAAGGTTAGAGAGGGTAGGATTTCTTTTTGGTATGATCGTTGGTCTGAAGAAGGTCCCTTGATTAATCATTATTTCGAGATTTAATTTATGAAGATTACTGTCCAAGAATGCAAACTGGAAGATGGTTGGGATTTGGATTTTATTACTCGGTTGGTTGGATCTGAAAATGCTACATCTTCTATGGACAGTTTGGGAAGAAATAAGGAAGGGGAAGACATTCTTGTATGGATCGAAAATGTGGATGGTAAATTTACAACAAAAAGTTCTTGGAGTTGTATTCGAGTTCGTGTTCTAAAATTGGCTTGGTCTAATTGGGTTTGGCATCCTTCTTTACCAAATAAAATCATAATTATGGTATGGAAGGCCTTTCTTAATGCTTTGAGTGTGGATGACCAAGTATGTAAGATTGGGATTCCTATTGTTTTAAGGTGTAATTGTTGTGTTGAAGGGGGTATGAAGATTTGAACCATGTGTAGGCGAAAGGGGATTTTGCAGAAGCGATCTGGGAGAAAGCTTCTAACTGAATTGGGATGAGTTATATGAGAGGAAGAGAGTGGTGGGATAGAGTGGAGAGTTGGTTCGATAAGGCCATAAAAAATTTGCGAGTTGGCTCATTGTTTGGTATCATGCCATGTATTCTGATTTGGTGTTTATGGAATAGAAGATGCAAAGGGAGAATGGAAGAGAAGGAAGAGTCGGTGATATCTGTTTGGGCAAAAATAGTATACTGGGTTGGTTGGGCTAGTTTGAAGATTAAGGGAGGGTTTGGTTTGAATAGTCAAGATGAAGTGATCCTAATGTCTCTTCATTTGCCGATTAAATAGGTTGGTAGCAAGCTTCCAAAGTTGGTCCGTTTGTTTCCTTATGATGCGGGTAGAGTTAAACTCAATATAGATGGAAGCTATATAGGGAATCCAGGAATGATGGGCGCTGGTGGTGTCATTCGTAATTCTGAAGGTAAGTTATAGGAAGCTTTTGCAATTCATCTTGGAGAATGTACAAATAATAAAGCGGAACTTTTGGGGTTATTACATGGCTTACGTATTGTTAAATCGTTTGGATTTATTTGCGTTGATATAGAAATGGATTCTCTGTTGGTTATAAATTGGTTGTTGGATAAGAGGTGTACGCTATGGTATTTGGAAGATTATTGGGAGGAAATTGAATTGTTGTTGGCGAGTATGGATTTCAAGGTTCATCACATATATTGTGAAGGAAATTTTTCAGCAGATTTTCTTGCAAAATTAAGGGAGGGGAGGGGGGGTCAACTACTTGGGATAATTATGTGGACATACCGAGGTTTCTAAGGGGATGTTTGAATGTGGAGAAATTAGGCTTGCCGCATATTCGTTTATAGTTGTTTGGTTGTATTTTTCTTTTGAGTTTTTGTTGGGCTTATTTTTTTGATGTGGTTTGTGTTTGGATTTTATTAAGCTGATTGAGGTTTTGTTTTCACGGTATTCCTCTGCCACAAGTGAGGGCTGTTAATAATGTTTCGGAGGTTCCGTCCTCTTTCTATCAAAGAAAAAAAAAATATTTTGTGTTTGAGTGATATTTGAGAAGGAAATATATGAGAATACCTAATAATACTTGCGTTCCCAAACAAGGCCTTAGTCAACACAAAGATTTCTCTTTGAATAAAAAAAGTTGCTAGTTGGAAGAGAAGCGTTAGAGGAAGCACTGCTGTTAAACACATGGAAGTCTTTGACACAACAAATTTGTTTGTTATTAATAACTCCAGGAAAGGGGAGAACATGATTTCTGCTAATATTAATTTAATTAAATGTCTTGTTAAAAAATATAGAATTAGCTCTTGCTTGAAGGGAGTCTAAACTGGGATGCATTTGTGGTGGCTGCCATGTAGGCCCACCAACAACCATGAGTTTTTTTAGTTGGAACTGCTAGGGATTTGGGAATCCTCAGACAGTTTGTGAACTTACCATTTGGTGAAAACAATGAGCCCAAACTTTGTTTTTCTTATAGAACCAAAGTGCAACAAAAACAAGGTGGAGTTAGTTAGGAATCAATTAGGATTTGAACACAGTTTTGTTGACACAAGGTGGAGTTAGTGAGGAATCAATTAGGATTTGAATACAATTTTGCTGTCAATAGTAGAAGTTTAAGTGGAGGAATAACTTTCCTATGGCAGAGTCAAATGTATGTTTGTTTGACTCCTTTTCACAATCATATTTCTCATAAAATTTCTCATCTAGAGACTCGGAAGAATTGGATGCTAACTGGTTTTTATAGAAACCCTCTCACTTCTAAAAGGAGAGAAAGTTTGAGCTTACTAGGGTATGTTTAGGTGTTAAACCCATCTCAGACCAATCATTGATGGGAGCCACTACTTTTTCAATTTCTCATAAAAAGTTAATATCTCAACCTACTTCATACATTCAAACATATCTCAATAGGAGTCATAAAACACTACTATTCACAGATCAACTCAGATTATCTGAGATCATCTCAACACCTAAACCCAACCTTAAAGCTCTGAAACTGGTAGATGATGTAGCATGATTGTGCATAGGTGACTTTAATGAGATCTTTCACCATGATGAGAAACATGGAGTTGTTGTTAGGCCTTGTAGCAAAATGGAAAGTTTTTTAGAAGCTATTGAAGGATGTGGGTTGAGTGATCTTGGCTTTCAAGGGCCAAAATATACATGGAGCAACAATAGAGATGGTAGATTCTTTACCAAAGAAAGATTAGATAGAGTCTTTGGTAACTCAAATTGGAATGTTCTTTTTGAATTCACTTCTGCTAGAACTCTAGTTACTCATTTCCATGGAAATAGGCTAGAAGATGGAAGGAAAAAGAAGGAACATATTCATATATGAAGTTAGTTGGGCAAAAAGAGAGGATTGCACAACCTTATCGATGTAGAACGGGAAAACTAAACTAGCTCAGACAACAAGATGGTGGATGTCTGCAAAGACGTCAAATCTCTTTTAAGGAGCTGGAGCAAAGAATCTTTGAATCACAATAAGGGCTCCAATACTGCAAAGCTCAATTAGATATTACAACTTCGAAGACTCAACAAAGGTGATTACACTGTGAGTATTGAAGAAATGCAAAAGGAAGTGGATGTAAGGCTTGAGGAGGAAAATTTCAAATGGAAACAAAGAGCTAAACACAAATGTCTCAAAGATGGATATAGAAATACAAAGTTCTTTCATATGTGTGCTAACCAAAGAAGACAGACTAATGCCATTCACAAAATTGAAGGTTGAGATGGTTCTGTTGCTACCTCACCAGAGGAGATAAGTGTTATTTTTAATCAATTTTTTAGAATTTATTCAATCCCTTTCATCCAGAAGGTATTGCTAATTGTCTAAGCTCCATAACTCCAAAAGTGATTGAAGACAGGAACTCCAACTTGATTAAAGAATTCACAGCACTTGAAGTGAAAGAGACCATTTTCTAGATGAACCCTTTGAGCTCACTGGACCAAATGGATTCCCTATAGCCTTTTGCCAAGACCGTTGGAGTATTGTAGGGTAGGATGTTGTTTGTAAGGCTGCTCTTGAATTTCTAAACTCAGACGGTGGGGCTGATAACATCAATGAGACTCATATTGCATTAATTCACAAGGTAAAGACTCCCAAAAAAGTTTTCAACTTCAGACCAATCAGGTTATGCAATGTTCTTTACAAGATAATTGCTAAATGTTTGTCTAATAGACTGCAAGTTATCTTGCCCGATGTTAAATCTCCTACACAAAGTGCTTTTGCTCTTGGTAGGTTGATTATGGATAATGTGGTGGTTGCTTATGAAGCCATGCATACTATGAACAACAGGATTTCAGGGAAGTTAGGTTTTATGGCTTTGAAACTCGACATGAGTAAGGCATATAACAAAGTAGAGTGGAAGTTCTTAAGAGCAGTGATGACCAAGATGGGCTTTAATGAAAGATGGGTTGACCTTGTTATGAAATTTATTGAATCAGTCTCCTAATCAATTCTTATAAATGTCTCTCACCAGTGTGCTTTCAAGCCAACAAGAGGTATAAGACAGGGTGATCCTCTATCACTCTACATTTTCATTCTATACTCTAAAGTTTTAAGCATCGTCCTAAACAATGTAGTAATATCAGGGTCAATTACAAGCATACCACTAGCTTGAGGCAGGATTTGCATTAACCACATTTTTTTGGCAAATGTCAATTTCTTTTCTGCAAGGCAAACTCAATGGAATGGAGCAGGCTGATTGGTATTCTGAAAATTTATGAAAAGACATCTGGCCAAATGCTTAACAAAGAAAAAACCATCTATTCACTTTAACAGTAACACTAGCAAAGAATCAAGGGATATCATCCTAAACATAGCAGGAGTTAGATCAACCTCATTTTATGAAAAATACCTTGGTCTGCCAACCATCATTGGTAGATCTCGATCTTAGGCCTTTAAGAGCATCTTGGATAGGATAAGGAACAGACTCAACAACTGGAAAATGAAATTCCATGCACAGGTAGGTAAGGAAACTATGCTCAAATCAGTGGTTCAAGCTTTGCCCACCTTCAACATAGGATTCTTCAAGCTTCCAAGATCACTTCTCAAAGAAATCAATAGAGTGATGAATAGCTATTGGTAGGGACAACATGAGAATGATAGAAAGATTCACTAGGTATCATGGAACCAAATGGGAAAGGCAAAGTTGGCTGGAGGATTAGGCTTTCGAGATGTTGAGAGTTTCAACCTAGTAATGTTTGCCAAGCAAGGATGGAGATTGATTCAAAGACTTGAGTCCCTAGCAGCACAAGTAATCAAATTGAAATATTTCCCTCAGAGCTCCTTTTTTCAAGGAAAGTTAGGTCCAGACCATCTTTTATTTCGAGGAGTATTCTTGCAACAAGACATTTATTGGAAGAAGGCACAATATGGAGGATTGGAAATAGAGAACAAGTAAGAGTTTGGAAGGATTTAGAACAAGTAAGTGGATCCCCCAGCCAACTAATTTCAGAGTGCAAAGGGCTGCTAGAATTGTTGATGAGGATGATACAGTTGCAACTCTCATTAACTCGGATACAAAACAATGGAATGTTACACTAATCGAAGAGGTGTTTTCCAGTGTTGAAGTTATTGTCATCAAGAAATCCTTGTTAGTCTTTGTAATAGCCTAGACAAGTTGATATGGAGGTGCAGTGCCAATGGTTAGCTCTTTGTTACAAGTTCCTGCCATTTGCAAAAAGAAATGATAGATCGAGTTAAAGGGCAACCTTCTAGAACCAGTCATCAGAAGGAAATTTGGACAAGAATATGGAAGCTAAAAATCCCAAATGCTACAAGAGTGTATTTGTGGAGAGAGAGCATGCCTTGAAGCACTTTCCACCAACCTGAATCTTTTCAAGAAGAAAGAAGTTGAATATCCAAACTGTCCAATCTATTTGGAGGAAGAAGAATTACTTACACATGCTCTATGGGAACGTACTACAACAAAAGATGTTTGGGGTCTATATTCAAATCAAATTCAAATGAGCAGAATTACAAAAGATAGCTTTTTGGAAACTTTTGCAACCATGTATGATTTGTTTGAGGAGCAGCCGGAAGAAATTGTAGTAGTTGCAAGGAGGTTATGGTAGAGAAGAAATGCATTTGTGTTTAGAGCCAACTTCACCCGCCCGAATTTTGTGATATTGCAGCAATCAAGACAACTTTTGCTTGCCTTTAAGGAAGTGCACAATGGTAATGACAGTAATGCAGGAGTTTCAAGCAACCTAGTTTGTAGAGGGGAGCCCCCACCAAAGGAGGTTTGTAAGATCAATCGGAATGCAACAGTTGATAAAACACGTACAATGCAAAGTTGGAATTGGGATAATTGCTAGAGACTGTGAGGGAAGAGTTATGGCCACAATGAGAATGCAAAAAAATTTGTTTCCTGATCCACTCTTGATCACTGAATCCTTTGGTGCCTTTCAAGCATCAATCTTTGCTGCTGAAATCGGTTCAAGGAAAATTATCTTAGAAGGTGATACTCTTCAAGTTGTTCAAAGCATTACAAAGATAGAGGTCCTTTAGAATAGCATAGGATCCTGATCATCACTTATATATATTAAACAAAAACTGTTATATTTTGATTGTTGATCAGTCCAACATATTAGAAGGGCTAGCTCATATGTTAGCAAATAATGCTTTAGAAATTTCGGGTGAATACCATTGACATGGAGGATAGTCCTTCTTGTATTCTTTCCCTCATTCAAGGTTATCAATTAAATTGATTTGTTCTGATAAAAAAAAAAAAAAAAACAGCCCCGAGGACTGTCACAATATTTAACATGTTTTTCATGTGGATGACTTGGTCATCTCATCTCATGAATGGAACTCAGATCAGAACGTTCCTCGTAATCGTAGTCTTGTAGGTCAGACGAATACATGCACGTGATTCTGTGAAAAGGATTCATATAATATATCTTCGATCTCCGTGGATAGGAACTAGGAAGTATCTCGTCATCTCCATGCACACTGGGTTTTCCATGCTTCTACATTGGAAAAGACCCTCATAACCCCCTAAATGTACTCGAATGTACATCTTCACCCCTAGTATGTGGAGATTCAAATTTTTATTTGCTTGTAATTAAAGAAAGTTCATAGATAATTGCTTTAATCTTATTACTAAAATAAAATCAGTACTGATCGTGCTGTCACTGTGTCACATCACATGGAATCTCACTCTTTGGCCAACTTCGCAAAAATTTTACCCAGTTCTGTATATTCTTTCTTGAAGGTTTAAGTCAATTTTGATTAGCAAATTGCATTTTTCAATCATTTTGATTTAATGAGAAAGTCCCCAAGTTTGACTTTCCCCATGTTACAGTAACACGTTTAGCTGGCTGGGTTGACTTGGGAGTAATTAAGTTTTTATGGGTTCTTACGAACCACAATATATGCTAAAGAAAGACTTGAGTATGGGGATAAAGCATACTAATGGCGCCAATGCTTTACTCGCTATTATCTATATATTTATGATCAGAAGATTAAGACTTATGACCATTAATGTTCATCACTTGCTAGCTTCTGCATCCATCTTCAATATTGCATGCAGCTCATTCCTAAGATGCATGCAGCATCTAATTAAGGTACTTCCTATCACTTATTTCTTTAATCTAAATCCTTGTCTTGTTTCCTCGCTCCAACTTTAACTGCAGGTTCATTTTCTAGTCTATAAACCCGCATTGTTGGATGTAGTTTTTTTTCCTCAAATTTTGCATGTCTGGCTATTACCATGCATGATGTTGATGCTTGAAAAATTGCACAACAAAACGGAAAGGGAGAGAGTTATTCCTGATTGTCTGAGACAATATTTAGGACCTCGATCAGTGTTGTTTGGAGCCCTCGGTAGTGATCCGGTGTGGCTATACGATGTCAGTGCATACATCCGTGACGGTGAATGGAAAACAAGTACAGAGAAAATAGAGAGAAAGAGACGAATTTACATGATTCGGCATGTAGCCTACGTCCACGGGCATTTGAGGAGGGAAAATCCACTATAATATGCTTGTTTATAGTCTCTTATAGCCTCTTATTTCTCACTTTACTATGAGAGTTGGAGATCTACTTACTGGAGAAGATGTTCTAGCTCTCTGGAGCTCTCCCTCTAGAGGTTGAAGAAGAATTCGAAGAAGAAGCCTCCTTTCAGTCATCTATAAGTCCCTTTTTATCTGATATTTCTTTCCGCGTGCCTCCCTATAGTTGTGAGGCATGGTCCACTTTGAGTGTTTGAACATCTCTCCCTTTCTTATTTTCTCCTGACACTGCCTCCTTACTTCTTGACACCCTCTTCTTGCCCTCTAATACCCCATTCTCTCTTGCCTTCTTGCTTTCCCTCTTGTCCCCTAGTGGTAACCTGGTGGGTTGGCCTCTTCTTGCCCTCTGACACCCCATTCTCTCTTGCCTCCTTGCTTTTCCTCTTGTCCTCTAGTGGTAGCCTAGTGGGTTGGGCCTAGATATTTTACCTTATCTCATATGGAGTTTTTTATATGTGATTTTGCGCCTAGTACTGCTTTTATAATGTTAAGTGCTTTTGCTTCTGGGCAGCATATATGACAACATTCATATGTTTTCCATTTTTCTAGAAGTATTCCAAATTCAGAATTTCGGGATATTAAGAGAAGTTCGTGGGGTCGAAAGATTTTGGATACTTTTCTATAATTTGGAAGTTTATAACCTTTAGTTGCAGTAGCAGTGGACCCTTTGTTCTATTATCTTCGTGTCATCAACGAGGCTACCAAATGCATTACTAGAGATAGCACTCTGAAAATCATTGCTATTTGTGTGCGATCGCTTCTGGATTTGGTTGCCTTTGGAAACTTGGTTGCTTTTGGGATTACATCTTGAGGTTAGACTCACTACAAGAAACAGGGCCTTTCCCAGCGCCACGAATCGCCGCAAATAACCTTCAAAATCGCTGCAAATAACCTTTTGCAGTGATTTATGCCGCATCGCATCTTTGTTGCAATTGTTGACTCACTTAAAAGTTTAACTAGCAAAACACAAAAATCGTTGCGAAAAAGATTTATTTGTAGCGATTTTTTTTGTCGCTAATATTGTAAATTACGCTGTAAATAACATTTGTATTTCAGCTCTTTATCGCTACGAAAAAGTATTTGCAACATTTTTTGTCATTGCAATGTTTTTTGTCGTCGCATATCCACAAAATATCGCCGCAAATATTATCAAACTATTTGCAGTGTTTTAAACAATCGTCGCATTTAATATGTTTTGCGGCGGTTATGACTGCCGCAACTAATATAATTGCGACGCTTTCATGTTTTCGAGCGAGTTATTGTCACTGGAAAAGAGTATTTGTGGTGATTTTTTGTCACTGTAAATAAGCTTATATGAAGAAAAAATTATTTCCGGCGAACTAAACTCGTTGGAAATGATGTTTCTAAAAAAAAAAAAAAATGCACAAAACAGAATACTACACATATCCAAGCTACACATATCCTATTCAAATTCAATGTAAAAAGCCCTTCCTCCATTCATTCAAGTTAGTTAGCCCAAAAATACTACATAATTGGTAATGATTTTTAATATCCATACTTCAAGTTTTAAAGAAGGAAACAAAACCACTTGAACAACACCATAGACATGAAGTCCATCCAGAATTAATAGTTGAAATTGAAACTTTATCATAAAATAAGAATCTAAAAAATTGAAAAAGAAAACACATACCAAATCATGTGGGAATGGCATTGTTGTTGCCTCAGGCAATTGTCACTCACTATGAAGAAATGTGGGAATGGCACCAGATGATATTTTGATAGAAAAATAACTTCCTATAAATACAAGTACTCAAAAGTGAAATACCAAATCATACACAAAGCTCATACTCTATTAAATACACAAAGCTCATACACTAATAATATCCATGTTGATCAATGAAATACAAATTTAAACAATTAGGAAAATATTTGCAATAAAATCTCAGTAATTGGCAAAACCCTGTGCTTAAGGCTATATTTTTTTATAGGTAAAATTAAACACTTAAGGTTATATTTTGAAACTAAATGTATATATTACAAAAAAAAAAACCTCCCCAGATGTAACATGCAGGAGGAACTTATCCTCAAATTCATGGCAAAGTTCCAGGGCTAGAGCTCGGGATGTTCCCAAATATGGCAATTCTGGATGAGAGCTAGTCTGCGTTATAGCAATTTCATCTACCCAAAGCCTATCTTCATTTTTTTTTCTCTTGCATAGATCAGTGGAATTGATGCATGCTTCCCTGAAAGTCAAAAAGACACATTATATTCATTTACCAAGATTTTAAACACCAACTTCCTACAAAGAAAAGTAAAAGGAAAAACTGAAATAAATTGAAGATTGACATATTCCAAGAGCATCAACAAAAGAAATGAGATGGTTGATATAAATGCATACTCATGTATTGTAACATCCCGTATTTTAGTGTATTTTTATTAAAGGATTATTTTAATTAATTTAAAATTTATTCTCTTGTTTTAAAATTAAGGGAGTATTGATATCTTATTTTATAATATTTTTAAGTTGTGAAAATCATTTTTATGGATTTTCTTAATATTATTATTGTTTTAATTGAGCATTTCATTGAGTTTGAATTATTTTATTTAGTTTATGGTTTTAAAATCTTTTTCGTTGGATCACTTTTGTGACCCAAGATGTGAGGGTTGAACCTCATTTCTTTTCATTTCCTCAATTTTTTTCCCTTTCTTTTCTTTTTCTTCTGGTTTTTCTCCTTTCCCGCTCGATTTTCTCTCTCCAGCCCGATACTCTCTCTCTCTCCCCACGCAGTTCGGCTTTTGCACCCAGCTTGCCGCCGCCGATCACCGTGGCTATCACCGCTCGGCCGAATCGGCTCCCCACCAACCGGCGACCCAGCCCCTCAAAACTCAGCTCACGCCGCGCCGCCGTTAGCCTCCACGACTCGTTCGAACCCGCAGCGGTCTTCGTGTCGTTCCGCCGCCGTCCGGCCACCATTGGCCACCATTTCTTCACCACCTCTTCACCGGCCCTCCAGTAACCTTTTAGACCCAATCCCGGCCCCGATCCGTCATCGGAGCCTCCCCCACGAACACCCACTCCGATTTGAACTTCGTGGCCTTAAACCTCTGTTTC
Source organism: Cyclocarya paliurus (assembly GCA_029856935.1). Classification (NCBI taxonomy): domain Eukaryota; kingdom Viridiplantae; phylum Streptophyta; class Magnoliopsida; order Fagales; family Juglandaceae; genus Cyclocarya; species Cyclocarya paliurus. The sequence continues at coordinate 27,888,639 of CM056957.1, read as the reverse complement.
GGCCGCCACCCACAGCCAAAGGCCACCACCACTAGCTTCACCACCTCCCATAGGCCCTACCCTACCGTTCCCAAGTCTTCGTTTGATCCCGTGTATTTTTGGGTTCACTGTGTATTTTGGCCACAGTGTTTTTACACTATGGTGTTGCTGTTTTGGCCCTTCCAGCTCTCCTGTGATCCTCCAAAAAATATATTAAAGCCCTGTAAGTATTTTCTCAAACATCTTTTGAGATTTTAATATATTTTTGCGCTAACTCATTTTAATATTACTGTGATTGGTTATATTGTGATCTGGTTGGGTGTTGGAAATTGGTTATTGTGATTTGGTTAATTGTTGGAGGTTGGAGTTGTGTTTGGTTATTGGTTGGTTATTGGATACTGTTGTTGTGTCTGGTACATTGCATGTGCACGCATGTTCATGTTTGTAAATTGAAAATTGAATTTTCGTGTAATTGCATTCATGTTCATATGTTCATTGGAAAATTGGATTTTTGTGGGAGAAAGGAAATGAGACTGTAGGGATGGTGGAATAGTCCCGCCTGCGATTCCCACCTACGGTGTATGCTTAGGGATGGTGGTGTTGTCCCGCCTGCGATTCCCACTTATAGTGCACGCGGTAGGGATGGTGGTAGAGTCTCGCCTGTGATTCCCGCCTACAGTGCTCCATTGGGTTTTTGTGTTGTGTGGAAAGGAACTGTAGGGATGGTGGTAAGCAGGGATGGTGGTATAGTCCCGCCTGCGATTCACGCCTACGGTGTACGCGTAGGGATGGTGGTAGAGTCCCGCCTGTGATTCCCGCCTACAGTGTCCAGCAAATATTTTTGTGTAAATCATTTTTCTGGGAAAAGGACGGATTATGTTTTTGGGCCAAAAATGGGATTTTGGCGTGTGTTGGAAAAATATCTATTTTCGGGAAAAATGATATTTGTGGATTTTGGGTGCATATTTTATCATATACATGCATGTTGGTCGCATAAAATGTATTTTTATCTTAGAGATTATTTGGATTATTACTTACTTGCGGTACCATTTTTTGGTACCGTAGATTTTGTTGCAGATGAGGACGACGAGTCTTAGGGATCGGCTCCTTGGAGAAGTGGCATGTGGTTGCTGCTGTTTTGGTTATGGGATTTGTTTCCCATGTGTTTATATTTGGCTTTATTGTATTTCTTGGATCACTGTTGAACTTTCAATATACTTGTATTTTGGATATTAGTATTAATTAAAATTCTGGTACTTAGTGACTTATTTATTATTTAGCCTCTGTGTTTTGTTATGCACTTTTGTATGTTGCACACACTTGACACTTGCCGTTGAGATGCGTGATCGTATTGTCATCATCCTGACGTCACGATTCTCGAGGCTTTTTGTATGTGGGAGTCGGGGCGTCACAGGTGGTATCAGAGCAGTTCGGCTCTAGGTAAAACCACATGTCCCTTAGGTAGAGTACCGGAAAATTTTAAAGTTGTGGTTTGAAATTATTTGATTTGAAGTATGTTATTTTTGATGGTTTTAATTTATTGTATGTTATTATATTTTTGTTGGTTTTACTCTACTTTAATTTCTATGTCGTATTATTTTATTTGAATTTGGGTGTTACTTTTGCTCTTATCTGAAATTTTTTCCCGGAGACTTAAGTGGGGTTAAGGGTTACGCTATGCCAGGAAGATGGTACGACCGAGAATGTCATTGTTAGGTATTAATATTTAATGTGGTAGGCTTGAATTTTTTTTAATCTGGTTTGCTTGGGTATTATCGAGGCTTGTAAGGAACGTTATGGTTTGGGTGATCTCTTTCGTAAGATAATTGAGGTTTTAGATTTTAAAGAAATTTGATATGAGGCTTTAGAATTGGAGGTTGTAAGATCAACAAACTTTAAGGATGAATTTATGAGAATTTCACCAAAGGTTCTAGGTTTTGCAGACTATAGGAAATGATTGGTTATTATTTAATGTCTTAGATTTGAAAGGCTTCGGGAGTTGATTGATTTATTACTGGATATAGGTTCTTCGATCTTACAGATTTGGGAAAGTGATTCTATTTTAATTTGAGGTTTTAGAATTGCATATTTGAGAACTGATTGGTATTAAGATTTATGTTTTAATTTTGCGGGCTTGGTGTACTAACTTGATTTATTTTAGAGACTGATTAGGCTATAATCGTTAAAATAGGATTGATCAGAGTTGAGTTAGTGATATAGGAATTTTTTTTAAGGAGAATATTTCTTTGGGGATTGAAGGTATTGATTTAGTTTGTATATTTATTTGAGGATTGTAGATTTGGATTGGATCCAGGAAAATAATTGTTATTAGTTCACGATTATAGTGACAGGTTTCAGGATTGATCGATATTAAATTCAAGGACAATAGTTAGTGCAGTTTCAAGAAGGGATTCTGGATGAGTTGAGGAAAGTGTGTTAATTCATGGTTTTGGTAGATTAAGAATTTCCTACCAATTGTGGTGAGAGTTTTCTGGTTAGTAAGTATTGAGCTAACTCGTACTCTATGATGTGGTGTTGTGTTATGGTTAGGGATTCAAACCTTGTGTTGATCTTAAGGAACTATTAGTGATTTGAAAATTTGAGATGATACTTGTAAGTAGGGATTAATAATTTGGTTGTGTAAATCATGCTTATGGATGGTTGACTTTGAGAGTGGTCATTAGGTTACCAAAGGTATAGAATACAAGGAAGGTTTGGAAGTTATAGAATAAGAGTTGTTTGAGGTTAGTAGTTTATTGGGGTGAAGATAATCATTGGAATTTATTAAGTATTGTATTAAGGTTCATGTGGAATGAAGATTTTAGATTTCATAGCCACCCTAGGAGTACTGGGAGAATAATGCGAGTAATATGGGATTGTCTATGGGAGTAGTCATGGAAGAGTATTACTCCTGCTTGTTGGGAGTTGTCGGTGGCATGGTCTTCTCTAGCATGTTCGGAGTTGTAGCTGTAACTGCTTTAGCATTGATGTTTGACCCTGCAAATTTCGAGGACGAAATTTTATTTTAAGGGGGGGAGAATGTAACATCCCGTATTTTAGTGTATTTTTATTAAAGGATTATTTTAATTGATTTAAAATTTATTCTCTTGTTTTAAAATTAAGGGAGTTTTGATATATTATTTTATAATATTTTTAAGTTGTGAAAATCATTTTTATGGATTTTCTTAATATTATTATTGTTTTAATTGAGCATTTCATTGAGTTTGAATTATTTTATTTTGTTTATGGTTTAAAAATCTTTTTCGTTGGATCACTTTTGTAACCCAAGATGTGAGGGTTGGACCTCATTTCTTTTCCTTTCCTCTTTTTTTTTTTTCATTTCTTTTCTTTTTCTTCCGATTTTTTTCCTCTCCTGCTCGATTTTCTCTTTCCAGCCTAATACTCTCTCTCTCTCTCTCTCTCTCTCTCCCCACGCAGTTAGGCTTTTGCACCCAGCCCGCCGCCGCCGACCACCGTGGCTGTCACCGCCTGGCCAAATCGGCTCCCTTCTGACTGGCGACCTAGCCCCTCAAAACTTAGCTCACGCCGCGCCGCCGTTAGCCTCCACGGCTCGTTCGAACCCGCGTCGTTCTTTGCATCGTTCCGCTGCTGTACGGCCACCATTGGCCACCATTTCTTCACCACCTCTTCATCGGCCCTCCAGCAACCTTTTAGACCCAATCCTGGTCCCGTTCCGTCGCCGGAGCTGCCCCCACGAACACCCACTCCGATTTGAACTTCGTGGCCTTAAACTGCCGTTTCGGCCGCCACCCACAGCCAAAGGCCACCACCACTAGCTTCACCACCTCCCATAGGCCCTACCCTACCGTTCCCAAGTCTTCGTTTGACCCCATGTATTTTTGGGTTCACTGTGTATTTCGGCCACAGTGTTTTTACACTGTGGTGTTGCTGTTTTAGCACTTCCAGCTCTCCTGTGATCCTCCAAAAAATATATTAAAGCGCTATAAGTATTTTCTCAAACTTCTTTTGAGATTTTAATATATTTTTGCACTAACTCATTTTAATATTACTGTGATTGGTTATATTGTGATCTGGTTGGGTGTTGGAAATTGGTTATTGTGATTTGGTTGATTGTTGGAGGTTGGAGGTGTGTTTGGTTATTGGCTGGTTATTGGATACTGTTGTTGTGTCTGGTACATTGCATGTGCACGCATGTTCATGTTTGTAAATTGAAAACTGGGTTTTCGTGTAATTGCATTCATTTTCATGTGTTCATTGGAAAATTGGATTTTTGTGGAAGAAAGGAAATGAGACTGTAGGGATGGTGGTAAGCAGGGATGGTGGTATAGTCCCGCCTGCGATTCCCGCCTACGGTATACGCGTAGGGATGGTGGTAAGCAGGGATGGTGGTGTTGTCCCGCTTGCGATTCCCGCCTACGGTGCACGCGGTAGGGATGGTGGTAAGCAGGGATGGTGGTAGAGTCTCGCCTACAGTGCTCCATTAGGTTTTTGTGTTGTGTGAAAAGGAACTGTAGGGATGGTGGTAAGCAGGGATGGTGGTATAGTCCCGCCTGCAATTTCCACCTACGGTGTACGCGTAGGGATGGTGGTGTTGTCCCACCTGCGATTCCTGCCTATGGTGCACGCAGTAGCGATGGTGGTAAGCAGGAATGGTGGTAGAGTCCTGCCTGTGATTCCCGCCTACAGTGTCCAATAAATATTTTTGTCTAAATAATTTTCTGGAAAAATGACGGATTATGTTTTTGGGCTAAAAATGAGATTTTGGTGTGTGTTGGAAAAATATTTATTTTCGGGGAAAATGATATTTGTGGATTTTGGGTGCATATTTTATCATATACATGCATGTTGGTCGCATAAAATGTATTTTTATCTTAGAGATTGTTTGGATTATTACTTACCTGCGGTACCATTTTTTGATATCGTAGATTTTGTTGCAGATGAGGACGACGAGCCTTAGGGATTGGCTCCATGGAGAACTGGCATGTGGTTGCTGCTGTTTTGGTTATGGGATTTGTTTCCCATGCGCTTATATTTGGCTTTATTGTATTTCTTGGATAACTGTTAAACTTTCAGTATACTTGTATTTTGGATATTAGTATTAATTAAAATTCTGGTACTTAGTGACTTATTTATTATTTAGCCGCTGCATTTTGTTGTGCACTTTTGTATGTTGCACACACTTGACACTTGCCGTTGGAATGCGCGACTGTTTTGTCATCATCCTGACGTCACGATTCCCGAGACTTTTTGTACGTGGGAGTCGGGGCGTCACATGTATACTACCTGTTTATATCTCAAGTACCAGTATTTTTGGCTCGAACAACCCATAATTTATATACAAATAAGACTTCATCCTCTTATGTTTTACCAAGATAGAGGCCAAACAATCCTAAGTATAATCAAGCTCAAGATGAAACTAAAGAGAGGAGAGGAATGGGACTGATTCGCAGCAACTAAATCAAACCAGAAAGTAGCCCAGAATTAGATACGATTAGACAAAAACAAAAATTCTAAACAGATCAGAAATAAGTGCAGAATGATACCTGTTAAAACTACAAAGTATGACTAAACTTTGGCAATCCATGACCAAAATTATCTTTGTTTTTTTCCCTATAATTATATTAAATGCTATAAATAAAGATTAAAAACCTAGAAGAAGACAAACAAAAGATTAAACCAGAACCACATAACATATGAAGTTTGTGGTGCATGCAGTCACAAAGGCTAGTAGAATGCACAAAACACAAACTTAACAAATTTCCAATAAATTAGTTGTCAGTAGAGAAAGAAATGACAGCACACAATTTATGTTAATTCACGAAGTAAGCAAGATACATTTTCCAGAAAATATGGTAGGGATGCAGCATGATCCAAGTGAAAGCTGGAAGTAGAAGCATCACTTTAGGTTAAACAAAGAGGCAAAACTGTACATTACATTAGCATTTGGTGGTAGTGGTTTTGAGTTGTCTGAGATATGTACTAATGACCAAGTAAAGGCAAAAAGGGAAACCACTTTGCCCCTATATAGAAGCCAAGAAATCATAATATTATTCCAAAATCCCCATTAAAACCTATTAAAAGATCCCATAAAAATTTATGCAAAACCATCTACTCATTAAATAGTGTCAAACATAGGATAAATATTGGAATTTTTTTGGATCACCATCTAAGTAGTTCCTCCAAAATCAGTGATTCTACCTCATTATTCTTCTGCACACAGTCACCATTTGGCTTTTACCTCGATGGTATTCAAGGTGCTAGCTTGTGAGTCTTAGATCTTTCTTCCTATATCTCTAGACAGATTGAGCTGGTTAAAGTATTAACATTAATATGATATCCTTGTTTATAAAAAATAAAAAAAAACAAAGTACTAACATTCCAAGCCAATAAATTACATAAATGCTTTTAGATTTATGTTCTACGGGAGATAAAAGAAATTAATAAAACATGGAACTCAATCAATATTGAACCTTGGTAATAGTGTATTTTCCTCATTTTGAGCTCAGTAAGTGGGTGAAGGGGAGAGGGGTTTGGATTACCTTTCCAAATGGGGAAACTAGCTGGTGTAAGGCTGTTATTCTATCTCCTAGCTTCTCTTTTCTCACATGATTCACAATAAACACAAGGAAAACTAGAATAATGCAATACATTTAAGCTTCTTGAGTATTATGGAAGTACAACATTATAAATAATCATAATGCAATAACATCATCATTGTACAAAACATCCAATGTATAGATATCAGCATATGCTCTATGCTCACCTTGATCATCAATGCAGACTCTAATCTCTATAACTTAAAATGTATAAAGATTAGAGTTGTAAAAAAAAATGATTAGACCAACATCTCTCATAGGAACACACTAGAATCCTTAGTGTAGCACCAGACCAAATGATTAGAGTTGTAAAACAAAACTTTATCCTATAATCAACTTTAAAAGTGTCATTACCGTAAAAAAAAAAAGAAATGGTTCTTGCAATGGCCATTGAAACCGAGTATGCAAGTCAAAAGTCATTTCTTGGAAATGGCTTTTAGTTGGCCAAGGAACAAACCTTAATCTTTGAGCCAACCAAGTTCTTGCTATTATCTGATTCCTGAGACAGCAATCACTCAATAAGAAACTGATTTCAAAAGCATAAAGGATGCATATTAAGTATGCAGTTTCTTTGCCAAAATTGGAACTGAAATAACTAATTAAGATTGAGCCAAGAAAAACAAAACAATGCCAACAGATTCTCATTTGCAAAGCTGGAGGGACATCAAAACCCAAAGACCTAGCTAACACAAACCAGTTAAACTAGTAGTTGGCCAACCAAAGAAAGCAAGACCTAACATATGATCAAACATTCAAGAGATTACATTGGGTGTGCTAATATGCATATATCATTCCAATGATCCATATATGCCAAACAAGTCTAGAACTGAAATGCCATTCATTTTAAAAAGGGAGGTATGACAACAATGAATTTATAGAGTGATGGTTGACTGCAATGAATTTCTATTCAAATTAAGCAATGTAATTTACGATATATTGATGCTAAACTGAAATAGGTTATGAAGATCTTAGGGAAAAACAACTTTTGGTTTTTCCACATGTTCAGATTATAGCATTAGAAACATCAGAATTCAGACCCAAATTAAAACTAAAATAGTCTAGAAAAAGTATAACCAGATCAAGATTTAGGCAAAGAGGGTCCCAAATTAGTGACCATGTTTCTAGGTGAACTCGGCCACATTGGGAACAATCGAACAATGTGTGATATAAACTGGTGCATCTTCTCTGGCCATGTTTAGCAAATGATAAGACAAATGAAGTTGATATGACTTTCCAATCGAGATTGTTTGTCACTAAGAGAAAGAGAAGTTGAGCAGAAAATATGTAATCACAAAAAAAGAAATGAAGCATTATCCAGAAATGCTATTCTCACTTTTTATTATCACACGTGTTTTTGCTGAAGAGTTATTAAAAAATTAGGAAATGAAGCATTATCACATGCAAGTATTTATAATTCCCCCTGGAGAGAGAGAGAGAGAGAGAGAGAGAGAGAGAGAGAGAGAGAGAGAGAGAGAGAGAGAGAGAGAGAGAGAGAGAGTTACTTGGGAGTTTATGTAGCTCAATGACCCCTGATGAGCAAACATCCATTTTTTTTTATCATCAGCAATGCAGAAAGAAGAGAACATGGTAAGATAATGTTTTAGAATCCAAATTTACAAAAACAAATAACTTATGCAAGCATTCAAAAAATTATCCTTGTACAGTTATACTACATGTTTGCACCTGTGGATTTTGAGCAGCAAGACCACCAACCACATCCCTTTTAACAGGTGCATCTCCACCCTTACAGATCCTTTGGAATCACCCTAATAAATTCATAGTTCACCAACAATGTAATTCCTAATCTTACAAGAGATACGTACACTAAGGGAAAGCTAAAGGCCCGTTTGGGTATGCTTTCAAGAACAAAAAATTGATTACTATTTTTAAGGAAAGAAACAAAACTTACAAATATGATGTTTTCAATTGGTGCTTTTTCCAAAACTGGTAAAAGAAACAGTTTCGAATAACAGCCTCTTCATGCTCCCAAACAGCATGATTTATCACTGCTGTCTATTTTTGTGAATTTCAAAGAATCAAAACAGAAGATTGCTTCAAAAAATAGGAATCAAATGGGCCCTAGTTAACTCAAAGTGAACTAAATCGAATGAATTTACATTTAAGGAAAAAGAGTGGATTCACTTACCTCTAACTATGAAAGCAAGGCTTGTGGATAGAGCTTCAGCGAGATCCGTGAGGGGGAGAGTAGATCGATAGTGAGAGAGAGAGGGAGAGCTTCGATGGAGGGGCTGGTGACCGTTAGGGGGTAGCTACGCCGGTGCCTAGAGGTGGTGCGGCAGCTGAGGACGCGGCGACATTGGGAACCCGAGGGAGAAAGAACTTTGAGGGTGAAGAGAGAGGGAGATCTGCGGGAGAGAGAGAAGTCGAGAGGGAGGGGCTTGGCTGGGTTGGCCGCCGACGGTGGAGGTGGACAGTGACGTTGGGTCGATGGCGGCATGCAATGGCAGCTGCATGGAGGCGTGAAGAGTAGTGATCGGGGGAGAGGAAAATGGCATTGGAGGAAAGAGAGAGAGGGGAGGGAAAAAAGTGAGGGAAATGTTTCTTGCCGCCGATTGATTAAAATTTAGGGGTTTTATGACTAAATTTACATCGTTGCAAAAGGGGCTTTTGTTCTTTTGATCATTTGCGGCGATCAAAAATCGCTCCAAATAGTATTATTTCAACGATTTTCAAAGTTAAAAATCATTGCAAAAGACCACTTTTGCAATTGTAGAGATTAACAAACGGCCGTAAAAAGTTTTTTAATGTTTCGGTGAATTTTTTTGTCACAAAAATTAAAAAATTGCTGCAAAGAACAATTTTTATTGGCGACGAAGTAGAAAAATCGCTGCAAAAGACCAATTTCAAAATTTGGTGTAAAAAGATTGCGACGATGTAAAAATCGCCTCAATTAAAGGCTTTTTGCGACAATTTTATTTCCAATAGACATAAAATCGCTGCAAAAAGCCTTATTTCTTGTAGTGACTATGTAATTAACATTCTCGCCCTTATTCCAGTTCCCAGGTACTATGACAAACTTTTCTATTTTTAATTTTATAATCCAAACAGTATTACTAATTATTAAATGTATAAAATTAGAAAAAAGTAACTTAAAAAAAAAGGCCAAAATTAGAATAAAGAAAATAGAAAGTATAGAAATTAAAAAACAACTCAAACATAAATAATCTTCTATTCCCTAGTATTAGTTCTCTATTCTATTAAAATAATCTATTCTATTATTTTTTATTATATTTTTCTCTCACTTCTTTATATAAATTTTTTATTTATATTCTACTAATTAAAATATAAATTTGAATGATTTAGGATGTGTATAGTAATTGACAGCCGGTTGTAACTCATTTTTCTTACATTTTCATATTTTTTTTCCTATGATTTAATTAAAGACCACAGATGGGAATGCTCAGTCAATAACAGGCAGTGATGACAGTTACTTGAGGTCAGACTACGTAATTAACATTAGGAAAAAACTACTTTTACCTCCCAAGTTGTACCGCTCAAGTTGATGAATAACACTTATCATATGGCTAACGTGCATTTCTCATATATATATATATATATAATTATTACCTCTATTAATATTTTTTGGTCACTATATATTACTACAACATAATTTACCTTTTGTGACAGAGAAAACTGTCACTAAAAACTAAAGAAACGTTACTAAAGACATTTGGTGACGGTTTCAAACCGTCACCAAGACCGTCACCTAAGGTGCGTCACCGAATACATTTAGTGACACTTTACTGTTGAACCGTCACTAAAAGTATTTTTAGTGACGGTTGGAGTTGTTCCGTTCGGAGTGACGTTCGAACGTTATATGTTTTTGTGACGTTTGAAAACTATCACAGAAAGTAACGTTCGGATGTAAATTTTTACGTCCGGACGCCAACCCAAGCAATTTACGTTCGAATGTCATAAGTTGACATTCGTTGATTGATTATAGTTCGAAAGTATAATATTTACGTTCGGACATTTATACGTTTGAACGCATTAAACGTTCAAATTTTTGTTCGAACGTTATGGGAACACCATCCGAACGTAACGAGGATAACGTTCGGACGTATGTTCAAATGTTTAAGAAGAAGTGTTTGAACGAACATGGTACGTTCGAAGGTTTCATCGAACGTTAATCGTCAAATCGCGTATTTACGTTTGAACGTTTGTTCGAACGTGACATCTTGTTGGAACATTTTTTTTTTACATTTGAACGTACATATCAGAAATACACGTATTTCATAAAATTAAGAAATTAAGAAACATACTAATTGTATCATATTACACATTATAAATATTCTACAACTAACAATGTCTTAAAAAGTTCTAAAATTAAATAGTAAAAGTTATATACACGAATTAAAGTGAGAGAATTCATTTCTTCTTTCCTCGCCCACCTCGCTTCTGTTGCAATGACATAACACGCTCCATTTGCACCATCATCTCCTGCTGCACTTGCTGTTGGATTTCATTGCGCATTCTTTCTTCCTGGTCTCTCTGTTGGTCCTGCAAACGCATCTCTAAATGAGATTGTCGCTCTAAAAGGGACTCCAACTCTTGCTGCCAGGACCTCATATACTCATTCTCGCATCATGCGGCTTCCAAATCTTTGGTAAGATTATTAATTTGTGAAGTCGAAGAGGATGAAGAGGATGAACCAGAATGCTTGAAAGATTGTCCCAAACCTCTTGTCATACTAGAGTTGGGCCCAAGCACTTGCGTGAATATGTCTATGTCACTTGGAGAGGATTCCCCAAAAACTGACTGTATCTCCATCATTTTTTTCTGCCATGTCAAAGAAAACACACAATAAGTAACATATTAAAAGAACATTATATATAAAAAATAAAATTTTCACATGTTGCATAATTTATTTAACAAAAATAACAACACTTACATAATTATCTGTAGCGACAGGATTCATCCACTCACTACTCTCATTAGTGTGAGCAGCAGCATAGACATGAATGAGGGAAAAGTTTTCTGGATCATCACGTTTCTAACAAAACCACATTAGCAATTTTAAAAAGATAATATTAGAACTTAAATAAAAATAGTTAAATAAATAAATATATTCTATAATATTATTAATTACCATTTTCTCAGCAAGACGGTGGAATGATCTTGAACCAGCATGATGGTGGACAGTCAAAGCGGATCTATTATTAGCATTCGTAGAACTTAAATGCTACAAAATTAATTAAGAATGTTAATTGATATATATACATAAAATATATAGCCCAAATATATATGTAAATAATCATTAGATATTATTAATCTAGAATACTTGATAATCTGAAGTTGCAAAAAGATCACAACACTTTCTCCAATCGTCTAACTTCATCTGCTGGAAAGGAGATTGCACAGCCTCTTCAACCGTCTCAAACTTCTTGAAGTGGTCATGACATCGTCCCTTGTGACGTCGGAATGCTGTAGCCATCAACCCATTCACAGTTCTCAAATCCTCGCTACGGCCAAAGTCGAGGCCGAATTCATCCTAATAAGCGAATTACGTCAAAAATATAATATACTAATCTAGTATACAACAAATGTACTCTCAACGTAAACTCACCAGCACACATCTCCGAATGTGCTCCTTAATCTCGAGTGAAACATCTCGCCATGATCGCACATAAAATGGAGTATAAGCTCGAACAACTGTACCAATATATGAGGAAAGCGCTGTTGCACTATCATCCACGCCTCCAGTGGAATTATCAGGAATGTTGACCTTTAGTTTTCCATGCCTTCGGCATTTCTCAAGAGAAATGCCACGTGTATAACCATGACCGCGTTGAGCGGATGCATCAACTATTAGATATAATATAATTATATATATAGTTATTGAGATAAAAGTTTTGAAATATAATTAACTATGTTGTTATTTTCTTATTGGTAGGTGTTGAATGATTGTCATTCTCTTGCGTCTGCACTTGATCTTCAGGAGGGAAACACTCGGGTGGGGAGTCCTCAATAGGTTCGGGACTTGGACTAGACGGAGGGGGTAAATTTCTTCGTTGTCATTTTGGCGACATCCTTGAGGCATGATTAACATGATAAAAAAAAAGTAATTAGAAAAAAATATTGAAAAGTTAAATATTTTATAGTCACCTATATGAATAAAATATTTAATACTTTTATTCTTCATCTTCGGATGTATTTTCCATGCTTGTTTCAGAATCTCCCTCAATAGCATTTTCGTCGTTGTCATCAACCTCTTCTTCATCCTCCTTATCCACTTCCTCCCTGGATTCTGCTTCATCTTCTTCTTCTGACTCTTCTCCTTCTTCTTCTTCACTAACTTGAATTGAATGATCATTTAATACGGACGGGTCGAAAAGGACGGGTGGGACGTCATCTCTACACAAGGGAAGCAACTCGAGTGCACCGAGGTCAACAAACAAGTTAATACCCTCTCCATCTTCTTAGTAGGCCTCTACTATCGGAATGTCATCTTCATCTCCACTATTCTCATAATCCGCACTCGTTCCTACTTCATATATATTTCGAGGGACAAATTTCTGTACTACTTGCCAAGTTATCTCTCCACTATCTTCATCAACACTTTTCATTGGATCAATCAAGTAATAGACTTGGGTAGCTTGACAAGCCAATATGAATGGATCATCTTCGTACCATTTAGATGCCGTATTGACACTCGTAAAGTTGTTATCCCTATGTATCGACACCCGACCACCGCCTAAGTCCCACCAATCACACTTAAAAACATATGTTGCAAACCCACCCAGATATTTCAATCCAATAATATCACGTATGACATCATAATAGTCAATATAGTCTGTTCCATGACTTCCCTCGACCAACACACCACAATATTGAGTCTTTCTATTATGTTCACGGTCTAGAGTATAGAATCTATAACCTCGAACCGTGCATGCAATATATCGAAGTGCTCTATTAGAGGGACCACGGGCCAATGCATACAATTCAGAAGAAATTGATCCAGGATCATGAGCACGTTGTTCCAAAATCTATCAATTTCAATAATATATACGTATTAAAAGTAACCCAGAATCAAAACATTATAAATCAAATAATCACAATGTAGTTTTAGTTCATACACGTTGTTCAAACCATCTGAAAAATTCTTCCTCGTGTCTTACCTCTATATTCTCTACGCATTCCATCCTAAGTTTATCCATGTGATCACTGTATATATGTGCAAAAGAAAATAATATTTTGAGCACAAAAGTTATATAATATAACGACATTTGACTATAACTTCTCAAAGCATACAACAACATACCTGAGATAGCAATCAATCTCTCGGCAATTATTTAACACGTACCAACGAACTTTATCCAACTCTCTATCAATTAAATCGTAACCCATTTGTGCACCCAAGGGTCTTACATTCTGGGAAAATACTGATAACTCACGAGGAGGCGGCCTCAAGATCAACATTTCGCTCTTGATGGTTAAATCATGTCTCAACACCACGAAGATATAGAGAGCAAAACGTTAACCATTCATCGTGTATATAGGCCTCTGCTATTGAACCCTCAGCTCTGGCTTTATTCCCAACTGTGTGCTTTAAACGACCCAAATATCTTTCAACTGGATACATCCAATGGAACTGCACCGAACCACCTAATAATGCCTCCTGGGGTAAGTGCATTGCTAAATGGACCATGACATCAAAAAATGATAGTGGAAAAATCTGCTCAAATTTACAGAGTATGGTAGCAATATCTTATTCCATCTTCTGCAACATATCTTGATTTACTACTCGAGCGCACAAATTTTTAAAAAACATACATAGTTCAGTAATGGCGACACGTACATTAGATGTCAGCTTCCCACGAATTCCCACCGGTAATAATTTCTGCAAAAGAACGTGGCTGTCATGACTTTTCAATCCACTAATTTTCCAGTCAACAGGACTCACGCATCTACCGATATTTGAGGCATAACCATCTGGCAACTTCATACCTTGCAACCATTTGCAGAAATCCATCCTCTCCTCCCTCGTCATCATAAAACATGCATGCGGCATGATCACCCTATTGCCATCCACTCGCAAATGTAGATTATGTTTAATTCCCATTCTCTCAAGATCTTTCCTTGTCTTAATTGTGTCCTTTGTCTTTTTAGTAATGTTCATCAATGTATTCAGTATATTATCACATATATTCTTCTCTATGTGCATTACATCCAAACTATGTCGCAACATGCAGGACGACCAATATGGCAAGTCAAAAAAAATACTATGCTTTATCCAATTCAATTCTGCTTCGCCTCTTTTTCTCTTATTCTTACGCCGGCTTTTGCCAAAATTGTTCACTCTAATATGTACCAGTTGTTCCACTATCTATTCTCCAGACAACTCATTTGGTGCAATTTTGTCCTCTACTCTCCCATCAAACTTAGCACATTCGCTTCTCCATGCATGATTTGGTGGTAGATAACGTAACCACTCACTAGCAGTTTCTTTATTAAACATCGGATATGCTAACTTCCCTTTAGTACTCTAACCGGAAAGATTTCCATATGCCAGAAAGTTATTTATGGTCCACAATACTGCAGCATGCATCTGAAAAGTTGTCGACGTGGGTGCATCATACGTTCTGACGCCTGCTTCCCATAACTCTTTCAACTCTTTAATCAACGGCTGCATGAATACATGATCAATGTCATTCCCATGTGATCTCGGGCCGGGAATAAGTAACGTTAAACTCCGCCACAACCGTCACTAAAAGGTATGCATCTCTATTTTATCTAAAAGTATATATTTTATTGATCGATTTCAATCAATTTGTATTAAAACCGAAACCCATGGTGGCTGGATTTTCAACTCGATTTTCCGGCCATCACGGGTTACCATTGGCCAAAAGGTCACCGTAGAAATATTCCTTGAAGTGTATACTTCATTTCTAAGGTGACTTTTCGGCATTTAGCCCAGTAGAAATAGGATTTAGAGCTTTCGAGAATGGCTGAGTTGACTCAGTCATTCCATCTCGTAACGTTCGAACGTAACACCAATACGTTCGAATGTATGCCGTTTCAATTTCGTGGCTTCCACGTTTGGACGTATATTTTATACATCCGGATGTTACTACATTTACGTTCGATAGTATAATAATATGTTCGTAAGTTTCTTTAATTTTTTAAATATTTTTAAAAATTTTGCGTCTGAACGTATATTTATAACGTTCGAACGTATAACAATTAAATTTATGATACGTTCTATGTTTGGACGTTTTGTTAAACGTCCAAACGTTATATCTTTACGTTCGAACGTTAGTAATAAACGTCCGATCGTTTCATCGTAACGTTTAGACGTATATTTTCTATGTTCGAACGTTAATACAAATCAGTTTGGAGCCATTCAAGACACTGCTTGGATTGGGTCTCGTACTGTTATGGTCGAGCAAGAGGCCTTGATCAACGAGTTCTACGAGCTCAGCTGGGAGCATACCAACCTAAGAGATGTCTTTCTCAGTAGAGGCTGGGGAAATATCTGCACATTGAGGGGTAAGACATATCTCTCTATGGTTCAGGAGTTATACATGGAGATGTGCTCCATGCCTCAGGATGTATCCTCTCACACCGTGACTGTACGGGTGTGACATTTGAGTTTTCAGCTGATGTCATCGCCGATCACCTCGGGATTCGTCGAGGAGTTCACACATCAACTGAGGCAGATGTAGGCACTTCTGCATCATCTACTGGCCCACTTGATGCATCATTAGCCAGATATGCAGACCAGTCAGAGGCCGAGGGTGCTGACCCTTCGGCTACGGATGACAACCGAGACAAGGATTTCTACATCCTCACAGGGAGAGACTGCATGTAGCTCGAGAGGCCGAACTCGTTCCACCAAAATCATTTGCTACCGTTCTTTCGCATGTTGCATCTTATAGTTGCAACAAACGTGGATCATGTGGCACATAAGACCACATTTAGTCAGACTCGGGCACAGTTTTTGATACGGGTGGCACGTGGAGATGCCATAAATTTGCCCCTGCTCATCTTTGACAGGATCCGTTACGAGGCGAGCATCGTCTCCACGGAAATCCTCCCATACGGTGTCCTGCTCAGCCGGCTACTACTTGCTTGGGGAGTGCCAACCCAGCCTTTAGAGCTGGCCAAAGATCAGATGAGCACCCTTGACATGACCACTCAACGACGTAGCATTGGACAGGCAAAGGGACGTCGGCCACCTCCTGTAGCGGATCTAGTTCCTCCGACGCAGCCCCAGCCCAGTGTGGGGAGTAGTGGTCAGCAGCCGACCAGTACATCTGCGGGAGATGTGCGGCTTGCCTGGGTTGATGCAGTGATCTCGCAGCTGACTGCGCATATCGATCATCGATCGATGAACGGCTCGGGCCTCTAGAGGCATCTGTCACCGAGATGTCACACCGTGTACATATCCTCAATGACAAGGTTGATACCTTGACTGAGGAGGTACGGGCCGCTACGACTTTCCCAAAAGGCGATATTATCTAAGTGTTGTTTACGTACTTTTATCATATTTTATGTATTTTGTTTTTTATATTTGTAAGGAACAATATTATTTAATATATCTATGGTTTTTTAATTACAATTCTCAATCTTCTTTAATGTTATATTTTTCAACTTCAATACTAAATCACTGCACTTCAAATATACATAAACATATGTATATATTTAAATATGTATATATAAATATGTATATATTTATATATATAAACATAAGTTTATATATATATATATATAAACATAAATATTTAAAATATATATAAATATATAATTATATTTTACAAATTGTGTATATATAAATGTATACAAGTCAATTTTTTAGACTTGTATCCAAATTATGGAATATAAAAACCACATAAATTTAAAATTATAACATATTTAATTTAAATTTATAAGTAACGTTTGGACATTACTTACTAAGGTTAGAACGTTTGCGCCAAAAAATTTCACGTTCGGACGTTAATTACTAACGTTCGAACGTTTGCGCCAAAAAAATTTCACGTTCGCACGTACGTAGCCACACGTCCGAATGTATGTGTGACGTTCGAATATAATTTTCTCATTCGTTGGAACGTAAAAAAAATCTCATCTGTCTTTAGTGACGGTTTTCAAAAACCGTCACAGAAAATACTTTTTAGTGACGGTTTAGGGACTGTCACAAATTCTCAACTGTCACTAAAAACCAAATGTGTTGTAGTGTATATATATATATACGTACGTATGTTGTGCTGATCAGGGACGAGGATGTTGAGAGGCAAGGTCCCAAGGATGATGGTATTGGTTCAGAACAAAAGAAAATAATAAAATTGGCAATTGGCCTGGCAGGTCAATCAACGTTTGATGAAAATTATTTCAGAAACGCCGTGGTGGTTGAGGTTCCAGTACTTCCATTGGGATGTGGCATTTTTAGTGGTGTGTGTAGTTGCAGTAGCAGTGGATCCTTTGTTCTTTTATCTTCCTGTCATCAACAAGACTAGCAAATGGTTGCTTTACATAACTTTGTTCTTTTATCTTCCCGTCATCAACTTACATAACACTAAAAATCATTGCTACTGGTGTGCAGTTGGTCACTACTGGTGTAGCAGTGGATGCATTGTTCTTTGGGTGGGGCTACTATGCCGCCCCACCTTTAGCACTGGGCTGTTTTTTTTTTCACATTTTTTAATATATTTAAATATATTTAAAAAATAAAAAAATATACCAATGCATTTAAAATAACTTTCTTAATTACTAAGTAAAAAAAAAAATTTTTGACCAATAGTCAAATGGAGGTGTCAAATGGAGTGGGATAGTAGTGTTTTTCTTGTTCTTTTATCTTCCTATCATTTTTTTATTTTTAAAATGTATTTAAATATTAAAAAAATGTTTTTTGACCAGCTCAAATGGAGGTGTCAAATGGAGTGAGCATAATAGTGTTTTTCTTGTTCTTTTATCTTCCTGTCATCAATGAGACTACCAAATGCATTGCTTTACATAACACTTTAAAAATCTTTCCTGAATTTGGTTGCTCGGTCAAAGACAACGGTTTTTGCTAACTTTGGTGAGGTTCAGAGTCGAAGAGATTAGGATGCCTGAATGGGCTGGATTCAAAGCTCAGAGAGTGGTTGCTAAATCGCCACATTTCAAAAGAAATGTCAAAGCCGATGTTTACTTTTTCTCTTGATGAAACACTCCGTTTCATTTGTAAAGGATCATTTCATTTAGGCCTGCAAAGTAGTCCACATATGTGGACTGCAAGAATAATTATTCATCTTCTAGTCCCCCAAGTAGTATCTCTTTTCTGCTTTTAATTTTATGATCCAAACAATATTACTAATTAAATGTATAAAATTAGAAAAAAATGGAAAAACATAAGTTAAAATAGCAAACATGCCAAAATCAGAAGAAGAAAAAAATAAAAAAAATTTAAATTCACTAATAGTCACTTCTTTAATCATTAAAAAAAATAAAAAAATAAAAAAAAAATCTGTGGACACATTTGGTGGGCAGGGTGCCGCCCAGCAATGACCGTTGGGCGTGCCATATAGACAAAATTTCATTTTTTAATTTTTTTTATTCAAATCTTTTAATATTTTTAAATATTTTTAAGAAATATAAAAAAATATACCAATATATTAATAGTTACTTCCTTAATCAATAAGTAAAATAAAAAATAACAAAAAATTAAATGCGTGAGCAGACAAAATGAAACGATATAGTAGCATTATTGTTCGTATATATATAAATATATATATATTAAATTATTATTTTTTAATATTATTATTATTTTGAGATTTTAAAAAATTAAATAGTTTATTATATTTTGTGTGCAAATTTAAAAAAGTTGTAATTATGATAGATGAAATATTTTTTTTATTCAAATAGGAGCAAATTAGAAAATTGCATTTTTCAATATTTTGATTTTCTAGGAAAGTGGGTAAGTTTGATTTTTCCCTTTGTTACAGTAACACGTTTATATTGCAGCTCACTCGTAATTATTATTATTATTATTTTTTGAGAAGAATAAATTCACTTTATTCATGCTGTTTGCAACAAAAAAGGGATACAAGGAGGGACTCCCTCCAAAACAATGCTCTCCTCAAAGAGTTATGTCCTTTGCAATACAATGGGCAACACAATTAAACTTCTAGACACAAAAGAAACAGACCAATACTGAAACTGTTGCAGCATCAATCGAATATCAGACACCATCAAACCAACTGGGCTCCACTGATCTGTTGACCCTTCGATATCATTCACCACCTTTAGAGCATCACCCTCCAGTATAATTCTTTGCAAACCCAACTGTTTAACAAGAATGACAGCTTTAAGAGCAGCAAAGGCCTCAGCTAGATATGCATTAGGAAAGAAGGCACGTTTGGCACTTTCTGTCACTTATTCATGCTTTAATCTAAATCCTCTTTTTGTATCCTCGGTCGCTCCAAGTTTAAGTGCAGGTTCATTTTCTACTCTATAAATACAATAGCCAGCGTTCATATGATTGTGCAGTACTACATGAGTTTTTATATTGTTATTTTTTTTTTTTTGCTTCTGGGCTGCATATTATATGACAGCGTTCATATGTTTTCCATTTTCTAGAAGTGCACTAAATCCGGAATTGCTGGATACTAAGAGAAGTTTGCGGTGTACGTTGAAAGATTTTGGAGACCTTATTCTATAATTTAATTGGGACTTTGTAAGCTTTAGTTATGAGTCGTGAAAGGTGAGCATCTTCTTCTTCTTCTTGATCTTCAATCTTAAAAATGCTATTTATCCTGTTATCTTTTGACGTGAACGACAAAAGTTAATAAGTAAATACTTTTCTACCCATGATTTAGTAATACATCGGGGAGATGTAATGATCATAGTTAAAATAATAATGAATAGCACTTTTCATGTGGTTAAAAAATTTTCGTGTGTGTATATATATATATATATATATATATATATATAATTGTTACCTCTATTAATGTCTTTTGGTCTATATATACATCTATTGTGCTGATCAGGGACGTGGATATTGAGCGGCAAGGTCCCAAGATTAATGATGGTACTATTGGTTCAGGACAAAAGACAACAATAAAATGGCAATTGGGCAGGCCGTCAATCACCCTCACTGATGATGAAAATTATTTAAAAAACGAAGAAAATCATTTCAAAAACGGCGTGGTGGTTCCAGCTCTTCCATTGGATGTGATGTTTTTAGTGGTGTGCGTAGTTGCAGTAGCAGTGGACCCTTTGTTCTTTGATCTTCCTGTCATCAACCAGGCTACCAAATGCATTAGTACCATAGATAAGACTTGGAAATCATTGCTATTTGTGTGCGATCGTTCCTGGATTTGGTTGCTTTTGGGAATTTGGCTGCAAGCAGGGATTACATGATGAGTTCGGACTACGTAATTAACATTCTCGCCATTCTTCCAGTCCCCCAGGTACTATGACAAACTTTTCTGCTTCTAATTTTATAATTCAAACAATAATATTACTAATTAAATGTATAAGATTAAACTTAAAAAAAAGGCTAAAATTAGAATAAAGAAACTAGAAAGTATAGAAATTAAATTTTCAATTAATAGAACAACACCAAAACACTAGACATTAATGTAATATAATATATATAAAGATGTTATATCAAGTTCATGTTATTTGAATGTGAGAATTAAGATGAATATGATCTGTTTGTAAAAGAGTAATATATTAAGCAAGTCTTTTAAATTGTGCAAGTCTTTTATAAAAACTGGATCATATTAATTTTTTTTATTTATTTTTTTATGATAAGATCTATTGTTTTATAAAGAGATTGCGCAGACTTATATATATAGATCTTAATTTTTATATTTATGGACAACAGGTTCTAGTGCCACTTATGTTTTCTGAAATGAGCGGTTCAAAATCCGGAACATAAGGAGATTTATGTAGTTGTTCTTTCGCAATATGTGCCCAGAATTTTCCGTATCTACAGATTGTGGAGGAAAGTCAACGAGACTATATTCATCCTACCCAAAAGAAAAGTCGTGAATGCAGAAGGCTACAAGAATATGATGAAGATCCCACCCATAGGTTTTATAGTGATGAAAGCTGGATTCAACCTCTTTCTGTATCTCGTTGCCAGTCATGTACGTATGTTTAATAATATTTCATCATTTATTATCATCTCTACGCACTTCATAATTAATTAATATTATCATCTCTAATATTTATAAAGAGTACTAGTTGGGGATGAAATATTTATCTTTGATCATCAGATACTGGGCGCTTTTTGGTACCTCTTCTCCATTGAACGAGAGACCACGTGCTGGCACGTGGCCTGTGAACGGAATCAGACAGATGTTGGATGTAGCGAGACTTCTTTCAACTGTGATGCTGGTGATAACGTACCAGCACCAAATCAGCCACATGATACGAGTAAATCAGCAGCATGTCCTCTTTGACAGACAAGCTCCACCATACTTGGAAACTCTACTGTATCTGTTTAAGTCAATTGTATAGGTTTAGAAAGTTTAGCTGTAAGTTTACGTTTCTTGCCTTTTCTGTACATGGCTATTGATGAGCTTCTTGTATCCTTGTAAGTAGTATAAAAGCAATACAATACTCTCTCTATCTACACCCGTGAGATAGACATTTCTCAAAATTCTTCATGGTATCAAGAGCCTACGGGAACAGATAGAGAGAATTTTTTTTTTTCTTCACAAATCATGTCTACTAACTCCTCCCTTTCATCTCCTTCCTCCGAGGAATATCCTTACCCTGTGACACAAAACATTTCCAACTTTGTGTCCATCAAACTCTCGTCCACCAATTTCCTTTTATGGAAAACCCAAATGATCAACATCCTTGAAAGCTATGATCTTCAAGGCTTCATTACTGGTGAGATCTCTACTCCACCAGACATCATTGTCACCTCTGATTCTGAGGTGCACCCAAATCCTGCGTATCATAAATGGCGTAGGACCGATCGTTTGGTAAAGGGTTGGCTTACTGCTACTCTTTCAGAAGACGTGCTGGGTATTGTGGTTGGTCTCGCCACTGCTGCCGAAGTTTGGAATGCACTTGTCCATGCTTTTGCTCGAGTGTCCTCTGATCGAAGCCTTGCACTGAAGCAAAGGCTCACTTCTATCACTCGTGGCACTGATAGCCTCAGTACATATCTTCGTCGGTTCAAAACCGTCTGTGATGAACTGGCTGCCATTGGCAAACCTGTTCAAGATCACAAGAAATCTTGGTGGTTACTCAATGGTCTCGGCAAAGAATTTGAAATCTTTACTGCCACCATGTTGCGTCCTCCTATTCCATCCTATGCTGAAGTGGTCACTCAACTTGAAAGCTATGCTGACAGACACAAAATTGATGGCACTCCCGAACCTGCTATGGTGTTCTATGGCCAGAAAAATTACAAAAACAAGAAGGGCCAAGGACAATCTGCCTCCTTCAATTCCAAGGGGAGAGGATTTGTTCAAGGAAACCAATCTGGTAGCAAGACTTCTTCTTCTCGACAGTCTTCTGGTAGCAGCCAATCTCAAGGGAACACAACACACTCCACCAAGAAGGATGATGCTCCAATTTGCCAAATCTGTAACAAGAAATATCATACTGCTCTAAAATGCTTTAACCGATTCAATCACTCATTCACTACAGATAATCTTCCTCAAGCATTTGCTGCTGTACAAGTTGGTAACATGCAGGATCCTTCTTGGCATCTCGATACAGGTGCTACTGACCACATGACGGCATCCACAGGTAATCTACACTCTGCAACTACTTATACAAAATCTGATGGCGTTATGGTTGGTAATGGACATATATTACCTATCACACATATTGGCACTACGACACTCTCATCTGGTTCGTCCTCTATTGAGTTAAAAGATGTGTTAGTCGTGCCTGATATCCAGAAGGATTTACTATCTGTTAGTAAACTCACTTCTGACTATCCTCTTATTTTTGAGTTTAATGGCCCTGGCTTTGTGCTAAAGGACAGGATCTCCAAACAGATAATAGCGAAGGGGTGGAAAAAGAAGGGCCTATACACTTTTGAGGGATCCAACGATCATTCATCCTCTCCAACTGCATTGTTTTCCACCAGATTCAGAAAAGCATCCCCTCAATGTTGGCATCACAGACTCGGTCATCCTCAGCATCGTATCTTAAATTATCTCCATTCCAAGAAGTTTATCAATTGTATCTCTTTGCAGTCTATGAGTGTTTGTACTAGTTGTCAAATGAGCAAGTCTTGTAAACTCCCATTTGCCTCTAGTAATAATAAAATTACTACTCCTTTCACTAAAATTCACTGTGATCTATGGGGACCAGCCCCTGTTTCCTCTCGGGATAAATACAGATATTATGCTATCTTCGTTGATGACTCTACAAATTTTATGTGGCTTATTCCTCTTCGACAAAAGTCAGATTTCTTTGCTGCTTTCAAACAGTTACATTCTTTTCTACAATGTCAGTTTGATGCTAAAATTTGCATTTTCCAAAGTGATGAAGGGGGTGAATTTGCCAGTACATCATTTGCAGCATATCTTCACCAACATGGCATTCACCATCAGTCTGCTTGTCCTAAGACTCCAGAACAAAATGGAAAAGCAGAGCGCATGCATCGTAGCATCACAGAACTTGGTTTAGCAATGATGTTTCATGCACAACTTCCATCTCGTTTTTGGCTTGATTGCTTCTCCACTGCTGTTTTTCTCTTAAACAGGTTGCCATCAATTACTCTTAGTATGGACTCTCCTTACTCTCGGGTATATGGCAAGACACCTGACTATGGCACTTTTCGAGTTCTTGGCTCTCGGTGCTTTCCTTACCTTGGTGCATATCGTAGCAATAAACTGGAACCAAAATCTTTGCCTTGTGTTTTTATTGGTTATAGCACCAAACATAAAGGGTACAAATGCTTATATCCACCTACTGGACGTATCTATGTTTCACGCCATGTTGTGTTTGATGAATCTCTACTGCCATATTCCAAACCAACTGCTTTGTATGGTCAAAATTCTGTTGAAGGTGATTTCTGCACTTTTGTTGAGCATAATAATATACTACCTCCTTCAGCTTTTGCTTCACCATCAAACAACTGTGTCTCAACCTCAGCTCCTCTCAGTTTACCCTCTCAATCTGCTACTGCATCAGAAATCTGTCATACGACTTCTCAACCTGCTGCTGAACCAGCCTTGTCTCAGTCTACTCCACCTGCTACTGCATCAGCTTCCTCTACTGAATTATCTCAACCTGCTTCTTTGACTATGCAACCAAATCAGCACACCATGCTTACGAGAGCCAAAGCTGGAGTTCGAAAGCCAAATCCAAAGTATGCAAATCTGCATGTCACTAACTCGATCCCTTCCACACCAAAGTCTATTAAATCAGCCAAAAACCACTCCGGGTGGTCTTCTGCTATGGATGAAGAGATAGCAGCTTTGGCAGAAAATAAAACTTGGCAGTTGGTTCCTCCTCATCCTAAGATGAATATAGTAGGCTGTAAATGGGTTTACAAGGCTAAGCTACAGCCAAATGGTTCTCTTGAACGTCTTAAAGCACGTCTCGTCGCAAAGGGCTTCAATCAAGTGGATGGCATTGATTTTTCAGAAACCTTTTCACCAGTTATAAAGCCTGCAACGATACGGGTTGTGCTCACATTGGCTGTTGTTAAACATTGGGATCTTCGGCAACTTGATGTCAAGAATGCCTTCTTGCATGGCTATCTTAGTACCCCTGTGTACATGAAACAACCCCCAGGATATGCTAATCCACGCTACCCCTCTCATGTTTGTCAATTAAATCGAGCACTTTATAGCCTTAAACAGGCTCCACGGGCGTGGTTTGATCGTCTCAGTGAATTTCTTCTTCAAATTGGTTTTTTCTGTAGCACTACAGACCCAAGTCTATTTATATGCAAGTCATCATCAAGCATTTTGATTCTACTTCTATATGTTGACGACATGGTGATCACAGGAAATAATACTCAGCACATTAATGATTTCATATCTCAGTTAGCTCATCATTTCTCCATTAAAGATCTTGGCCAGCTTCACCACTTCCTTGGTATTGAAGTTCACAAGTTTGGAAGTGATATGTTTTTATCTCAGCATAGGTATGCTTTGGATCTTCTCCAACGTGCAGATATGGCTGACTCTAAGCCTATTGCTACTCCAATGCCTTCTAAAGGACGTCTCAAATCAGCTGCTGAAGCTTTGTTTCCCGATCCAACAATGTACCGTAGCCTAGTTGGTGGTCTGCAGTACTTGACATTTACTAGACCTGATCTCTCCTACAGCGTTAACTACGCATGTCAATTCATGCAATCCCCAACTGTCGCCAACTTTCAGCTTGTAAAACGCATCCTTCGATATATTCAAGGCACCGCACACTATGGAATGCGCATCCTTGCTACAAGCACTCTAGATCTCTATGCCTATTCAGACGCCGACTGGGCAGGATGCCCCCTAACTCGTCGATCAACATCTGGTTTTTGCACCTTCCTAGGGAGTAATTGTGTTTCTTGGAGTGCTAAGAAACAAGCTACGGTGGCCCGTTCAAGCACCGAATCTGAGTATAGATCAATGGCTGCCACTGCCGCTGAGCTCACATGGCTTTCTTTTCTCTTAAGAGACCTTGATGTTCCATTGCATAGAACTCCTGCTCTCCATTGTGACAATCTCAGTGCATTGCATATGACCATTAATCCTGTCTTGCATGGTCGAACAAAGCACTTCGAGATCGATTACCATTATATTCGTGAGCGTGTTGCTCTTGGTTCTTTGGAAACTCGGTTTGTTGCTTCACCCAACCAACTGGCTGACATCTTCACCAAACCACTGTGCAAACCTCTTTTCCAGGAGTTTCGTATCAAACTTGGCCTTTGCCCAGATCCTCGGCCATGTTTGAGGGGGACTGATAACGTACCAGCACCAAATCAGCCACATGATACGAGTAAATCAGCAGCATGTCCTCTTTGACAGACAAGCTCCACCATACTTGGAAACTCTACTGTATCTGTTTAAGTCAATTGTATAGGTTTAGAAAGTTTAGCTGTAAGTTTACGTTTCTTGCCTTTTCTGTACAGGGCTATTGATGAGCTTCTTGTATCCTTGTAAGTAGTATAAAAGCAATACAATACTCTCTCTATCTACACCCGTGAGATAGACATTTCTCAAAATTCTTCAGCTGGTTTTGGAAATCACTGAAGTTTAAATGATACATGCTCTTTAGAAAAAAAAACAAATACAACTCTTAGCTTTGATTTTGGAATATTCCAAGACGCCCGTCAATCTGGTACACTGGCGGGCGTCCATGGATTTTCCTCGAAAGGCCATGTTTTGTTTTTAGTGGGGACTGCGAAATTTGAGGTAATTTCGTACACGTTACACTTTTTATTTTTTAATTGAGATATTTCAATATATTTGTTTAATTATGTGATATAATCATACATGCATTTTATTCCTTTAAAGTTTCTCACCCATTTTACAATGTAATCAAATATAATATATATATATATATAAAATGTCCGACGTGCATGTCAAAGTAGTAATTCAGGTACCACAATATTCATTTCAACAATCTATTCAATATATATATATATATTCATTTCAACACAGATAATAATTTGAAGGTAAAAAGACGTAATAAATTGTTTCCCTTAAAATTCCTAGCTAGCTAGTCGGTAATTTCCACTGCCATATTTTCTTGTGCTTTGTCTATTCATTCATATTGATCAGCTAGGACAGGGCCAAATGTCTAGTTCTTGGCTAGCTATCACGCACTTATGATCTACAATTGTACAACATATCAAATTTATTTGGGTTAATTTACTAGCTATCAGCAGAAAAGATCGAAAAAAGTAAACGAAATAGAGAATATATAATGTTGTTCTTGTTGTTATTATTATGTATAGGCCCCGAATAAGAAGCGTTACATTGCTCCAAGCTCAACTAGCTTTTTATCGAAAGAATGCTAATAAGTTATGAGAAAACGTTGAGGCCGGTCGGGTGTGAAGATTAATTTCCCACCAGCCAATCAACAAATGCCATGCAGGCATCCTAAAAAGAATTGAAATGGACCCGCATACACTGAAACCTCTCCCTCTCCCTCCCCCATCTGCACTCAAGACGCCGACCCAGGGGAAAGGTTGTATTTTTGAGCGGGAGCTTAGGTACGTTTTCAAAGGAGCAGTTGAAGGAAATAGCTGTAGGGCTAGAGAAAAGTGGCCAAAGGTTCTGTGGGTGGTGCGCAGTCCACCTATGAAAGAGCAAAGCCAGCAGTTGTCGTCACAATCTGATGAAGACCCAAACTTGGATTCTTTGCTTTCGGAAAGTTTCTTGGATCGCACTAGGGAGAAGGGGCTCGTCGTGAAGTAATGGGCACCACAAGTAGCGGTGTTGAGTCATGACGCGGTGGGCGGTTTTGTCACTTGTTGTCGGTGGAACTCAATGCTGGAAGCGGTATGCGTTGGCATACCGATGGTGGCATGGCCACTGTATGCAGAGGAGAGTTTAACAAGACATTGTTGGTGGACTAGCTGTTGAAGCTGGCTTTGCTGATGAACGAGTTGGCGGGCAGGTTAGGGAGCGCGGCCGAGAGAGAGAGGGAGAGAGAGAGGGAGAGGGAGAGAAAGGAGAGGGACAATCGGTGTCTTGAGTACAGATGGGGAGAGAGAGGGAGAGAGAAGGAAAGGGAGGTTTCGGGTGTATGCGAGTCCATTTCAATCTTTTTTGGATGCTTACGTGACACTTGTTGATTGGCTAGTGTGAAACCAACCGGCCTGGAGTGCCACTCATAAGTTATTATCAAGAGCGGTGCTATTTTGCTACTTGAGTAGCACTGTTCCATTTGACCGCCAGCTGTAAATTTTTTTTTTTTTTGTATTCACATTTTTTTAATGTATTTAAATATTTTAAAAAAATAAAAAAAATACACCAATATACTTAAAATCACTTCTTTCATCATTAAGTAAAAAATAAAAATAAAAATCACTTAATGGTCAAATGGGGCGGCACATTTGGGGTGGTATAATAGTGTTTTTGTATTATCAATGGACTATGGAGTCAAAATAAATTATTATTAATTTAGATGAAAATAGATACACAAACACAAAATCAAAGTGCATGAAAATCAACTTATCTTGTAGAGAATGCTAAATCATGAAAGAAAATTGTTTTCACCCTGCATGCATCTCTAGAGATCTCATATGTCCATGCAGTCACATAAATAAACGGCTTTTGTTGTTAAGGTGATAGTCGTTGTTTATTATTATGTGTTGTATGATATAGTAGCAGTGGGCGTGTTATATGTTTTAAGGTGATCACTTTAAATTTTGCTTGTTTATTTTGAGCATATATATATATAAATATATTAATCTTTTCTGATATTTTTAACTCATACATAGCCGTTTCAAATCTTGCAGTTCACTTGGTCAAAACCTTGAAACAAGTTCTGATTACCGGGAAAACTGCTTCACAGTTTTAATCTCTGTCTTTGGCTTGCTTCTGTTTTTATACTTCATCGGAAATTTGCAGGTTGATACTAATCATCATTTTTTCTTTTTAAAGCAGGGCTCTTATTATTTCCATATATAATTATGTCATGTCTTATGTCTATATATAATATATATGAATATCATGTCTAAATTTTTATAAACATATATGTTTAGGGGTCCTTAAATTTGAATTCTCACTCATTTAATTGAATATTCTATATTAGGTCAATAATTAAAAGAGTCTGATCACATGTGAAGGTGTAAATTGAGTGATTAAATTCCCATATTGTATCTTTGGGACACTTGGTTTGACAAAGTACGCACTACGTGTTAGGCAAGGATATATGGTTTATGGATGAAATCTATATTATTTTTGTTTTATAGTTTGTATATTTGTATATAATTAGGTTGGGGGATTCTTTACAATATTCCAATTTGGAGGAAAATCTTGTACTAATTTCAAGAACAACGTTAATTTCCTCGAACTCATTTAAAAGTATATATCATCATCATGTACTCATGATAGTCTTGTAAATTTGAATTTTAAACATTTAGCAAGCAATAAATTAATCTCTATCATTGGCTATTATTAACTAAAATATGGCTAGTCTAAGAATATAATATAGTGAAAATATATGACAGTAGAAATCTAATCTTTTATGAATATAATGTGACAATTGATAACTTTTAGATGTAATTTATGAGTAGAAATCTTAGAAACTGATCAACTTAGTTGTGATGTGACAGGTGTACATGCAGTGGGAGGCATCTAACGAGCTGAAGGAGATTTTTAACCGATCGAAGAAATCTAAGCAGCATAATAAGATATCTAAGCGGTTGGAGAAGTCTAATTCTAAGCTCAAGTTGGAGACATATAAGCGGTACTACTTGACAGATATGGATGAGGAGGATAAGGCAAAGACAATTAGAACTAAATTACGTAGCATCGAGTCTTGGATATGCACAATCGGCCTCTCTTACCAGTTAAAACACATAATCAAGAGCTATGTGACACCATTAATGCTTGAAAATCAAAAGAAAGATATTGATACAGAGAATCCATCCCCTCATCTTCCCACACCACTTGGAAGATTGATTAAGCTCCATCTCTGCTTGCCCCTACTAAGGACAGTGAGTTTCGATCCCCCCATCCTTTTATACTTGACCAAACAAATCATTCAAGTGTAAATTTCAGTTATTTTTGCGTAAAAAAATCTTCAAAATTAATCGAATGGATAGTAAGATGATAGATCGATGTAGTGGTTTAATTAGTTAAGACTTACATTTAGAGAAATGTCATTTTTATAACGACGTTTCTTTGACATTATTCATGATCCTCAATCACACTAATTACTGTTATGTCATGTTTTAAACGGTTTTTCATTTAAATAATTTACTTACAAAATCACTTAAAAATGTGTTACATCAATCAAAGATGATAAGTATGGTTACTAGATTTTGCATGGTCTATTTTCGCATTGACCTGTTTGCTTTGAGAAAAGTACATGATGCACCAATGTCCATCTCGTAGAAGTTGGTATATATATATATATTTATATAAATATCATGCTTATTGTTAATTAATCTTGTCAATTGTTTGTGAACATGCAGGTGCCAAAGTGAAGAATTGTTGTATGAGATCACTTGTAAAATTTTCAAGCAAGTGCATACAATCAAAATAGCTACATTGTTTGAGAGGGAGAACCACTAGATGCGATGATCTTCGTGGTGAAAGGGATTGTGTGGACGTATACAAGTAATCATGACGATAAAACTAACTGTCTCAAGAAATGTGACATATTCAGAAGAAATCTTGTGGAATGGGTGCTGGAAACCCCCGAACTATCCGACCTTCCCTTATTGACAATGACTCTCAAATGCCATACAAAAGTAGAAGCTTTTTGTCTTATGGCTGGCGACCTCAAGGATATGATGTCTCAATACTAGTGGATATATAGTAAGTTCAACCACATCACCCAGTCTAACTCGGAACAGCTGAAACATTTTGTAGCTTCATCCATCCAAGCACCATGGTGCCGGAACACCATCCTGCATCCTCATTAAGTACTTGAATGAGGTTACCAATTCTGCCCATGTAGCTGGCTAATGTCGCCACCACCGACAACTCCCCAAGTTTAGATAACAATATATACCACTTAATAATTAATCTAGTGTTATCAAATGCTATTAATGCTCTTTGTCGAAAGACAATATATAGTTTTTAAGTAGTTAATTAACTTGCTAGTCCCTTGATCTTAATATTGAGTTGTTAAAAGAGTAGGAAACCATAAATAAATAAATGCGTAATAGTAAATAAGATCGCTAATTATATTGCTGCACATTATCATGAATTTGAGAAAGGAAAAAGTAGATTCGCACCCTCAAATTATTGGAAATCTATTTTTATAGTTTGCACCATTATCCAATTATATATATATATATATATATATATATATATATATTATAATTGTTAACATAGATGGAAAATATTTATATAGTTGTTAACATAGACTCGCACCCTCAAAACACTGCATGCTCACTCTCAATTGCCAATAGCACTACAAGAATACTATTTTTTTTTGGCAAACTCTCCAAAATACATATTTTTCGTGACTTTTTCTCGTCATCGCTTTAGTCTTGTCTTAAATGCAATATATTTTGTAGCGAAAATAAAAAATAGTTTCAAATAATACATTATTTTTGGCGATTTGTTTTGCCGCAAATAATAAGATATTAGATAGAAATAGTATCCCTGTTACGGAGATGATATCGCTCGAAATAGTTGACCATGCCCGGAAAATGAGATGAGTCTCATCTCAAAACGTCTCATAATTTCTTTTTCAAACATCACTCAAATACAAAACACTTTTCAATTTCAAATATTCAATATTTTCATTAATCTGTTACAACATAAATTTACAAAATAGGCCAGAACATGAGGAACGAGTCATCCCTAGCCCAAAGGGTCATCCCCAACCCACAGAGGTGATTTGAGCCATGATGATGTAGTCAAAAAGTCCCACGATGGTGGTTTCAACGTTGAAAAAGCACTCGAATGTTCATCCATGAGAATAAACAGTAAATAAATACATAAAATATAAAGAAAGAGAGAGATAAACAGATTTACGTGGTTCAACATAAAAGATTACGTCCATGGGTCGTTTGAGGGTGAAATCCACTAACTTGAGAGGTTGTACAGTCTCTCATTGCCTTACATTTCTCTACTAAGGTTTCCTTCCTTTGAGTAATTGAGTCATACTTGCCTTGTGAAACTCTTTCCTCTTACGTGATTGAATCAACTTAATTGCCTTATCTCTACTTGGCCTTATCACAGGGCTTGATTCTTGGTTGTTGATTTTATACCCAACAGATGCCTTAGCATCAATGTGAGAAGCTGAGTTACTAAGTATAGATAATTGAACTTCCTTTTTCCATAACAGTGCTAGCCTCCCACTTTAACCCATAACTTCAATTGTTAGACAACAATTAAACCTTAAGCTAATTCTACATAATTCCATCTTTGCAACATTAAGCTTTGTCTCTTGCAAGAACAAAGCATCAAGGTCTTCTCTTTTGATAAGATAAAAAAGAGCATGAATACCACGAGGGTTCCCAAGCCCTCATGTATTCCAGCATAAGACCTTCATTGATCTCGGTGGGGTTGTATACTAGCCTCCACTGATAACTGTTGGTTCTTGTCCTCACTCTCCCTATGAGTTTTTGCTTTATTTTTCAATCTATTAGAAGCTGTAGCCACTTCCACAGTAGAATCTCAACAAAGAGCCCTTTTTGATCCCCCTTGATCATTGATGGATAGAGAATTATGAACCTGAGGCCTTAAAACCCTTTTCCATTTATGTGAGAGAGTTGTTTTATTGGATCCCTCTGATTTTGCCTGCATATCCTTCCTGCCAGTTTCTTTTACAAAAGTCTCCCCTGTAGAAATGACAAAATTATCCCTCTGTTGATCATTATCCATACTGAGACCAATGTAACCATCAATAGGTAACTCTCCCAATTTATCTCCTGGAATCTTGCAACACAACAGTTTGGCAAGATATGCTTCACCTTACTGCTCCATTTTTTGAAAATTAACCAAAATATGGGCCCCAACATCTTCCTCACAAACGTTATCTGCATTAACTGCCATATTCAGATGTATTGGAGAGTCGTCGGTGATCTGAACTTTCTCATGAGTTGGCGGAATATTGCTATCTTTCTGCTGAAATTGCCTATCATGCACAAGACCCCATAACTACCAAAGTTACCTGCACGTAACCAGGGTCCATATGGAAATGCAGAAACTGATAACTGCTCCATCGTTGGCTTCCCTTGACTACAATTCTTATGACTATGTCCAAGAGTACCACATATGTAGTAGAAATTTGGGAGGTGTTCATAGGAGAAACAAACCCAAATAGGATTAGATGATCGCACACAAATCTTTTTACCACGCAACAATGGCTTTGTCACATCCAAACCAACTCTAATACGAATGAATTCTCCCCACGCTAATTCATCTTTCTCCAATCCCACCTCCACCACCCTTTCTAATTCCTTACCAATAATATGCCCCATCTTCCAGTTCCTAGCCATAATTGGAAGATAATGGATACGAACCCAGAAAAGTGCCTTTGAGAATGACACTTGATGTACTTGTTGAAGCCCTTCTACATCACTTGTCAACACCAAGTGTTTATCAAACGCCCAAGGACCTTCTCTTTTAACACGTTCTTTATCCCAAGGATCATCGAATTTAGCAATGAAAAAGTTTGCATTTACATCCCTAATAGAGATCGACTTACCAAGATGCCACAGTTTCCTCATTGTACTCTTGAACGCTTCCTTGTTGGAGTGTTTAACAGTGTGAAGTTTAAACAACAAACATCTTCCACCTCTATCCAGAGCACCATCTAGAGATGCTTCATCCACCACCAAAACTTCCTCTTCATTTTCTGTTCACGACAGTTGCTTATACATCTTCTCCAGATTACCATCCATAGCTTGCACACACAAAAGGAACAATTGGAATGAAGAAAACATAATTCAGACCTACATGCAACAGGTAGGGTAACCTCTACTCAGGGGAGCCCTCGAGAGGATTGGGGGTGTATGAATTTGTACTTTATACTCTTTGATACATGATATATATTGGGTGGGTTTCTCCTTGTGGGGAAAACCCATTTGGCTACTTGTGTCGCATTTTAGTAATTTTTGAATAAAAGGGTTTTTGTCTAAAAAGAAGTTTGTCTCATGTGTGTGGTGTGGAGAGAAAGAGGAAGAGAGAGAGAAAAGAAAAATAAAAAGAAAGGTAAAAAATATTCGGTTGTGTTTTTTGTGTTCACCCTAACAAAGTGCTACCAGAGTTTGGTTGATTATTTTGCTAATTATTTGAATGGATTAAATAGAGGATTTACCTGGTGGCATGATTCAACTCACTTATTCCAATTACTCAATTTCGAAAGCAAGGATAGAGGATGTACTGTACTGCAAAGAGTGAACCTATTGATTTGGTTGGTGTTAAACCAGAAAAGAAAACTTATGATGAATGGAAGAAATTGAATAAGAAGGCTGTCAGTCATATCAGGCAATGAGTTATTCAAGGTGTCTTCGATCATGTAGGCAAAGAAATAAATGCTTTTAGTCTTTGGATGAAATTAGAAAATCTTTATGAGATAAAAACTACATAAAACAAAGTCTTTATGATAAGAAGACTTGTGAATTTAAAGCACATGGATGGACAAAGTGTTGCAAAGCGTCTAAATAATTTTTAAGAATTGTTGAATGAGTTGTCTACCATGAAACTTGTCTTGGATGATGAAGTTCAAGTTTTAATTTTGTTGAGTTCCTTACCATACAGTTGGGAAACTTTGATTGTGTCTCTCAATAATTCAGCTCCCAATGGTGTGATGACTATGAGTATGGTGAAAGACAACTTGTTCAATCAAAGGGCAAGAACAAACGAACATGGTATTTCTTCTAATTCAGAGGTACTTGTTACAGAAAAAAGAGGGAGGTGTAAAAGAAGAAAAAACCATGGTGATAACAATCGTGACAGGTTAAAAGGACGGTCCATTTCAAGAAAATGGATAAAATATTTTCATTGTGGTAAGCTTGGACATATGCAGAAAGTGCATAAAGTTTAAAATGAATTGCTGAAAGAAAGAGGTGAAGAGCAAAAAGAAGAAAATGAAACTGCAGTAGTTGCATCTGTACAAATGTGTTCATTGTTTAAGATGATGCTCATTCTAATATCTCAACTTCTTTTTATATTACCCAACACAGAGATTTAATATGCTCATGTTCTATTTGGGTAATTGGGTAACAACTTCTTTTCATATTAACCCATGCTCTTCCTATTCTAGTGGTAACTTTGGTTAGGTTAGAATGAGAAAGTATGCAAAGTGTCAAATGTGGGCACAAGAGATGTGTAGTTGGAAACCAACATTGGGTGCAAATTTCTTCTGAAAGACATATTCCTGATATGCGCTTTAATTTGAATTCAATTGGAAAATTATATGATGAAGGCTACCATAATCACCTTGAAGAAGGAAAGTGGAAACTTAGTAAGGGCTCTCTTATTCTAGCCAAGGGAAAGAAGATCAATACTCTCTACAAGACATATGCAAGTTTGATCAATGGAGATGTTATTGCTGCTAAGAATGAAATCCTTGCTAACCTTTGTCATAAGAGGCTTGGTCACATTAGTGAGAAGGGACTTTAGATTCTTGCAAAGAAGTAGTTTCCATCCAATATCAAAGGTACGCAACTAATGCCCTGTACTTATTGTCTTCTTATGGAAAAGCAACGAAGAATTTCTTTCTAGAAAATTTCTCCATATAAAAAGGGTGGTATTCTTGACATGTTATAGATTTTAAACAATCAATGCCAAAAGTCTTGGCGGTGTCTGTAAATGGATTTTCCCTCCCCCACTCAGACCTAGCGGGCCTTAGAATCG
Source organism: Cyclocarya paliurus (assembly GCA_029856935.1). Taxonomy (NCBI): domain Eukaryota; kingdom Viridiplantae; phylum Streptophyta; class Magnoliopsida; order Fagales; family Juglandaceae; genus Cyclocarya; species Cyclocarya paliurus. The sequence continues at coordinate 27,852,671 of CM056957.1, read as the reverse complement.
AAGGCCCAGCCCAAGATGAACAAAGTCTCCAAACTGGCCCATGGGTAGGCTCCTCTGGACGCAACCAGAGGAGAGAGCGTGCTGCAGGGAATCAGACTTGTTGATTTGGAGGTCCCTTAAGTAGTGCCCAGCTCTCGAGTGTGGCGTAATGTACGGGAAAACCTCGATCCTCTGACAAAGGATACGGATGGACCACCAAGGATATTAGCTAGGAGAAGGAAATTAGAAAATCACGCCGCATTAATGGCATCACTACCCGAGCGACACATCATATTAATGACGTTGTCGCAAAGCCATGCCGCATTAAAGAACTATAACACAGGGAATAGTGCGAATGACACAGACTCCGTCTGGACAAACACAATCTGTGATTCTATCCTCCCAGAATTATGATATAAATAACAAGTTTCAGGTACGAGAAAGCTCTCTCTCTGATCCTTAGACTATTTTACTTATTTACAAACTTTCAAGAGAATTTACTAATTTTGGTATTGGAGTCTCCCTGGCTCCAAGGCCGCCCTCTCCTTGTTGTCTTCCTCCGCATATTTTGTAGGCCCATTTCTAAAGACCTAAGTTGTCGGAGCCTGGCCCAAACTTGTGCGAAACACGACGTTAATAGTGTACTTATTATGTTGCTTTGATTGATGATCACTTTAGAAAAGTTTGTGCTGTTCTACTGAAAATTACTAAAGACCAAGTGCTAAATGTGTTCAAGGTCTTATATGTGAAAGTTGAAAGGAAAACTAGAAGATATTTTAAATGTATTTGGGTAGATAATGATGGTGAGTAAAGAGGACCATTTGAAGAGTATTATAGAAGCCATGTCATCAGGCTTGACAAAACAGTTCCTAAGACACCACAACATAATGGTGTAGCAGAGAGAAAGAAGAGAACAACTTGTGAAAGAATTAGATCTATGCACTCTCATGCAAGATTGCCTAATTTCTTTTGGGGTGAGGCAATGAGGACAGGAGTTGACTTGGTCAATCTTTCTCATTTAGTTTCTTTGGATGATGACATTCCCTAAAGGGTTTGGACAGGGAAATAGATTTCTCTTTAGCATTTGAGGATTTTCGCCTACAGGGATTTTGTTCACGTTCATAAAGATGAGAGATCCAAGCTTGATAGCAAATCCAAGAAGTCCATATTTTGGGGTTATGCACATGAAGAATTTGATCATAGATCCGGTAAGAAAAAGATTTAGAGAAGTAGAGAGAGATTGTTTTTTTTTAAGACCTAACCATTGAAGATGTGAAATATCAGAGTAAAAAGTCAGACTTTCAATCAAAAATTTGTTGATATGGATTCAGTTTTTCCTTCTTTTGTGATTTGTAATTAATATGGGGGAGATGTATTGGAGGAGCAAGTTGATACTATTGAAAGTCCTGAACTTGAAATTGATAATGTGAGACCAGAACAACAAGTAGAGTAATTTTTTTCAGAACTACCTGTGAAAAATTAGTTAAGAAGATCTACTAAAGGACGTTAGCCTTCCTCCAGATTTTTCTGCTGCTGAGTATATTTTGCTTTTAGATGGGAGAGAACTAGGGTGTGTTTGTGCTTTGGAAATAGTAAGCTTATACTTGATGGGTTTATAGATGCAGGTATGGCTGGTGACATTGATTCCAAAATGTGTTGGTTTGTCTATCGCAGAGGCTGAGTATATTGCAATTACTGAACCTAGTAAGGAGTTGCTATCGATGAAGAAGTGCTTAGAAGAACTTGGTTAGAAACTAGAGAATTATATTTTTTACTTGTGACAGTCAGAGTGCTATCCATCTCAGTAAGAACTCAACCTTTCATTTAAGACCCAAGCATATTAATGTGAGGTATCACTGTATTCGTGATGCATTGGAGATAAAGTTATTACAGATTGAGAAAATCCGTACTAATGAAAGTGGGTCAAATAGGATGAAAAAAATATTACCTATGCAAAAACTTGAAGTTTGTAGAGGAAAAACAGATATGGTGGAAACCCTCACATAGTCGGGTGGGAGAGATGTCTTGGGTGTATCCCTTCTTGTGAGGGAAACCCATGTGGCCACTTGAGTGACATTTTAGTAATTTTTGAATGAGAACATTTTTGTCTAATAAGAAGGTTGTGTCTCGTGTGTGGCGTGGAGAGAAAGATAAGAAAAAGAAAAAATAGGGTAGAAAATATTTCATTGTATTTTGTGTTCACCCTAAAAATATTAAATACTTGAATTACATTATATATAATTTTTAATACTTTTTATCAATATTAAAATAACTGATTCAAAATCAACCTTCAATATATATTGTCATAAATCGACCTTTACTCGTTTCCGAATCCGAGATTTGAAGCCTACGTGCAAAACAATAAGTTTAGAAACATTAAGAAAAGAAGAAGAAGATAATTATGTTAAACACAAGGACCGTTTCAATATTTAACATGTTTTTCGTGTGGACGATTGGGTCATCGCATGAATGGAGCTCATGAGAACGTTCCTCGTAGAATCGTAATCGTAGTCTCGTAGGTCAAACTATTACGTACACATGATTCGGTCAAAAAGATTCATATCTTAAAAAAGATTCATATCTTAAAAAAGATTCATATCTTAAAGAAATAATTTCGTACTGATCGGGCTGCAACTATGTCACATTGAATCTCACTTATTGGTTGATCTGTATATTCTTTCTTAAAGGTTTAGTAAAGGAAAAAACTACTTTCCCCTCCCAACCTTACCGTTCAATTTGACCAGTTAATAAATTTTATTTTATTTTATTTTTTTATTTTATAATTAAAGAAATAATTTTAAGTGTATTGAAATATATTTTTTAAAATATTTAAATATATTAAAAAATATGAAAAAAAAAAAAGAGTAAAAAGCGATAAGGTTAAGCGGGCTGACCGGTAATAACTCGTCCAAACGGACCTACTAAATTAGCAAATTGATTTTTCAATCATTTTCATTTGCTGGGAAAGTGGGTAAGTTTCATTTTCCCTGTGCCACATTAATTAATTAACACGTTTAGCTGGCTGAGTGGACTTGGGAGTATTTAAATAGTTTTTATGGGTTGTTACGAACAACTTTATATATATGCTAAAGAAAGACTTGAGTACGGGACCGGATAGACTAATGCCAATGCTTCACTCAATATTGTCTATATATTTGTCAGAAGATAACGACATATATATGACCATTGTTCACTACTTTCTGTCACTTATTGCTTTAATCTAAATCCTCGTCTTGTTTCCTCGCTCGCTCCAACTTTAAGTGCAGGTTAATTTTCTACTCCATAAATCTGCAATATTGTTGGATGTAGTTTTTTTTTTCCCAAACTATTATGCATGTCTGGCTATTACCATGGAGTTCATATGAAGTCTTAGTAGTTCATATGTTTTCCATTTTCTATATAGAAGTGCTGCAAATCCGGAATTTCTGGATACTAAGAGATCGAAGCTGGTGGGGTTGAAAGATTTTGGAGACCTTATTGTATAATTTGGGACTTTTGTAAGCTTTAGTACTTATGAGTCGTCGTTGGAATTCTCGGGGAAGCGGGCGAGTAAGGTGAGCATCCTCTTCTTCAATTTAAAAAAAAATGTTATTTATCTTATTATCTTTCGACGTGATATCAAATAATAGATAAATAACAAAAGTTAGTAAATAATTTCTTCTCATGATTTAATAACACATCGGAAATGATGTAATAATAGTTAACATGATGATGAATAACACTTATCATATGGCTAAAGCGCATTTCTCATATATATATAAAATTGTTATCTCTATTAATGTTTTCTCGTCTCTATATATACGTATGCTGTGCTGATCAGGGACGAGGATATTGAGAGGCAAGGTCCAAAGAATGATGGTATTGGTTCAGAACAAAAGACAATAATAAAAATGGCAATTGGGCAGGTCAACCAACGTTTCATGATGAAACTTTTATCGAAAACGAGGTGGTTCCATTGGGATGTGGCGTTTTTAGTGGTGTGCGTAGTTGCAGTAGCAGTGGACCCTTTGTTCTATTATCTTCCTGTCATCAACGAGGCTACCAAATGCATCACTATAGATAACACTTTGAAAATCGTTGCTATTTGTGTGCGATCGTTTCTGGATTTGGTTGCTTTTGGGAATTTGGTTGCAAGCAGGGATTACATGAGTTCAGACTACGTAATTAACATTCTCGCCATTCTTCCAGTTCCCCAGGTACTATGACAAACTTTTCTGCTTCTAATTTTGTAGTCCAAACAATATTACTAATTAAATGTGTAAACTAGAAAAAAAATGGAAAAACATAATTAAGTTAAAATAACAAACACGCCAAAATCAGAATAAAAAAAGGAAAAAACAAAAATTAGAAAACACCTCAAAACAAAAACCAATACTTTTAAAAGAAACCCCCCCCCCCCCCCCCCCCCCCCCCCCCAAAAAAAAAGAAAAAAAGAAGTAACACAAAGTGAAAATAAAATATAATGTATTTTCTGAAAAGTGATTAATTAAATTTCAAAGAAGTAAGGGAGGGGCAACTATATATATAAGCTAGGCCCCATCCAATTAAGTTGGGAAAATCATATATATTCTTGTTAGCATCCTATTGTAAATTATATATCTTGTATTATATTCTTAAGAATGGATCGTATAACAAAAACTTATTCCATTGATCTCTCCTCCAATTATATTTATGAACAACAGGTTCTAGTGCCAATTATATTTTCTGAAATGAGAGGTTCGAGATTCCGGGACGGAAGGAAATTCCTAAATGCAGTTGTTCTTTTGCAATATGTGCCAAGACTTTTCCGTATCTACAGATTGTGGAAAATAGTCAACGTGACTATCATCTTACCTAAAAGTATCCCACCAACTGCTACTACTTGTGTTAAAGTGAATGCAGAAACCTACAAGAATCATGTCATCCCACCCAAAGGTTTTATAGTGATGAAAGCTGGATTCAATCTCTTTCTGTATCTCGTCGCCAGTCATGTATGTTAAATATTTCATTATTTATTATTATCTCTACTAATTTATAATTAATTACAGTACTAGACTAATATTTATAAAGAGTTGGATGAAATATTTATCTTTGATCATCAGATACTGGGTGCTTTTTGGTACTTCTTCTCCATCGAACGAGAGACCACGTGCTGGAACGTGGCCTGTAAGCAAGATACCGGATGTAGCAAGACTTCTTTTAACTGTGGTCATGGTTTTAGCAAAAACACATTTTTAAATAATTTTTGCTCTATAGAAAAACCAAATACCACTCTCTTTGATTTTGGAATATTCCAAGAAGCCCGTCAATCTGGTATATTGGAGTCCATGGATTTTCCGCGGAAGACCATCTTCTGTTTTTGGTGGGGATTGCGAAATTTGAGGTTCGTGCATGTTACACCTTTATATATATATATATATATTGAGATACATAATCATACATGCATTTTGTTCCTTTAAACTTCCTCACCCATTTTACAATGTAATCAAACATAATATATTGAAAGTACCACTTTGAGACATAACTAAATCGTACTACGTACCAAAAATACAAAAAAGACTCCTTCATATGCATGGAGGGGAATTTGGGAGTCAAAGCTGGATCTGATTAAGGGGTGTAGATGGAGAGTTGGCAATGGTAAGTCAATTAACATATGGGCTGATTTTTGGTTACTAGAGCATAGGCTTATCCCTCAACCACCGGATCTGTCTAGAATTCAAGACTATGAGAAGGTGGTTAATCTTATTGATGCAAAAACAGGATGGTGGAATGTGGATATAGCGAGAAGGGTCCTTCCACCTAGTGCAGCTGCTGAGGTTCTCAAGATTTCAGTTGGTCCATGCAATAGAGATGATAAGCTAGTTTGGGAGCTTGAAAAGAATGGAGTCTTTAGTGTGAAGAGTGCTTATAGACTGTTTTATAGTCTGAAGAAAAACAGGAATGCAGGGGAGAGTTCAAATTCAGCTGCTATGAAGGTATTATGGAAGAAGATTTGGAAATTGAGCTTTCCCAACCGAGTGAGAGTCTTTGCTTGGAGGGCTTGCAGAAATGGGTTGCCCACTATGGAGAATTTGAAGCTCAGAAAGGTGATTGAGGAGGATGGTGGAAAGTTTTGTCAAAAGGTTGCTGAGACTGTGTCAGATGCTCACTTTGGAAATTCGCGACTGTTGGAAAAAACAGTTTGATTATCTACCAGATGATGGGGATGCAGCAGACCTAGAGAACTTAGCTCCACAAGTGCAAGCAAAAGGAATAAAAGGTGAGTTGGAGAAATTCTTTCTAATAGCCTGGAGTATGAGGTATAAGAGAAATCAGTATGTGCATGAGGGTACTACTTTATGGCCTGAACAGGTTATGGGAAATGCTTTGTCCTTATATAAAGAACATCTGGAAGCATCAAAGCCCTCGATTTAGAAAACAGGTTTTGGTACTCGGTGGAAGACTCCTCCAGTAGGTGCTGTGAAGTTAAACACTGACGGTGCCATTTTCTTGGAGCAGTGAAGATCAGGTAATGCTCTTTGGTCAGCTAGCAGTACGGAGAATGAGGTGAATGATCCTATGGTGATTGAATTGCTAGCAATTCTGAGAGGGTTACAGCTGTGCTACCCAATGGAATCAAGGAGCTTATTGTTGAAACAGATTCACTTCTAAGTGTTAATGCAATTTTAGCTCCTGGGAGTCTATGTCCATTCTAGGGAAGCTGATATATGAAGTAAGGAATTAGATGAAGATGATGGCTAAAGTCACAGTGCAACATGTAGGCCATATGGCCAATGGAGCTGCTCACGGTTTGGCAAGACATGCATGGAGTTTTGAGTGTTTAACAGTTTGGTGGTATGAGGTCCCAGATTTTGTTTCTCAGATTGTTTGGTCTGAAACTCTTTGATGTAAAACTGTGGTTTTTATAATAAAGTTTGGTTTTCCTATAAAAAAAAAAAAAATCCAACCATCCATTAAAATTATGCCATATACATGATAACTTTTTTTTATTCTTTACTTATTTCAATCATGATTAAAATCGAATGAAAGTGATCGTTGATTAAAAAATATAGTTTAAATGTCCGATGTGCATGTCAAAGTAGTAATTCAGCTACCACAATATTAATTTCAACAAATTAAAGATAATAATTTGAATGTAAAAAGACGTTATAAATTGTTATTCAGTTTGAACATATTATATATATCAACATATATATATTAATGTTTTCTGATCATTATCTGGCAGTTCACTTGGTCAAAACCTTGAAACAAGTCCTTATTATTGGGAAAACTGCTTCACAGTTTTAATCTCGATCTTTGGCTTGCTTCTGTTTTTATACTTCATCGGAAATTTACAGGTTGGTGCAGATCATCATCATCTTCTTCTTCTTCTTCTTTTAATATTTTTTAAGAAGGGATCTTATTATTTCCATAATTATGTGTATATCTGAATACGTTGAAGTTTAATTATTTTCATCTCTTCAATTCGTAACTGCTCAAACTGTTTCGAGAAACTGGTGATATTTTATAAACATATATGTTTACAGGTCTTTAATTTGAATTCTCACTTATTTCATTAAAAGAGTCTAGCTCACATATGAAGTTATAAATTAAATGATTAAATTCTCATGTATCTTTGGGACAAGTACTGGTTTGACAAAGTACGCGTTAGGCCAGGTTGGTTTATCTATGATATATATTTTTGTTATATAATTAGGTTGGGAGATTCTTAATTATTTCCAATCCAATTTGGAGGAAAATCTTGTGCTAATATTAAGAAAAGTATCATGTCATGATATTCTTGTAAATTTAAATTTTAAACATTTAGCAAGCAATAAATTAATCTCTATCTTTGGCTATTATTAACTAAAATATGGCTAGTCTAAGAATATAATAATGTGAGAATTTATGATCAGTAGAAATCTAATCTTTTATGAATATAATGTGAGAATTGATAACTTTTAGATGTAATTTATGAGTAGAAATCTTAGAAACTGATCAACATAATTGTGATTTGACAGGTGTACATGCAGTGGGAGGCATCTAACGAGTTAGAGGAGATTTATAAGCGGTCGAAGAAATCTAAGCAGCATAATAAGATCATCATGTCTAAGCGGTTGGAGACTGCATCCAAGCCTTACTACTTGACATATATGGATGAGGAGGATAAGGCAGAGATCATGAGAACTAAATTACGTAGCATTCAGTGTTGGATAAGCACAATCGGACTCCCTGACCAGTTAAAACAGATGATCATGAGCTATGTGACACCAATACTGGAAGATCAAAAGAAACATATTGATACAGAAAACCCATTCCCTCATCTTCCCACAACACTTAGAAGATTGATTAAGCTCCATCTCTGCTTGCCCCTGCTAAAGAGAGTGAGTTTCGATCGCCCCCTCCTCCCACCCACCTCTAAATTTCAGTTATTTTTCCGTAAAAATACTTCAAAATTAATCGAATGTCTAGTAAGATCAATGTAGTGATTTAGTTACGAGTTAGATGCTGCATTAAGAGAAATTTCGTTGTTATAATGACATTTATTTGACATCCATCCTCAATTATACCAACTAATCATGTTATATCATACTGTAATTCATCTTTTATGCATGTAGTTAACTTATAAACTGACTTAAACTTGTCACACCAATTAAATATTATAATTATGATGGCTCAATTTTGCGTGAAGTCTAATTTTGCTCAATTGTTTGTGAACACATAGGTGCCCATATTCGAAAACGAAAGTGAAGAATTGTTGTATGAGATCACCTGTAAGTTTCTTAAGCAAGTGCACTACAATCAAAGTAGCTACATTGTTCGAGAGGGAGAACCATTGGATGCACTAATCTTCGTGGTAAAAGGAATTGCGTGGACATATACAAGTAACCATGGCAATAAAACTGAGTGTCTTAAGACAGGTGACCTCTTTGGAAGACATCTTGTAGACTGGGTGCTGGATTCCCCCGGACTATCCGACCTTCCCTTATCAACAAGAACTCTCAAATGTCATACAAAAGTCGAAGCATTTTGTCTTATGGCTAGCGACCTCAAGGATATGATGTCTCAATGCTGGTGGAAATTTAGCAAGTTCAGACGTATCGCCCAATCTGACTCGGAGCAATTGAAACATTTTGCAGCTTCATCAATCCAAGCAGCATGGCGCTGCCACACCATCCATTCTCATAAAGTACTTGAATAAGACTACCAAGTCTGCCCGTGCAATTGGCTAAGGCCACCGCCGCAACAATTCCCCAAGTTTAGATAGTTGTACCATTTAATAATTAGTCTAGTACTATTATCAAATGTTGATCTTGCTCTTTGTCGAAATATAATAAATAGCTTGTTTAAGAGGACATGTATTATATGTTGTGGATTAAATACTGCATTGATTGTTTTAAGTCATTAAATAAATTGCAGTCGCTTGATTTTAATATTCAGTGGTTATAAGATGATTAGTAAGAAACCACAAATAAATAATTGTCTAATAATAAATGAAAGCGATAATATTGTTGCACATTACTAATTTGAGAAAGGAAAAAGTAGGCTCACACCTTCAAATTACATATAAAAAAATTGTTAAATTTTTGAGGTTACCTTATTAAGGAAATTAATGAACAGATGAGAATGATTGTGATAAATAAATAAAAGAAATCATCTCTCTATTTTGAATAGGATATATTTAGCTGTGATTTATTTAATAAGAAAAAATATTGCTCTTAGTTGAATTTGAGGGTTTTAAATGAGAGAAATGCGTATAAAGTGGACCCTACAACATTAACGTTATAAATATTTTGGATAAAATTAAATAAATAATAAATAATAAATGATCTATTTGATGTGTTAAACATGAATAAGAATTTGAAGGAACCTTGTTCCTCTCTAACAAATTATCCAAACTCTTAAATTATAAATAAAAGATAAAAGGGGCAAAGACCCGAACAAGTATATCAAAACAATTTTTTTTTTGGATAAGTAAAGTATCTCAAAACAATCAATACAAGACAGAAAAATATACATAAATAAAAACAAATGATCAAGAATATTTTACCAAACGGGCTTGGTACCACTTTTTCTTGACCCAATGCATGCGTGGTTAATTAAAGAGAAGGCCCCTATGTGTAACACCTTGACTCTGCAGGTCCAGAGAGTTAACTCATGCCACCTGATAATTAACTCCAACAATGTAATATATTTTTAAAATTCAAAAATATCTACTTCCTAAGGCTCCAAATCAAATGTAAAGTACTTCAAATTTAATTAACACACATACTCATATATCAGATCGTCAATACAGTAATCCAAATAAAATAGATCAACTTTACTACATGTCTCAAATAACATAATAGAATAAAATAGAATTTACATAAGTCTTCATAAACTGTCTAAACATATTGAAATCAACCTACTAAATAAATAAATCCAACAATGGCACTAGTACCTCAAGATACCGAACTACTATCCATAGTTAATCTTGCCTACAAACTCTATTACTAATCCTCAATTGAAGCATCAAAATCATATGAAAATATTGTGAAGATAAAGGGAGTGAGTAATCAATAACTCAGTAAGTAGAAAACTTATATTAGCATATAAATATGAGCATTTATGAAGTTCGGTATGCAGAACAACACATTTACTTTCAGAAAACAAAAACAACATATTTACTTTTAAAATACATTTACTGAAACACATTATCAAAAAGTCAGAGCGAAGCTTTCATAAAACTTTCTTATTTCAAAAATCCCTTGACATATAACAGACTGAAACCTCATCTTCGTAGCATATTAGAGTACCACATTGGGATAGATACCATGTTGGACCCCCATGATATGGTTATAAATCACCATTACACCCGTGGCTAGGCCGTATGCCATGTTTGACCTCCGTGGTAGGATTATAAACCACCATTATACTTATGGCTGAGCCGTATACCATGTTTGACCCATGTGGTACGGTTATAAACCGCCATTATACCTGTGGCTGGGCTGTATACTATATTTCACCCCGTGGTAGGATTATAAACCACCATTATATTTGTGGTGGGGTCATCTACTATGTTTCATCCTGTGGCAGGGTTATAAACCACAATTATACCAGTGGCCTAATAGAAACAGAATAGAACATCATTAGAACGAGATCATATTCAGATACAGAATTAGAAATTTATGCCAAGGTTTTTCAGATGGTACCTCATATCAAATCAGAGTACTAAATAGTTTTAGATCATTTCACATAGTAAAAAATAACATAAACAAAACTTCTTCATTTAATCAAAGCAACACTTTTTAGATCTCATATTCGCTTTTTTTCACAGTTTAGAAATAGAATGTAAAATCAGCTCATGTCTACACCAGTCATGAAAAAATACTTTCTCTCATATAGTATTTATGCATATGTAGAACAAACATTTGAGGTCGTTTTTCAGATTTCTTTGCAAAGATAAACATACATATTTTTAAAGTCAACCCCATTTCATTTCTTTTATACAAAACTAGTATAGAAACGCCGCTTACCTGACTTTCGTGTATTATCTATGCCTTGAGTTTGAATTCTAACAATATCACATCCTAGTCAAACTATATACCATACATTTAATAAACCAATCAAATAAGCTACTATTTACTGAAAAAACAATGTAAACCAGTCCATTTTTAATTCAAAACCTATCATAAAATTAAACCCAAACAGTCCTTTTTTAACTCATTAGCATTTAAACCCCAACACAACCACTAACATCTCCAACCAATAGCATACAACTACCTCTTACCAATACCAAACCAACAATAAAAACACCTCCAAAACCAACAACGACAACTCCTACATTTAAAACATAAAACAAACAACCATGTCAACTTGAACCTTCAATATAAAACTTAGCACAACCACCATATATTTTTTATCATCCAAGACTTCAATCTTGGGTATCTACGCCACTCATAACACACCCAACACAACCAGCTCAAACACACATTGCACACACAGTCAATAAACCACCCCAAGCAACCATCAATCACTTCTATTTGCCACACATAAACCCAAATTACCACCCTTTAACATAAATAATTAAAATAATTAAACTTATAATCACATAAAATCTCCATTTTTTACTAAACGATGAACAAAAAGAGAAAAAGAGAGTAACGTAGGCTTACCGTCATTGGGTTATTTGACAAACACAAGGGGGCACTGCTCGATGGAGGGAAACACTCTATGAAAATAAAATGAGTGTGTGGTTAAAGTGTGTGTGCGACTAGGTAAAAAAAAAACAGAGAGTTCATGAGAGATTGAGTATGTGTGTGAGTATGAAATGGAAACATAGGAATAAAAGGTAGAGAGGAAAAAGGTCACCAATGTGCGACATAGACAATCAGTTATGGCCCTTAATGGAGGAGGTGCACGACTGGGAGGTGGTGGAATGCTCTGCGAAGAGGAGCTATGAAGGCCAAATGCAAACCGCAAAAGAACAAAGAATTAGAAAGAAAAATAAATTGGTGAGAAGAATTTGTGCAACGGGAGGGAGGAAACCAAAAATAAAATCGTGCAGAAACATGGGAGGATGGAGATTGGGTTGGAGTGAAAATCAGTTTTGAAGAAACTGATAGAGGGAGAAATGGGCACAGGGGGAGGGGATTTGGGAAGGAGAAGAACTAAAAAGGAAAAATAAAAACTCACATAAATGACGTCGTCCACTGGGTCTTCAGAAGTAGAAAATTTCTCTCTTTTTTTTTTTTTTGTGGGCCAAGGTCTTAGGGTCCGAGTATTACATCCTTCCCCTTTTAAAAAAGTTTCGTCCTCAAAATTTGTCACAACTTATCAAGATCACTGTCGAACAACTATGGGTACTTGACTCACATTTCCTCTTCTAATTTCTAGGAGACTTCACTGATAGCCTGATTATTCCATACCACTTTAACCAATGGGATAGTCTGATTCTATAACATTTGTTCTTTTCTCTCTACAATCCGCATCGACTCTTCTGTGTATAGGTTAGATTTTCCTGAAGTTGAAGAGGCTCGTAGTCAATAACGTGGGTGGGGTCAGGTATATACTTCCTCAGCATAGATACATGAAATACATCATGTACCCCTGAGAATGCTGGTGGTAGGGCTACCCTGTAAGCCACTAGGCCAATCTGATCAAGAATCTCAAAGGGCCTGACAAATCTAGTGCTCAACTTGCCCTTTTTTCCAAACCTTATGACCCTTCTCATTGGCATAATCCTAACTTATTCCCGACCTCAAACTCTAATTGGCGATGATGGTTATCTGCATAACTCTTCTGTCGACTTTGAGCTGCTCTCATTTTGGCTCGAATGGTTTCTATCTTCTTTGTTGTCTTCTGTATGATTTATTGACCCAAAATTTATCTTTCCCCCACCTTGTCCCAATACAAAAGAGATCTACACCTCCTACTATAAAGTGCTTCATAAGGTGCCATCTCAATGCAAGCCTTGTAGCTATTATTATAAGCAAATTTGACCAAAGGAAAGTGTCATATCTAGGTTCCCTTGAAATCCAGCATACACGCCCTCAACATGTCTTCCAAAATTGGAATGGTCATTTCCGACTGACCATCTGTTTGCAGGTGAAAGGTAGTGCTGAAATTTAACCTAGTGCCCATGGTCTCTTGTAGGCTTTGTCAAAATTTTAAAGTGAAACGAAGATCCCTATTTGACACAATGGACACAGATTCCCCATGCAACCTCACTATTTCCTATATATACAGTTCGGCTAGTTTCTCCAATTTATAAGAAACTTTGATAGGCACAAAGTGAGTGGTCTTTGTCAAATGATCCACTATCCCCCATATTGCATCCTGTCCAGTCGTTGTCCGTGGTAGGCTCGTAACAAAATCCATAGAAATATGCTCCCATTTCCATTTTGGAATCTGAAGTGGTTGCAATAACCCTGTTGGTCTCTGATGTTCTACTTTGACCTGTTGGCAAGTTAGGCATTGTGCCACAAATTTGGCAATCTCCCTCTTCATGCCATCCCACCAAAAAGACTCTTTCAAATCCCGATACATTTTTATTCTACTTAGGTGAATTATGTAAGGAAAGCGGGCACTTATTTGAGGATGAGTCTTTTGAATTTTTCCATGATTGGTGTTTTGTACTTTGCATATTCTATCCCCCTCCCTTTGTCCCCCAAAAAATTAAAGAGAAATAAAAGAGAGGCTGAAAATTCCTTTTTGCCATTGCTGGCATTATGCCAGGTGATGAATACTTTTCGTCCTTGTCATTATTGATACAATCTTACTCATTGTTATATTTTTAATTAATTCAAAGGGAGCCCTTTGGATTCATTAGATGACCATGATGTTGAGTATTATGGAAACTGGTCCACTGCTCGAGCGGAGTTTCAAACCGCTCGAGCGAAGGCAAGTCAGAGAGATCCGCTCGAACATCGCTTGACAAACAGCTCAAGCAGAGGCAAGGCAATGAGGTCCTCTTTGAACGTGGTGGGGATGGGAGATGTTGATATTGCACTCCCTAACAAGAACAAATAGACCTTACAGAAGGCCAGACACATTTCTGAGTTGAAGAAGAACCTCATTTCTGTTGGGCAGCTTGATGATTGTGGCCATTCAGTGGTGTTCTCATATAGCACCTGGAAGGTCACCAAAGGGGCACTAGTACTAGCTCGGGGTAAGAAAACTGATACACTCTATATGACTACTGGTTTGAATAATACTATTGCTACTACCGTTGCAGAGAGCACAGCAGATTTGTGGCATTGTTGGCTTGGCCATATGAGTCAGAAGGGCATGGATGAAATTTTGTCTAGAGGCAAGCTACCAGATATGAAGTCAGTTGATCTCAGTATGTGTGAGAGTTGCATTATGGAAAAATAGAAGAAGGTCAGTTTCTTGAAAAGTGGGAGAACACTGAAGACAGGAAAACTAGATCTTGTGCACACAGATGTGTGGGGTACTTCCCCAGTAGCATCCCTTGGAGGTTCTCATTATTATGTCATGTTCATTGATGACCACAGCAGGAAGGTATGGGTTTATTTTTTGAAGCAAAAATATGATGTATTTAATGTGTCTAAGAATTGGAAGGCCTTGGTTGAGACAGAGATAGACTTGAAGTTGAAATATTTGAGGTCTGACAACGGTGGTGAGTACATTGATGGTGGGTTCAAGGAGTATTGTGCGACTCAGGGTATCAGAATGGAGAAGACCATTCCTGGGACACCACATCAAAATGGAGTTGTTGAACGTATGAACAGAACCATAAATGAGCGTGCTAGAAGCATGAGGCTGCATGCTGGGTTACCACTTACTTTCTGGGCAGATGTAGTCAGCACTGCTGTCTACTTGATAAACAGAGGGCCACCAGTTCCGTTAGATTGTGGATTACCTAAGGAGGCTTGGAGCGGGAAAGAGGTCAAATTTTCTCACCTTAAAACTTTTGCTGTCTTTCTTATGTTCTTATTGATTCTGATGCTTGTAGTAAACTTGAGGCTAAGTCAAGGAAGTGTTATTTCATTGGCTATGAAGACGAGGCTTTTGGCTATCGTTTCTGGAACGATCAGAGTTGGAAGATTATAAGAAGCATGAATGTGATTTTCAATGAGAAGATTGTGTACAAGAACAAGACGAGTACAGTTGCTGAAGCAGCTCCTAAGGAGTCTGATTTTGTGAGATTGGATAATCTACCAGAGGACACAGTGCAGTGCAGAGATGTGAGTGACGGTGAGAGTGAGTCCAGTACACCCACTCCTATTATTCCGCAGTCAGATCTAGAGTCGTCCACTCCTATAGTTGTAATCCGCAGGTCAGTTAGGACTATTCATCCTCCACAGCGTTTCTCACCTACTTTGAATTACATTTTGTTGACAGATGATGGAGAACCGTAGAGCTATGAGGAAACGTTGCAAGATGAACATTCTAGCAAGTGGGAGCTGTCCACAAAAGATGAGATGGATTCCTTGTTAGGGAATCAAACATGGGAGTTGACAAAACTTCCATCAGGGAAGAAGGCATTACACAACAAATGGGTGTACCGAGTGAGGATTGAGCATGATGGCAGTAAGAGGTACAAGGTCAGACTTGTTGTAAACGACTCATCAGCAGAAGTAGGGTATTGATTACTCTGAGATTTTTTCTCCTGTGGTAAAGATCACAACCATCAAGTTAGTTTTGGCTATGGTTGCCACTGAAGACTTATTTCTTGAGTAGTTAGATGTGAAGACAACTTTTCTTCATGGAGACTTTGAAGACGACATCTACATACATCAACCTGAGGGATTTGTGGTACAGGGAAAGGGAGATTCAGTTTGCAGACTGAAGAAGAGCTTGTATAGCCTGAAACAAACTCCCAGACAGTGGTACAAGAAATTTGACAGCTTTATGTGCAGTATAGGGTACATCAGATGTCAGGCAGATCACTGCTATTATGTCAAGCATTTTGACAATTCTTACATTATTTTATTATTGTGTGTGGATGACATGCTTGTTGCAGGGGCTAGTATTGATGAGATCAATAATCTGAAGAAGCAGATGTCAGAGCACTTTGCAATGAAGGGTTTGGGAGCTGCAAAGCAAATCCTTGGCATGAGAATTGTCAAATACAGAATCAGAGGCACTTTGAGACTCACACAGGCTGAGTATGTGAAAAAGGTACTTAACAGGTTCAATATGGACAAGGCCAAACCAGTTGGCAAACTCTTAGGCAGTCACTTCAGACTCAGCAAGGATCAGTCACTAAAGTCAAAAGAGGAACAAGATTACATGAGTAAGTGTAACAACCTGATCTTAAGAATAGGCCATAAAATAAGTATTATGTATTTTTTTTTCTTATAAACAATTTTATTATTATTATTATTATTATTATTATTATTATTATTATTATTATTATTATTATTATTATTATTATTATTATTATTATTTTATCAAATTTTGTTGTTATTAGTTTTAATAATAATTATTATTAGTATTATTATTTTTATCAGATTTTTTTTACCTTGTTCATTTTAATAAGATTATTGTCAATTTTATTATTGGTATTTTACCATGACCGGATTTTTGCTTTAACTACAAGAGTTTTATTTTCAAACCATAGTTCTTCCTATCTCTACCCGTAAGCCTCGTCTCATCTCTTGATTTTATAGTCCAATGCTTATCTCAATCAATCTCTTCTTCATTGTTATCTCCAAATCGATGTTACCACCTAAATTGATCATCTAGATTAGATACCAACTCAGAAAAATCCTATCATCAACCTCCCAAATGAAATCAAACTCTATCAAATCCGAGTTTAGCAGCCATTGTTCTACCCCAACACAATCACGTCGCCTATATAATTTCAACCATTGCTCTGCAAATTCAACAACACAATACTAGCGTACCTCTCAACCCGAGTGCATCTCAACCCAGAGAAAGAGCACTGTCGCATAAGCCTTTTTCGGCCCAGCCACCATCGACCACCCTGGGTCATCGGACCACCACCCACGGTGCCAGAAACTACCGACTAACCCAACCCCGGCAAGCCCACTCCTCCCGGTAAGCCACCACCGCTGCCAGCCTTCTCTCTCTCTCTCGGTTGTTTTGGCGGCATAACTCTCTCTCTAATCTCTCCCCCTCTCACGGCGTCGCATCACCCAGCCCAGGAACCCAGCCGCGTCGCCTCACTCCCGGCCACCCAGAGTCACCTCAGCCTCCCTTCCTCGGTGAGTTTTCGGCCCTGTATCGCACGCCACCCCTGAGCCCCTGTTTCTGTCCCTCGGCTTTTCTTTTCTTCCCTTGTTCTGTTTCTGTGTTTGATGAAAGTGTAAACTACTCTTACTTCTCTTTATTTGCATGATGGGCCCGTGGGCCTTAAGCCCATCTGGCCAAGAGCTTCTGGTTCTTATGTGGGTTTCCTCACATGGGCCTTAGGCTTCTCATTTTTTTGAAAGAGATTAATTTTATAAACTGGTATATAGTTTTAACTGGACTTGGGCTCATGTGGGCTCGATTATTTGTAGTAGAATTGTGCTTAATATTTCAAATTAAGATTAATTTTATTAAATAAATATGTTAATCATAAGATCATTTTTATAAGAAAGTGTTTAAAGAATTTGAAATGTATTTTAAAGTATATACTATTGAACCGATTATGTTAATTGACTATTTAACTAGATTTTTTAAAGATTTCTTATGTTATATTTTAAATAGAACAATTAAGAAATTTTAAACTATATTATTTGTTATTAATTTTACAATTAAATTTCAATAGTAAATAGGAAGTGTTTAATCATTTATTTTAAATGCTAAATCTATGATATGAGATAACCCCTAATGTTTTTATAATAGATTTTGATATATTTATATTATTGAAGTTGTAAATTTAAAAAATAAAGAAATATGTTAAAGAGTATTAAAATTATATTAGTATTTATTAGATTTCTTGTTAAATTAAACAATTATGTTAATCATGGGAAAGTAAAGATATTTTAAGAATTGAGATTTTTATGACTTATCTTTAATAGTATTGATTATATGTCAAAGTATTATCCTAAGTTATATTTTGAAAGTAAAAATATGCTATTAGTATTGTAAATAATTTAAGATATCAATATTCATCGATTTTTGTGATAAACAGAATATTTATTTAACTATCTTCTAGATTATGAATTTAAATAAGTAGGATATTAGTACATGTTGTTTCCTAGACAGATTTAGTAATATTTAATACAATGTATAGGTGACAAGTTACGAAGCGAGATTCAAGAAGAACCGCAGCAAGGTAAGTAATTTGATCACAAATTATGATCATCACAGATCAGCTTATATATAAGTATTATTCAAGCCAGTTCATTGATAGGCAATTTTTATGTATCACTCATGTCATATGCAAACATGTCATCCAACATAGCACACGATCATGTCATTCCGCATCATGTTAAGATTTAGAAATTATAATTATGTATGTATTATGTCATGTATCTTATGGTCATAAGACACGTAAGCTATCTTAAGTTCAAGTGCATGATAAAATCAGTCCAGTTAATCAGATGGCCATTCAGATGCATGGTACAAATGCAGTTCAGTTTCAGGGTGGATGTGCAAGCCACGGACTCAAGCGTGGTCTACCATAGTATGCCAGAATACTATCAGCGGCTCCCCCCGTGGCCACGGGACGTGGGGCCAGTGCACAACCTCGCACACAGAGTTAAGTGTGTTGGTCAATCAGAACAGTCAGTTAAATCAGATCAGTTAGTTCAGTCAGTTAAAGCAGATCAGTCAGTTAATTCAGAAAAATCAGTCATGCATAGCATAAACATCAGTATGAATAATCATGAACTTTAAACTCTCAGCATGAAAAACTTTTATGAAAAACCTTATGTTTAGTATGTTAACGTTGTGATGGATTTCTTACTGAGTATTCGACTCATTTTAGTTTGTTTTTATGTTTTTAACCACCCATGTGAGGATGATGATTACGAGCAGGCAGGCTAGGATTAGAAGGAGCAGTTGATTTAGTTTCAGACTTCTTAGAATGAAAAATTGATTTTTATGACATAACTTTTATTCAGTTTATTCATTAATATTTTGGAAGACATTTCTTTATTAGACAAAGTTTTTATGAAATAAATCCTAATTTTATTTTATTTTAAATATGAGATCTCTTGCCGGGTTTATTTTATAAAAAAATATGTGACACTCCTAACCTACGGGAAGGGGGTGTTATAGTAAGGTTCTTTATGCCTCAGCTATTGGTTCACTTATGTATGCTATGGTTTGCACTAGACCAGATATTGCCCATGCAGTGTGAGTTGTGAGTAAATACATGAGTAACCCAGGAAGATAACATTGGGAAGCAGTGAAGTGGATTTTGAGGTACCTAAAAGGCTCCTCAGAAACATGCTTGTGTTTCTCAGGAGAGGGCTTAGAGGTACAGGGCTATGTTGATGCTGATTTAGCTGAAGATACTGATAGCAGAAAGGGTACCACAGGGTTTGTCTACATCCTAGGTGGTACTGCAGTTTCATGGGATTCTAATCTACAAAAGACAGTTTCTTTATCGACAACAGAAGCTGAGTACATTGCAGTTTCAAAAGCTATAAAGAAGATGATTTGGCTACAAGGCTTCTTGGAGGAATTGGGTAAAAAGAATCAGAATGGCATTCTCTACAGTGACAGTCAGAGTGCCATATTCCTTGCTAAGAACCCAGCATTTCATTCTAGGACTAAGCACATTCAGATCAGGTATCACTTTATACGGTCATTGTTAGATACGGACAGTTGTTGCTTGAGAAAATTTGTAGAAGTAAGAACCCTGCTGATATGTTGACAAAGGGTGTTACACTTGAGAAACTGAAGTTGTGCGCAACTTCAGATGGTCTTCTAGCATGAAGACAGGAGCAATGAGTTGTAGAGGTGGAGGATATCATGTTTGAGGCAGAGGGCGATACTGTGGGTGTACCAGTCTCCAAGTGGGAGAATTGTTGAGTATTGTGGAAACTGGTCCACTGCTCGAGCAGAGTCTCAAGCCGCTTGAGCGAAGGCAAGTCAGAGAGATATGCTCGAACACCGCTCGACAGACAGCTCGAGCGGAGGCAAGGCAGTGAGGTCCGCTCGACTACCGCTTGACTCATGGCTCAAGCCATTGCGGGAAACAGGTTCGCTCGATGCGCGCTCGACACGCTGCTCAAGTGAACATCACAGATTTAGGGTTTTTTGTCGCATGAAGTATAAATATGCTTGTTTCTGACTTGTGGCCATACGAGAGTGTATAGTAGTTGCCCAAAACACTTGTATTGTGATTTCTTAAGGAATAAAAAATCCTCTATAGCTCCTATGGACGTAGGCAATTTGCCGAACCACGTAAATCATTGTGTCATGTGTGATTGCTTCTTGTGTATGTTTATTCTATGTTATTGTCATCGTTTTTCACGACACATGAAACAAAAGTCCAATGGGAGCCCATTTATGGACTCGTTAATTAACATGAAACCAAATGCGTGTTTAGGTTGTTTGAGCTAAATTACATGTTATGGAAACTCAGAGGTTCACTTGTATGGGGCCCATATATTCTAGGTTATGATGAATCAACTTTTTTGAAACAGACATACTTGCAATCCACAACTACAAGATTGGAGGAGATGAGAGTCAAGAGGCGAGATGCAGAACAGTGGATGTCACACCGTTTGCTCCCTGAGGGGCTGAGAGAACGGATTAGGAGGTATGAACAATACAAATGGCAGAAACTAGAGGTGTTGATGAATAGAATTTACTGAGTAATCTTCCGAAAGACCTTAGAAGGGACATAAAGCGCCATCTCTGCTTGGCACTGCTCATGAGAGTGAGTTTCTTTACCTCTCTATTACTTTTTTGTATATCATGTCACTGGTAGTAAGAATGGTATTGTTGTTTATTTTTAACTATATTTCCAATCCTCATTCTTATCTAGCTGCAATGAATGCATCCTAAGAGTTCAATCTTATATTGATAGTTTTTGCAGTTTTTGTTTTGCTTGTTATATGTTAACTTTCGGAGGGTTTTTTTTTTTCAAGACAATAGTAAGCGAAAAATTAGAAACAATATTGGATGTACTTTCTGCTTTTAAAAGGGTAATTCCTAAAAGTAGGGTTGTGTATATGGATATCGGATAGGGAGAAAGGCCAATCCATCATGATTTAGACCCAAATTGAAGCGTCAAATATGATTAATATTCCTTACCAAGAAGTGAGATTGTCTGCAGTCTCTATCAAAGATATTTCTGAAGCAATTCAAAACGGACTTTTTATTATTTTAGACATATAAAACGTGTTTTTTTTTCTTGGTTGCATTCAAGGCTAGTCTGCTTGGAAATAGTCATTACTGTTATTTCCATTGGTGTGAACTGGTTCCATACTCGAGTTCCCTGTTTATAAGCTTTATGCTGAGTTAGGAAGTAGATTGACTGACTAAATGCATCGATAGTTTACAATGCTTATAGATATCATTAGATTAGTTTTGATATGTGTGTCACTTGTGTAGATATTACATCATGGAGAATATCTATTGCCTGTATAATTTTCAAAACAAATCTGCAGCCCGTGTAAAGCTAGCCTCCTAAAGACTTGCTTTTACCGAGTCACCTCAACATTTATTTAATTAATTTTATTTGCTTATAATTTTCCATAATTTTATTATTGAATATCCATAAATTTGGTACTTTCTGTTTAAAGAAATTTGAAAGGTCATGGCAATAAATTTATTCAATTCGCAATTTTAAGGGTTTTAGAAAATTTCTATATAAATCTGTCTTCTTTCCTTTATATTTAATTTATTAAAATTAGTAGTTACTCTATAATCAGCCACGCATCGAATGGGTACACACAACTAGTTAAATCTAATTGCAACCTCACACTTGTCGTCAAGGAGGTTTTTCTGGAGCACAAGTCCAATCCTTTTCATGGTCGTTGGTACTCTTGGACACGAAATAAAGGCTATTAGAAGTTGTCTACCCCCTTTTTTTTTAATCAGTAGCTGTGTACATCTTTCTAAAGTTGAATTCCTCTACAGTACCCTCAGTAATTACAAGATTTACGATTGATTATTCTTATTATTATTATTTTTTGGAATGTATTTCAGGTACCAATGTTTGAAAAGATGGATGAACAGCTGTTGGATGCAATGTGTGACCGTCTTAAGCCAGTTTTGTACACAGAGAAAAGCTACATTGTCCGGGAGGGAGACCCAGTTGATGAGATGCTCTTCATCATGCGAGGCAAGCTATTGACAATGACTACCAATGGTGGAAGAACTGGCTTCTTCAACTCTGAATATCTTAAGGCCGGTGACTTCTGTGGAGAAGAACTTCTTACTTGGGCTCTGGATCCTCACTCTTCATCCAACCTACCCATCTCTACAAGAACTGTCCAGGCCCTTACAGAAGTCGAAGCCTTTGCTCTAAAAGCTGATGATTTGAAGTTTGTAGCCTCTCAGTTCCGGCGGCTCCATAGCAAGCAACTTCGCCATACTTTCAGGCTTTATTCTCAGCAATGGAGGACTTGGGCCGCTTGTTTCATCCAGGCAGCCTGGCGCCGCTATAATAAGAAGAAGCTTGAAGAGTCTCTTCAGGCAGAGGAGAATAGATTGCAAGATGCATTGGCCAAGGCTGGAGGGAGCTCGCCAAGTTTAGGTGCTACGATTTATGCCTCGCGGTTTGCTGCTAATGCACTTCGTTTGTTACGGCGAGATGATACACGCAAGGCAAGGGTGGCAGATAGAATTCCACCTATTTTACTTCAGAAACCAACGGAGCCCCATTTTGCTTCTGAAGAACAATAGGTACACTATCCCTGGCGAATTTATATGCTTTGTTTTGTTGTATTAAGTGTGAAAATTAGATAATTTTTTGTCTTTTCTACAGAGAGAGAGTAGTGGAATCACATTATGGTAGAAAAAACATTCATAATTCATTGGCTATGAGGCCTGTGTATAATGTATATTTCTATGTTGTATATTGATTTTTTACTTCCTGTTTTTTCCTGCCATTCTGGAAGTAAAAAGGGTAAGAGGTCTATGGTAGTCACCAGGTAATAAATGATCGGGGTTCATGGGCCGTGTCAAAAATTGAAAGCCATAGTGCTCCATGTTTAGGACCCTTTAGTACTGCAGCATGTCATTTGAAAATAAATAAAAAATTAGGTGTAAAATGTGCGACATTTGAAATGAGATTTTTTCCATTAGATTTTGCAGCCTAATTGTATTTGCTAGGTACAAACAGTTTGGCACACCAAATTGCGTATCAACACTGACATGATTTCTTTTTTATTGAAAAGAAAAACAAAAGAAAAAAAAATTTCAGAGAGGAAAAGGTCCCGTCTTATGAAAATCATTTCCGTTTTACACCGTTTCATTAAATTGATGCTTTAAATGTCAGTATTAGTGCGCAAACTCATTTGCAAGAAGATTTTTTCTTAGAAGATTGAGGCAAATGATTTTTAGAAAATCCATTAGACGTTCATATTTTTTAATTGTAACTTTAATTTAATTGTTCACACATGGCATGCCACGTGTCCATTATTATTCCCTTGGTACACCACATGGACATTTTTATCAAATTTGTTGACCGAATTAATCTGACGAAATCCTTTTATTGAAAAAATGTCAAGACCAAGGAGCGAGCAAAACAGTAAGGTTAGAAACATTAAGAAAAAAAGAAGAAGATAATTATGTTAAACCCAAGGACTCATTTCACAGAGGCTATATAGCCCCATGCAGTATCGTCCTTGGCTACGAGCAATTCCTGTTAATTCTAATGGAAATGAGTCCAGATCACAATATGGTGGAGAGGTACAGACCCCATAGTATGATCGGGGCCGAGGAACTCCGGCGAGTAGAATCAAAGTGGAGATGGGAAAGGCAATGAGGCATTCTAGGAACCATCAATGGAGCATTATGAGGAAAGCGCGGTAACTAAGGAGAATTTTGAATTTCCAAACTATCCAATCTATTTAGAGGAAGAAGAATCAGTTACACATGCTCTATGGGAATGTACTGCAGCAAAAGATGTTTGGGGTCTATATTCAAATCAAATTCAAATGAGCAGAATTACAAAAGATAGCTTTTTGGAAACTTTTGCAACCATGAATGATTTGTTTGAGGAGCAGCCGGAAGAAATTGTAGTAATTGCAAGGAGGTTATGGTAGAGAAGAAATGCATTTGTGTTTAGAGCCAACTTCACCCGCCCGAATTTTGTGATATTGCAGCAATCAAGACAACTTTTGCTAGCCTTTAATTTAGTGCACAAAGGTAATGACAGTAATGCAAGAGTTTCAAGCAACCTAGTTTGTAGAGGGGTGCCCCCACCAAAGGAGGTTTGTAAGATCAATTGGAATGCAACAGTTGATAAAACACAATGCAAAGTTGGAATTGGGATAATTGCTAGAGACTGTGAGGGAAGAGTTCTGGCCATAAAGAGAATTCAAGAAGATTTGTTTCCTGATCCACTCTTGATCACTGAATCTTTTGGTGCCTTTCAAGCATCGATCTTTGCTACTGAAATCAGTTTAAGGAAAATTATCTTAGAAGGTGATGCTCTTCAAGTTGTTCAAAGCATTACAAAGACAAAGGTCCTTTAGAATAGTATTGGAATACTGATAATCACTTATATATATGAGTTGGGCTACTCTGCCGCCTAGAGTAGCCCGCTCAACTTACCGCTCATTTGCTTTTTTTATTTTTTTATTTTATTTATTTTTTCATTTTTTCAATACATTTAAAGATTTAAAAAAAATAAAAAAAATTCCAATACACTTAAAATCACTTCCTTAATCGCTAAGTTGCCAAGCGGTCAAATGGAGTGGTACAAATAGGAGGGCAAAGTAGTTTTTTCCTATATATATTAAACAAAAACTGTTATATTTTGATTGTTAGTCAGTCCAATATATTAGAAGGGAGGCAAATGCTGTGGCTAGCTCATATGTTAGCAAATAATGCTTTAGAAATTTCGAATGAATAACATTGACATAGAGGATGGTCCTTCTTCTATTCTTAATTCCCCCATTCAGTGGAGGTTATCAGTTAAACTGATTTGTTCTGATAAAAAAAAAAAAAAGCCCCCGAGGACTGTCTCAATATTTAACATGTTTTTCCTGTGGATGACTCGGTCATCTCATCTCATGAATGGAACTCAGATCAGAACGTTCCTCGTAATCGTAGTCTTGTAGGTCAGACGATTACATGCTCATGATTCAGTGCAAAGAATTCATATAATATATCTTCTCCGTGGATAGGAACTAGGAAGTACCTCATCATCTCCATGCACACTGGGTTTTCCATGCTTCTACATTGGAAAAGACCTCATAACCCCCTAAATGTACTCGAATGTACATCTTCACCCCTACGTGGAGCTTCAAATTTTTATTTGCTTGTAGAGAAAGTTTAGAGATAATTGCTATAATCTCGGGTACTCCTAGTTCAAGAAATTAACGCTTAATATTTTAGTATAATCTTATTACTAAAAGAAAATCAGTACTGACCATACTGTCACTGTGTCACATTACATGGAATCTTACTTTTTGGTCAACTTCGCAAAAATTTTACCTAGTTCTGTATATTTTTTCTCGAAGCTTTAAGTCAATATTAATTAGCAAATTGCATTTTTCAATCATTTTTTTTTTAAATAAACCTCTTTGTATTCAATTTCAAATTGTAACTGTATACATTTTGTCTATAATCAACTGATTAGTAATAAACTCAGGACCCTCCTCAACCCAATACAAATAATGCATACCATGTAAAGCCCCCTTTGGAAGTTGATGAGCAATTACATTGTCTTCTCTATGAGTAAAACCAATCTCTCACCTTGGATAGAGTCTTAGTTTCTGCTACAAATCTTCCACCAGATGACCCAAGCTAGAGTCATCCTCCTCTCCCTTCTTCATAGCTTCGATCACACCCATTGCATCCCCTTCTATAATGACCTCTCCTACCCCCAGCTCTTCACATAGAACCATAGCCTCCCACATGGTAGAACACTCTACACCATAGGCACCATAGTTACATTCTCTTATAATAGAAGCTACAGCAAACACCTCACCCATACAATCTCTTATAACCACCCCAAAACCCAGCTTTTTAGAAGACACATTGATAGCTGCATCAAAATTTGCCTTTAGTTTCGGGTCCCCAGGTTTCTTCCATCCCCTACCACCTTTGTTTCCAACACTAACTGCAGTTTGATTTTCTCCCACCTCCATCTCTCCTCGAGCTAATTTGAATTCCTCATAACCAGCTATTGACCACTATACAACACTAGCAGGATTTGCAAATGTTTTGTCAAAAATCATTTTATTCCTTCTATACCATATATTCCTCATTATTAGAACCACCTTCTCAATGTTTTCCATTGTGAGTTTGCTGTATAGTTCCTCCCACAGCTAAAATTTTCTTTTCACACCCACTTTCCACTTCTGTACAGGGCTGCCACTCTCAACCCACACATCCGTGGCTGCTGGACACCACCAAATAGCATGCATTGCAGATTCTTCTTCAATCAAACAAATTGGACACATGGCATCCTTCACTATCTTTTTCTGTCATAATTTTTGCTTTGTAGGCAAAATATTGTTTGCCAGTTTCCATAGAAAGGAGCATCCAATTTCCATATCTGCTTCCATATGGTTTCCTCTCTGCTTCCCACTGAGGTCTCCCCTTCCCCCTTCCACTTATCTTGCTGCAGCATCTGGTAGGCACTCTTGATTGAATACTTCCCATTACTTGTTAGGTCCCAAATTAGTCTGTCATCTGCACCCATGGGGCTAATAGGCAAAGCCAGGATCATTTCAACTTTATCCTCATCAAAAGCCTGTCTCACCAAATCCACCTTTCAACCTTTAGCTGAGTCATTAATCAGATCACTCACTCGAGCATTAGCATTAAGCACATTCACTTGAGTTTGAACACAACCAGTCACAGGTTTAGGAAACCATTTTTGTCCTCATATTTGTAAAGATTCACCATTACCCACCCTTCATCTCATACCCCTCTTTATCACCCCCAGAGCAGACCACACACTCCTCCAAATAAAAGAGTGAAATTTACCCAATGAGGCATCGAGAAAGGATGAAGCTCTAAAATATTATCTTTAAAAATTCTAGCCACCAGAGAATTAGGGTCTTTGAGTATTCGCCACCCTTGCTTGGCAAGCATAGCCAAGTTAAAGTCCTCAAGCAGCCTAAACCCCAGACCACCATGCATTTTACCCTGCCCCAATTTGCTCCATTTCCACCAATGGATTCCATCCTATTTTTTATGCTGGGACCACCAAAATTTAGCAAAGAGCTGCTCAAAATTTAGGCAAATTAAAAATACTCATAGTGTAAGTGAGGATAGCTTGCAACACATCCTTTATAAGGACTTCCTTCATAGCTTTTGAGAGGAAATCAATTTTTCAATTTTGAACCCTATTCTACACCATTTCTTTCAGGCCCTTAAGAGCATTATACTTGGATCTGCCAATCACAGTTGGCAAACCAAGGTACTTTTCATATCTATCACAAATGATGGACCCAGCTTCTTTGAAAATCTCATTCCTCACACATTCCTTTGTGTTTTTGCATTTTTCAATCATTTTGATTTGCTGGGAAAGTCCCCAAGTTTGATTTTCCCCATGTTATGGTAACACGTTTAGCTAGCTAGGTTGATTTGGGAGTAATTAAGTTTTTATGGGTTTTTACGAACCACAATATATGCTAAGAGAGCGGTGGCGCTCCTTGTTATCCCTAGATGCTTTTACAACTTTTTTTTTCATTTTTCTATTCACATTTTTTAAATATTTTTAAATATTTTTAAATATTTTTAAAAAATAAAAAAATACACAAATAATTTTTTTAAAATCACTTCTTTAATCATTAAGTAAAAATAAAAAATAAAAAATAAAAAATAATTTTTTTTTCCTGAGCAGTCAAGTAGAGCGGTAAGAATTAGTGGGCAAAGCAGCTTTTTGCACATGCTAAAGAAAGACTTGAGGTACGGGGATAAAGCCGACTAATGGCGCAAATGCTTTACTCGCTATTATCTATATATTTATAATAAGAAGATAAAGACTTATGACCATTAATGTTCATCACTTGCTAGCTTCTGCATCCATCTTCAATATTGCATGCAGCTCATTCCTAAGATGCCTCCAGCATCTAATTAAGGTACTTCCTATCACTTATTTCTGTAATCTAAATCCTCATCTTGTTTCCTCGCTCCAACTTTAACTGCAGGTTCATTTTTTACTTTATAAACCCGCATTGTTGGATGTAGTTTTTTTCCCTCAAATTTTGCATGTCTAGTTATTACCATGCATGATGTTAATGAATGAAAAATTGCACAACAGACCGGAGAAAGGGAGAAAGAGTCATTCTCGACCGACTGAGACGATTTGAGCCTCGATCGGTGTTGTTTGGAACTCTAGACAGTGGTCAAGTGTGGCTATACAATGTCAGTGTGTATATCCTTGGCGGTGAAAGGAAAACAAGTACAGAGAAAATAGAGAAAAAGACACGAATTTACGTAGTTCGGCATGTAGCCTACGTCCAAGGGCATTTGGGGAGGGGAAATCCACTATAACATGCTTGTTTACAGTCTCTCGTAGTCTCTTATTTCTCACTTTACTATGGGAGCTGGAAATCTAGTTGTTGGAGAAGATGTTCTAGTTCTCTGGAGCTCTCCTTCTAGAGGTTGAAGAAGAAGTCCAAGAAGAAGCCACCTTTCAATCGTCTAGAAGTCACCTTTTATTTGATATTTCGTTCTACGTGCCTCCATGTAGTGGTGAGGCATGGTCCACTTTGCGTATTTGAACATCTCTCCCTTTCTCCTGATATTGCCCCTTACTTCTTGACACCTTCTTCTTGCCCTCTGACACCACATTCTCCCTTGCCTCCTTGCTTCCCCTCCTGTCCCCTAGTGTTGGTCTAGTGAGCTGGGCCTCGTGTTGGGCGGCCTAGATATTTTATCCCGTCACACATGGAGTTCTTTATATCATGTGATTTTGCTCCCAGTACTACTTTTATACTGTTAAGTGCTTTTGCTTCTGGGCAGCATATATGACAACATTCATATGTTTTCCATTTTTCTAGAAGTATTCCAAATCCAGAATTTCGGGATAGGATACTCAGAGAGGTTTGTGGGGTCAAAAGATTTTGGATACTTTATTCTATAATTTGGAAGTTTATAACCTTTAGTTGCAGTAGCAGTGGACCCTTTGTTCTATTATATTCCTGTCATCAACAAGGCTACCAAATGCCTTACCCTTCATGCGGAAGGACACTAGTCGTAAACGATGGTGCGGCAAAGTGTTATGGAAGGAGAAAAATTGATTCACCTTGTAGATCCAGCCATTAAGGTCATCACCATTGAAAACTGGAAAGTCTAACCTAATGGATATGTTCTATACTTCCCCACCTGACATCATCATCTGCTCATTTTTGAATTGATTGCCTGCTAATGTTTCCCCATGAGTCTGATTGTTGTTGCTCCTTTGCACCTCCAAGGTCAAGGCTATCAACTGCTGCTTGAGGTCCTGCATTTTAGATTCAATGATCTTGAATTGAGTCTTTGTGTTCTTTTTGAATGTATTCAAACCTTCTTGTAATTGTGAGAGTTTTACACTTTCATCCATGGTAGGAATGCAGGAAGGATGGCTCTTGATACCACTTTGTAACAACGTGAAAGTAATGGGGTTCAGAAATGTCTCACTTATAGGGTGAGAAGCCTCTAGAGGTTGAATGAAGAATAAGAGTAAATTTGATTGATATGTTTTTCATACAGAATACATTCCACACATCTTCCATATACTGGAGATTCTAACAAACTTGATATAAAGGTAAATTTATGTAAAGACAGATAATAACCCTATCCAATAGAAATAAACTACAATTATTGAAATAGTAAATAAAGTCTGTAACATCATATCCACAAGGACCCTTTGCTCAGCACTCCTAATAACCCTAACTTTAATCCTAGCCATTCACCAGATCAACGTTACACAACCTTCTTCTAGTTTAGTTACCCAGCATTGTCTCCTTCTAGTTTAGAAACTCTTCCCAAACGCTGGCTTGTAACAGCTCCCATAATAAAATTGAAATTACCCAAGTACCTTTGTATGTTAATGCAGCGGAAATATCTACCAATTCACTCAACAAATTGGTTAGTCTTCAAGTATGCAATTAATAACATAAAATAAATAAACTTGCATGACACAATGATTGGTTACGAAGGGAAACCTTTTAAAGAACTCTTTAAAGGTAAAACCATACTGGGCAGCCAAACTCAGGAAAATCAATTTTATTATTTGAAAATCAATTACAAGTAAAGTTCAATTACAAAACCTTTGCAACTTGACACTCTTACTTGCCCAGACAAATGACCCATTTGTCTTCTACCGCAGTAGCAGCCAGAACTTTTAACGATCTTCAAATATTGTCTTTCCTCATAGAACTCTGGGGGCTGAAGTCCAATTACACAATCCTCCACACTTGAAGCATGATCACACTCAAAAAGAGATCACAAATATGAAAACTCACTAAGGAGTTTTCTCACTCAAAATATGCACTAGAAAGTGCTCTAGAAAATGTATAGATCTAAAACTCTACAGATCCTAATCAGTAGAATCCTTTAAATAAACAATCTGAAAAGAGTCACAGTTGAAGTAGAATTCTGCTGATAGGCAGAGACAGTCGCAAGAACTTTTCTTGACGAATTGCTGACATTTCGCGATAACTCTTCACTGTGATTCCTTATATGTGTTCAATTTCTGTTTTGGATAATTGCAGATCTTTTTTTGAATTCGAATTTCACATGACTGGTTTATCTAAACAGCCTTAATGACTTCTAGATAAACTTAATGTTGTTTAAAGATAAAGTCAACAATTATTTTACATTCATCCAAATTCAAACTTATAATGATAGGATAAATCTTATCATTTTAGTCACCTAGTCATATCCAACTTCTCAACTAAGTCACGTAGTCCTAACCAAACTTTTGTATTTACAAAAATCTTCACATGGACACATTGAAGATATGAAGGTAAAATGGTCTCTTGTTGGGGTTACTAATTTGTATTATATTATATTCTATTTTTTTGTATTCTAATATGCATAGACATTAATTTAGACTCAACATACTTTTAGTACTTAATAATATGATTTTTTAAAGATCTTTATACGGATGATATCATTAATACTACTTAGACTCGTCTTTAGTGAGAAACGAGATTCATTTTATATATCTATTTCTCTTTTACTTTAAGTCTTAAAGTTTGATTAAAAACTTTAGATAATTCAAATCTGTTACTTGACTGGTTGTCTCCGATCAAAACAGTAAGCACTAGTGAAAGGCAATAAGCATGAGATTGTTCATTTGGGTCGAAAAATGCATCACCCACTCACCCATATCCAGAAGTGGGTATGGGTCCCGAATACCGAATACCGAATCTTAAACCCGATACCCACACCTATTTTTTTTCATTGTACCGGTTATTTTAATAACTACACAAAGCTACATGGTCTACCATAAAAATTGTATGCAAATTCATCCACTGAATTTCGGGCGGACTATTACACGTGTACCTACCGACAAGGGGCGACGACATCGACAATGGACGAAGAAGATGCTTGGGCTACAGTGGCGTTGCGCTACACAGATGAGGGTCTCAAGGGTTTTGGAAAGGGAGCAGGAAAGGAGGGAGGAGGGGAGGGGGAAAATGAAAAGCAAAATGGCATGGCACACTAATACTGTGCCACATCAATTTGTGGAATCTTTTTGTGTCTCTTGCAGCTCTCTTTAATTAATTCCTCATATTCAACCCAAATCACAATTGTCATGTTATGCAATTTTAATGTATTGCATAATGCATACAATTTTTATGGTAGACCATGTAGCTTTGTGTGCAATTACATCATGAGGTTAGATTGTGTAATTAACATTCTCGCCATTCTTTTAGTTCCCCAGGTACTATGACAAACTTTTCTGCTTCTAATTTTATAATCCAAACAATATTACTAAATATTAAATGTATAAAATTAGAAAAAAATAACTAAAAAAAAAAACACCAAAATTAGAATAAAGAAACTAGGAAGCTAGTATAGAAATTTAAAAACAACTCAAAGCATAAATAATCTTCCACTTCCTATTCTTTCTCTATTCTATTAAAATAATCTTATTCTATTTTATTTTATTATTTTTTCTTTCACTTCTCTTTATATTCTTTATTTATATTCTATTAATTAAAATATAAATTTAGAATAAAAAAAATTTAAAGAATGATCTAGGATGTGTACAGTAATTGGGAGCCGGATGTTACCCATTTTTCTTCCCTTTTCATATTTTTTTTCCTATGATTTAATTAACAGAAATGCTATGGACAACTGGCCCGTAACCCCACCACAGCATTGCGTCCAACGTGGCTAAAATGGAAACGATTTAGTTTTACAAAAATAAAAAACAGAAGGGGCTCTGGTCTCCCAATTCCCATTTTCTTCGTCTTCTTCTTCCTCCATCCCCACGATTATGTTTCGAATTCGAGAAACCCGCAAACCTCTCTTTGTCTTCATTTTGCCCCCGTTTTCTCTTTCTATTATCTCCATCTTCTTCCTCTCTTTGTCTTCTCCACGTCACAGTCGAAACCACGATGGCTTTCGGTCTCTTCTCTTCACCCTATCCATGAAGCCACAGAGCCACACCCATGAATCCACAATGCCACTGGTTTTGGGTCTCTTCTCTTCGTCCTATCCTCTGCTCACACTCGCAAGTTCCATTGGGTTCCATGGACTCTCGTCACTCTACCATCTCTAGCTCCACCCTTACTCTCCCTCCCCCAATCACAGCCCCGATACTTCTCCGTCCTCTCTCCCACTTCTAGGAATGGCTCCATGGAGAAGTTGGTCAATTCCAAGCCCAAAATCGCCACCGGCCCCTTTGGTTACGTTCTAAAGGATGTTCCGCACTTGACGAATTACATACCTGACCGCCCAGTAACTCCCACTCTCTCTCTCTCTGGGTGTTTGGTTGTTGAGAAAAACAGAGGAAAATAAATGCGAAATAACTTCGGGTCTCAATTTGAGCTCTAATTCTGTGTGATTATCTTTTAGGTTGCAGAAAATACATATAGAAGTAAATGAAAAGAGATTCATGAATGAGAGGGAAATTGAATGAGAAGGAAAGGGAACTGACAAGCTTTGTTTTCCAGTTTTGCAAAGTGTTTCGTTGTAGAGAGAACCAACTGAATGAGAAGGAAAGAGAATTGACAAGCTTTTTTTCCATTTTGCAAAACTACGTCGTCTCTATTTTAGCCACATCGGACGCGATGCCGCGGCAGGGATACCGGTCGGTTGTACATTGCATTTTTCTTTAATTAAAGACCATGGATGGGAATGCTCGGTCAATCACAAGCAGTGATGACTGTTACTTGAGGTCAGACTACGTAATTAACATTAATTCTCGGCATTCTTCCAGTCCCCCCGGGTAGTATCACAAACTTTTCTACTTCTAATTACTAATTAAATGTACAAAATTAGCAAAAATGGAAAAACATAAGTTAAAATAGCAAACACGCAAAAATGAGAAGAAGAAAAAAAAATAAAACATATATAAATTTACTAATAATTACTTTCTTAACTATTAAAAAAAATTAAAAAAATGAGTGGACACATTTAGTGGGCATATTTAATAGTCATACTATTATTTTCGAATGCTGCTAGGATGCGGCTCAGTAGTGATTGCTGGGCTTGCCCCTAGACAAAATTTTATTTTTTAATTTTTTAATTTTTTATTCAATTTTTTAAATATTTTTTAAAATTTTAAAAATAGATAAAAAAAATATACTAATATATTAATAATCACTTTTTTAATCAATAAATAAAAAAATAATTACAAAATAAATAACTACGTGAGCCATCAAAATGGAACAGAGTAGAATTATTGTTCCTGTATATATATATATATATATATATATATATATACCTTAACCCTCCAAGAAAGAATATTAATAAGATCAACCACGCGAATAAAATTTTTGCAGACTTAATTGACCAAAAACTTGGGATGTGATGTTTTTAGTGTTGTGCGTAGTTGCAGTAGCAGTGGACCCTTTGTTCTTTTATCTTCCTGTCATCAACCTGGCTACCAAATGCATTACTATAGATAAGACTTTGGAAATCATTGCTATTTGTGTGCGATCGTTCCTGGATTTGGAAATTATTGAGTAGTACTAGAGTTTTCCTTACGTTCCGACTGAGTTAGGGAAATTTTATTAAAAAATGGATGGGAACAAAAACTTATTCCATTGATCTCCTCCAATAATTATATTTATGAACATGAACAGGTTCTAGTGCCAATTATATTTTCTGAAATGAGAGGTTCGAGATTCCGGCACGGCAGGAAATTCCTAAATGCAGTTGTTCTTTTGCAATATGTGCCCAGACTTTTCCGTATCTACAGATTGTGGAAAATAGTCAACGTGACTATCATCCTACCCAAAACTATCCCCTCAACTACTAGTACTAGTGTTAAAGTCGTGAATGCAGAAAGCTACAAGAATATGATGATCCCACCCATTGGTTTTATAGTGATGAAAGCTGGATTCAATCTCTTTCTGTATCTCGTTGCCAGTCATGTACGTATGTTAATTTAATAATTAATATTTCATCATTTATTATCATCTCTACGTACTTTATAATTAATTAGTTGGGGATGGAATATTTATCTTTGATCATCAGATACTGGCTGCTTTTTGGTACTTCTTCTCCATCGAACGAGAGACCACGTGCTGGCACGTGGCCTGTAAGCATGATACCGGATGTAACAAGGCTTCTTTTAAATGTGGTCATGGTTTTAGCAATATCACATTTTTAAATAATTTTTGCTCTTTAGAAAAACCAGATACCACTCTCTTTGATTTTGGAGTATTCCAAAAAGCCCCTCAATCTGGTATTCTGGAGTCCATGGATTTTCTGCGAAAGACCATGCATCTTCTGTATATAAAATTTTTGCAGACTTAATTGACCAAAAAGTTGGTGAAGCTATGACCAAGTGGCCCCAGAAGGCCATATATGTATTATCTATATATATGTATTATCTAAGGCACTTTCTGTCACTTATTCATGCTTTAATCTAAATTCTCTTCTGGTTTCTAGATCGCTCCAACTTCAAGTGCAGGTTCATTTTCTACTTTATAAATACAAATTGTTGGATGTAGTTATTTTTTTTTAATTATTTATCGATCTCTGGCTATTACCATGAAGTTCAGCTTTATATGTGATTGTGCATGCAGTACTACATAAGTTTTTATATTGTTTTAAGTTTTTTTTTTTTTTTTTGCTTCTGGGCTGCATATTATATGACAGCGTTCATATGTTTTCCATTTTCTAGAAGTGCACCAAACCCGGAATTTCTGGATACTAAGAGAAGTTCGAGGTGTTGAAAGATTTTGGAGACCTTATTCTATAATTTAATTGGGACTTTGTAAACTTTAGTTATGAGTCGTCGTTGGAATTCTCAAGGAAGCGGCCGAGTAAGGTGAGCATCTTCTTCTCCTTCTTCTTCAATCTTAAAAATGCTATTTATCCTGTTATCTTTTGACGTGAAAGACAAAAGTTAATTGGTAAACACTTTTCTACCCATGATTTAGTAATTCATCGGGGAGATGTAATGATCTTAGTTAAAATAATAATGAATAGCTCTATATATATATATATATATAATGTAATGGTCATACTTTTCTACCACATTTTCGTGTGCAGATATATATATATATATATATATATATATATATAATTGTTACCTCTATTAATGTCTTTCTGTCTATATATACATACATTGTGCTGATCAGGGACGTGGATATTGAGCGGCAAGGTCCCAAGAATGATGGTACTGTTGGTACAGAACAAAAGTACCTCCATTGGGATGTGGCGTTTTTAGTGGTGTGTGTAGTTGCAGTAACAGTGGACCCTATGTTCTTTTATCTTCCAGTCATCAACGAGGCTGCCAAATGCATTACTATAGTTAAGACTTTGGAAATCATTGCTATTTGTGTGCGATCGTTCTTGGATTTGGTTGCTCTTGGTGATTTGGTTTCAAATTACATCATGAGGTCAGATTTGTCAGACAAATCTGACTACGTAATTAACATTCTCGCCATTCTTCCACTCCCCCAGGTACTCTGACAAACTTTTCTGCTTTTAATTTTATAATCCAAACAATATTACTAATTATTAAATGTATAAAATTAGAAAAAAAAAAATGGAAAAACATAAGTTAAAATAACAAACACGCCAAATCAGAATAAAAAAAATATTTTTAAAAGAAATTAGAAAACAACTCAAAACAAAAACCAATATATGTATATTTAAAAGAACATAAGAATATAATATATTAGAATAGGAAACTCAAAAAAGAAAAAAGAAAAAAGAAACCCAAAGTGAAAATAAAATATAATGCATTTTCTGAAAAATGATTAAATTTCAAAGTAAGCTGGGAGGGGAAAGTAGCTAGCTAGGCCGCATCTCAGTTGGGAAAATCATATTCTTGTTAGCATCCTAATCATGTAAATTATTGAGTAGTATATATGAGTGAGTTGGGGAAATTTTATTAAAAAACATGTCAATATTAATCGTGTATGAACATGAACAGGTTCTAGTGCCAATTATATTTTCTGAAATGAGAGGTTGGGGATTCCGGCACGAGAGGAAATTCCTAATTGCAGTTGTTCTGTTGCAATATGTGCCAAGACTTTTCCGTATCTACAGATTGTGGAAAATAGTCAACGAGAATATCATCCGACGTAAGAGTAGTCCTACAACTACTAGTGATGAAAGCTACAAGCTGAAAGGTTTGATAGTGATGAAAGCTGGATTCAATCTGTTTCTGTATCTCGTTGCCAGTCATGTATGTTAATTTCATGATCAGTTATTATCATCTGTATTTTATTATTAATTACTGAAATATTAATGGTATATATCTTTGATCTTCAGGTACTGGGTGCTTTTTGGTACTTCGCCTCCATCGAACGAGAGACCACGTGTTGGCACATGGCCTATAAGTATCGTTATGGAAATATAACCAAGGGGACTTCGTTTAGATGTGGTCGTGGTTCTAGCAAGCTCGAACTTTTAAATGATTATTGCCCTTTAGAAAAAAAATCAAATACAAGTCTCAGCTTTGATTTTGGAATATTCCAAGGAGCCCGTCAATCTGATATACTGGATTCCATGGATATTCCGCGAAAGACCATGCTCTGTTTCTGGTGGGGCCTGCGAAATTTGAGGTACTTCGTACACGTTACACTTTTTATTACAACTTTCATTTTGAGCATATTATATATATATATTAATGTTTTCTTATCATGATTTTCTGGCAGTTCACTTGGTCAAAACCTTGAAACAAGTCCTTTTTATTGGGAAAACTGCTTCGCAGTTTTAGTCTCGATCTTGGGCTTGCTTCTGTTTTTATACTTTATTGGAAATTTGCAGGTTGGTGCTGCTGATCATCATCTTCCTCCTCTTCTTCTTTTGTTAATGTTTTTTAAGCAGGGATCTTATTATTTCCATAATTATGTGTATATATGAATATATATGTTTGAACTTTAATTATTTTCATCTATTCAATTCACAACAGCTCCAAATTTTTTGAGAAAGTACTGGTGATGATATTTTATAAACATAAATGTTTAGAGGTCCTTAATTTGAATTCTCACTTATTTAATTAAATATTCTATATTACGTGGTCTACTTGTTAAAAGAGTCTGCTCACATGATATGAAGGTATAAATTGAATCATTAAATTCCCATATATCACTGGGGCAAGTACTGGTTTGACAAAGTACGTGTTAGGTCAGGATGGTTTATCTATAATATATACTTTTATTATATAATTTGTATATTTGTATATATATAAATTAAGTTGGGGGATTCTTAATTATTTCCAATCCAATTTGGAGGAAAATCTTGTACTAATATTAAGAACAACGTTTTCCTCCCAACTAAATTGGATGAAATTTTCTCCAACCCATTTAAAAGTACCATCATGTCATGATAGTCTTGTAAATTTGAATTTTAAACATTTAGCAAGCAATAAATTAATCTCTAGCTATTTTGGCTATTATTAACTAAAATACGGCTAGTCTTAGAATATAATAATGTGAAAATTTATGATCATCAGTAGAAACCTAATTTTGATGAATATAATGTGACAATTGATAACTTTTAGATCGATGTTATTTATGAGTAGAAATCTTAATTAGAAACTGATCAACATAATTGTGATGTGACAGTTGTACATGCAGTGGGAAACATCTAACGAGTTGAAGGGGATTTTAAACCGGTCGGAGAAATCTACGCAGCATAATAAGATATCTAAGCGGTTGGAGAAATCTACGCATCATAATAAGATATCTAAGCGGTTGGAGAACTCTAATTCTAAGCTCAAGTTGGAGACATATAAGCGGTACTACTTGACAGATATGGATGAGGAGGATAAGGCAAAGACCATTAGAACTAAATTACGTTGCATCGAGTCTTGGATAAGCGCAATCGGACTCTCTTGCCAGTTAAAACACATAATCAAGAGCTATGTGACACCATTAATACTGGAAGATCAAAAGAAAGATATTGATACAGAGAATCCATTCCCTCATCTTCCCACACCACTTGGAAGATTGATTAAGCTCCATCTCTGCTTGCCCCTGCTAAGGACAGTGAGTTTCGATCCCCCGTCTTTTTATGCTTGACCAAACAAATCATTCAAGTGGAAATTTCAGTTATGTTTCCGTAAAAAAATCTTCAAAATTAATCGAATGGATAGTAAGATGATAGATCGATGTAGTGGTTTAGTTATTTAGTTAAGACTTACATGCATTTAGAGAAATGTCATTTTTATAACGACATTTATTTGACATTATTCATGATCCTCAATCACACTAATTACTGTTATGTCATATTTTAAATGGTTTTTCATTTAAATAATTTACTTACAAAATCACTTAAAAATGTGTCACATCAATCAAAGATGACAAGTATGGCTACTAGATTTTGCATATATGGTCTAATTTTGCATTGACCTGTTTGCTTCGAAAAGAGTACATGATGCACTAATGTCCATCTCATAGAAGTTGGTATATATCATGCTTATTGTTAATTAATCTTGTCGATTGTTTGTGAACATGCAGGTGCCAATATTCGAAAACGAAAGTGAAGAATTGTTGTATGAGATCACTTGTAAGTTTCTCAAGCAAGTGCAGTACAATCAAAACAGCTACATTGTTCGAGAGGGAGAACCACTGGATGCGATGATCTTTGTGGTGAAAGGAATTGTGTGGACATATACGAGTAATCATGACGATAAAACTGATTGTCTTAAGAAAGGTGACATATTCGGAAGAAATCTTGTAGAATGGGTGTTGAAAACCCCCAAACTATCCGACCTTCCCTTGTCGACAATGACTCTCAAATGTCATACAAAAGTAGAAGCTCTTTGTCTCATGGCTGGCGACCTCAAGGATATGATGTCTCAATACTGGTGGAGATTTAGCCACATCACCCAGTCTGACTCAGAACAGCGGAAACATTTTGCAGCTTCATCCATCCAAGTAGCATGGCGCCGCAAAGCCATCCTGCATCCTTATTAAATACTTGAATGAGGTTACCAATTCTGCCCATGCAGTTGGCTAATGCCGCCACCACCGACAGCTCCCCATGTTTAGATAACAATATATACCACTTAATAATTAATCTAGTGTTATCAGATGCTATTAATGCTCTTTGTCGAAAGACAATATATAGTTTGTTCAAGAGGTCGGCTTGTATTATATATGTAAAGGACGTGTCTCACTTCCAATCTTCACTGTCAACCTGCGCAATGACCCAAGTGAAGTCGGCCTGATCCGCCTGGGAACACTCCGATGCTTAAGTCAGTTTAGAGTTTTGAAATAATTCAATAAGAATTCAGAAAAAATCCTGATCCCCTTACTATTAAGGGTTACCTGGTATATATAGAGCCATG
Source organism: Cyclocarya paliurus (assembly GCA_029856935.1). Taxonomy (NCBI): domain Eukaryota; kingdom Viridiplantae; phylum Streptophyta; class Magnoliopsida; order Fagales; family Juglandaceae; genus Cyclocarya; species Cyclocarya paliurus. The sequence goes on along the minus strand of CM056957.1, from coordinate 27,812,269 downwards.
TTATGATGTTTATCTGATGTCGAGTTTATCGGTATATGGATCCGAGTCTTTGGGTGCAATTTTGTGGTCGAACTGGTCACATATCTGCATGAGATCCCTATTCTCCCGTAAGTGGTTACGTGCGTTTATCTAACTTGGTTGGGCTCTTGATACTCCAGCTTCTTGATTGAGTTGTATTATTGCATATTTTATACATTTAAAACTAATATATTTTTAATTGATTTATTATTTTATCATTGGCTTTAGATGGAAAAATTGATTAAGAGGCATAAATCCAAGTTATGATTTAAATTGATTAAAAATATAATTTATGCTTAATTTTATAACTTGTGATTTAATTGGGCAATATTTATTCATTTGCATAACACTTTTAATATTTTATTTTCCATCTTTTGTGTAATTTTATTTTATTTTTTTTGTCTAGTTTTATTTTTTTTGTTTCTTTGATTATTATTTATTTTTGTTTGTTTAAGTTTTATTTTACTTTATTTTATTTTATTTTGTTTTAATTTAATTTTTTTTTTCATTTTTTCAGGTTCTCTAAACGACATGTCGTTTTTCCTGCAGGGAAAAACGACTTGTCGTTTTCACTGGGACTAAAAGAAATCGTTACCTAAACGACATGTCGTTTTTGTCTTTTGATAAAAACTATATGTCGTTCGCCTCGTCTTCAACCTCCAGCACAACACCACTGCAACTGCACTTCCGAAGCTTTCATCCACCTTCATGCATGCGTTCAAAGCATGCACAGCTGCAGCCCACTGCCTCTCCTGCACCAGCAGCACAACCATCTCCACCTACGGCAGCAACCTTCTCCTGCGCAGCCCCGGCATCACATCGTCTCCTTGCATGCGTTCGGCAGCACTCCTCCACGCCACCATGAACCACCTGCTGCAGTCCTTAGCATCAAGCAACCGTCATTGCATCCAGCTGTGCTCAGCCACCCACACGCGGTAACGTCATCTCCGAAGTCACCTCTGTTTTTCCTCCGTAAAACAGAGCACCATTTCAGATCCTCCACGCCCCCGTGCTCCTCCATCATGCATTCTACCGTGAACCACCAGCTCAACCATGTCTGCCAAGTCTCGTCAAGCATGCCCAGCACTCCACCAGCCGTGAACCATCCTCAAACACGTCCGTGCAGTGCACCACCAAGCTCCTCCACGGCAGCACCTTCACTTCCAGTAGCACGCATGCACTGCCATAGCAACCCACGAAGACGGAGGCTGTACAAGAAAAGGAAATAAAATGGATGCTGGATGCAACTCATGGAATCACGCATGGAAGAAGAAGAAGAAAAAAAAAAAAAAAAGTAAAGAGAAATAAAGAGAAACAAGTAAATGGAAGGACGCATGCGAAGGGCACTGCAGGAGAAAGAAAACAAAAGAAAAGAATTTTTCGGATAGCAACCAAGAATATACTGGGCAGTGGGTTGGAAAGAGGTCGACTCTTTTGCATGTGGGGAACAAGACATCTGCACGTGGGAACAGACGTGGGCAACTTAGATGAAAAGAAACAAAAAAAAAAAATACAATGCATGCACATGGGCAGCGCAGACATAAGCAACAGTGATTTCTTTTGAAGCCTATATAAGGCTTTGTAAACAGACGGAGAAACTCGTTAGATGTTAGATGTTAGATGTTAATGTTAGATGTTAGTAGATTTTAGTGTTAGAATAAGAAGAGTAGAGAGTGTTTTTATTTTTGAATAAAACTCGGGTGAAGTGAGGGAGTACGGTAACACAGTTGAGGGCCTAATGGACCAACTGTTATTGCCGGGCTTTCCTCCTTCACCTGTAGCCTTCATTTTCAGTTTTATTTTTATTTTATTTCAGTTTGAAGTTTATAAAAAAAAAAAGAAAAAAAAATATTATTGCGATGATTAATTCAATTTCAGTTCATTTAAATTATTGTCATTTATTTTTTATGCATTTTAAATTTCAGTTCATTTAAATTACTGTCATTTATTTTTCTTGCATTTTAAATTTCAGTTCATTTAAATTACCACAATTTATTTTTCCCGCACTTTTAATTTCTGTCATTTAAATTTATGTCATTTACTTTTCTTGCACTTTTAATTTCAGTATTTAAATTACTGTCATTTATTTTTCCGCACTTTTATTTTCTACAATTTATTTTTATGTCATTTAATTTTCTTGCTAATTTAAATTCTAGTCATTTAATTTTTAGCAATTTTAATTTACTGTCTTGCATTTTAATTTCTTACTTTTCATCATCCACTCAAACCCAACAAACATGAATCTTGTCCATGACTAGTAAATTTTCATTTCCATTGCACTCCCACATTCATTGTACATATCATCACTTTTATTTTTATTCTCTCATTGTAACTATTTCCACCATTTTACACGAGTTTGATTTTTAAGCACTTTCCCTGTAGAGACGATCTAGGAATTTATTCATAATTACTACGCGACGCGCTCCTGCACTTGGGATAGCCTTTGGGCTGCTCATTTGCGAACAAGTCACTTCTCTTGTTCAACCAAGGGCCTTTTATATTGGGCCTCCTTTGTATTTGGGCTTGCTTATTAAGAATGGGCCGTTTATCATTATAGGCCCTCTAGCTACCCCGCTAATTCTCTTCGCCTTATGGCGTGGGAATTAAATATTAGTTAACGTTGTGTCCTTGTAAGCAGCTGCAATTCTCTCTGTGGGCCCTTAATTATGGGTTTGAATGATTCGCTTCTGTGCGTAGGATGGCTATAGGCCTAGCCCGTTATGCACAATTGGGTCTCAGTCGATCTTTCACATTCTGTCCCTCGCGCCGTTTTCCTCTCTTTTCCTTCTTTTTTACAAAGATCTTCTGACGTGGGGGAAATGGGAGAAGGTTTTCGTATGACGGTTAACTTCTGCCCTTAGTGTCAGGTCATGATGCTCTTGACTGTTGACTTTCTGCGTCCTTTCCTTTTAAATACCCCTTTCCTTCTTTCTCTGTTCTCTCTATTTCTTCCCTTCGTTTGCCCTTTCTCCTGCATTTCCTCATCTACGTTCTTTCTTCTCATTCTTGCTTGCTTTCTTGCTTTCTTCCTTTTTAATGGTTGACCAAGGCGGTTCCTCCAACCCACCTTTCCATATCCCGACGGATACAGTTTTTGAAGGCTACTACTGGCATTCCTCTCTCTGGGAGAAGAATCTTGAAGGGCTTCAGGAGGATCTTGGCATTCCTGAAAATGCCAACATATTGATCCCCCCACGGGGGTGCTGCGACGATGAGGGTTATGCCGGTAAAACTGTTTTGTGCCTCTTTATGTTTTCACACAGTTTAAGGCTTCCTTTCTGCCGTCCTCTTCAGGACATTCTGGACCTACTTGAGTTGGCCCCCGCCCAACTCCACCCTCACTTCTTTAGGACCTCTCTTTGCGCTTGTATAGTTTATCGCATGGTCCTGGAACGTCTTGGAGATACTTACCCCAACTTAACTGCTCGGGAGTTCCTGGCTTTCTATGGCGTTTGGTCCACCAAGAGTAATATTGCCAGCTTCCGTAAGAGGGAAAGGTGGCCTGCTTTGGCTCATTTTGAGGGCTGCCATTCCAACACCAAGGCTTGGAATACGAAGTATTTTTTTATCACTGGTACGGGCTGGGATTTTCCTATCGGGGAGGCTCGTATTCGAGATTTTCCTGTTAGGACGAATTGACGCCCTGTTCCTAAAGACAAGACTGTGTGGGCGACCATGCCGCCCTTATCGTGCCGAGAGTAGTCCTATATTGAGATTGTTAGTTCCTAGGCAGAGGCCCAAGAAGACGACGTGTTGTCCAATCTTCTGCTGACGCTAGAGAATATTGACCGTTTCTTGATGACTCCCGACCGTTCTTAGTTTGAAGGGCGCAAGTTCATGATTTCAGAGTCAATCCCTGCTCCCATCAAGAAACCCTCTGAGCAAACAAAACCCTATGTTGGACAGAAGGAAGATGGCCACCCTGAGCAAGAAAGGGTTATGAAGGCCAAGAAAATGCCTGAGAAGAAAGATGGCGAGGAGAAAAGAGAAGGAGCAAAAGGAAGAACGATGGTGTGAGCCAAAAAAGGGCTCGTCCTGGAGGCTCCCCTCGCTCATCACCTTTGCGAAAGAAAGCCATGGCGACTTCGGAGGGCACCACTGTTTAGACGCCCACACCCACACCCACAGGAGCTGTGGCATTACTGGAGGGCGACCAGATGCAATCACCTGTTTGGCAGCAGGATGAAACTGTTGTACATTCGGGGGGTGCCCAGGCTCAGAGGCCCTCCCCGCCAAGTGTTGCCGCGCGTCCATCACCCCGCGATTCTTCTGCTAAGCCTCGGACTTTCAGTATGCTAGATGCTGAGAGTTGGGCTAGTATGGCCCTCTTTGATCTGACAGACTCTTTCCAGGTTAATCCCCCTTCATCGGCACATCCACTATCAATCTCTCCTATTTTTGTGTTCCCTATGGTGAAAAGTCAGGTGGGGGGAGGCGAGTTGGACGCTGAAGTAGGAGTTGCCCTAAACCTTGAGGGTATTATAGGCCCAAAGGTTGGCGAGGGCTTGGATACCCCAGGGTCAAAAGGGGCTGATGCTGTTGAGCTTTCGCCTCCTTGTCGTGAGGCTGCTTGTGCTGAGGCGGGGGTTGCTCAAGTGACTCCTGAGACCCCGCCCACCATTGTATCTGGGGGATGTACCCCTGTGCCAGCTAGGAGTGGCGAGGGCCCCTCCATCCCTTCTCATTTCTCCCCATCCCTCGGGGATGGGATTGACTCCATCCTCAGAACGGATGGGGGCAATTGTTCGTCGGAAGCTGCTCGCCCAGTCAAAGATGCTCTACCTCGCCCCTAACCTCCTATTCCAGTTATCGGCCTTAAGAGTCAATCCGAGGAGAGGGCGGATTTAGGTCTTGCATTGGTCCCCTTGGTTGAGTTTGATTGCGCAGCCAGTGGTGAGGCCTCTTCTTCTTCGGCCAACACCCAAACTGAAGCTATTACTCAAATGGCCAATCATTTGAAAGATTGGTTTTCGAAGGTACTGTTTAGGGCATTTTTCTCTTTTCCTCTTTTTCCTTTTGAATAGCTTTGACTTGGGTGTTCTCCCTTTCCTTTGCAGGGGTTCTATGACTTGGCGGCATGGATTGTGGCAAATCGTGCTCGCCTAGAAGGAGAAGTCCTTGAATGGCAGAAGGCATGTGAAGCCGCCGAGCTTTCTGCCAGGGAATGGCAAGCAGACAGGGCTAAGCTGGACGCTCTATTAGAATGGGTGAAGGAGCTTGAAGGGCAGTTGGAGTAGTCGGAGGGTCATTCCCACTTGCTTCGAGGCGATTTGGAGATTCATGAGGATGAACTTCATCTTTTTCACGAATCTAATCGCCTTGCTCAAATAGCTAAGGAACGGGATGCTCACGCCCTGTAGTTCCTTCAATCTGAGAGGGATTTGGCGAGGTCCCAGCTTTACGATGTTCGGCGAAAATTTGAGGCTGACTTGTTCGCCTTTAAGTATGAACTTCTTGCCCTTACCGAGGACCAGAATTCAGCTCGTCAAGAGCTAACTTGTTCGCAAGAGCAAGTTCGGGAGTTATCTCGTCAGTTGACGACTGCAATGGAGAATGCTCTTGCAGCCCTGGAGCTTTCTGTGGCGCAAGGAAATCTGCAAGAACCCGAGGAGCACCACAAAAAGTATAGAGAAAGTCGCGCAGACGCGGATGAAGAGCTTAGGAAAGCTATGCCACAACTGGAGGCTTGGGACCAATGTATGTCCAGAAAGAAAAAAGAGCTTGCTGAGGTTCGACGCCTGTGTGATCAGCTAGCTTGTGTGCCTGATACCAGGAACTGTGCTTTCGGTTTTTTCTATGGTATCCTAAGGCTAAGATCCCTCCTCTTGACTAATCCCTCGATGGATCTCGTGAATTTGGACCAGGAGTTATTTGTGCCTGAGGAGACCAGTCGTCGGCGAGCTGACAGATTCGGGAGGAAAGAGATGCCTGATGCCTTTATAGAGGCCCTGGCTGTCTTTTAGTCGGTATGACCCTGGCCTATTGTTGGCTATCACTAAGTAGGGTCCTTCCCATCGAGGCCCCATCTTTCCTTCACCTTGGGTTGTCACCCCGCTTTTCCTCAAGACCAGGTCACCCACTTTGAAAGTCCTAAGCCTCACCCTTTTGTTGAAATATTGCTTGGCTTTTGTCTTCTCTTGTGACATCCTCGCCTCCGCCATCTCCCTCTCTTCCTTTATCAAGTTGAGATATTCTTCCATTTTTTTTATCATTCTGGGGGGCTGAGAAGTAAGTTGTTCTGTAGGTAGGGAGTCCCATTTCGACTGGAGCTACTGCTTCGCAACCATACGCTAGTGTGAATGGGGATTCCCCTGTAGGAGTCTTTGCCGATGTTCTGTATGCCCAGAGTACGCCAAGAAGCTCTTCCGCCCACTCTCCCTTTTTCTCTACAACTTTCTTCTTTAAAATCGAGAGCAACACCTTGTTCATAGCTTCCACCTGTCTGTTTGCTTGGGGGTGACCTGGCGAGGAGTACTTCACTTTGATCTTCAACCCTGTACACCATTTTCTGAAATGGTCTGAGTTGAACTAGCACCTGTTGTCCGTTACTATGGTTTAAGGGATCCCGAACCTGCAAATAATGTTTTTCCATATGAACTTTGTCACGGTCCTGCTTGTTATGGATGCCAATGGCTCTACCTCAGCCCATTTTGTGAAATAATCAATAGCTACCACCATGAATTTCACCCTGCCTCTTCCTGGCGGGAAGGGTCCAACCAGGTCTACGCCCCACTGGGCAAAGGGCCAAGGCGCAGTCATGGATGTTAGCCCTTCTGGAGGGGTGTGCTGTATTGGTGCATGCACCTGGCATTCCACACACTTTCTGCTGAATGCTTGAGCATCTCTCAATGCGTTGGGCCAGTAGTATCCTGCCCTCATTCCCTTCATTGCCAGAGTCTTTCCACCTTAATGGTTTTCGCATATCCCTTCATGTATTTCCGCTAGTACATATTGAGCTTCTTGGGTGGAAATGCATCGTAACAATGGGGCGGAGAAGCCCCTTTTATAAAGGACTCCGTCGATGAGTAGGAACCTTGCCACCTTCAGCCTTACTCTTCTCGCCTCTTCCTTTGCGTCTGGTAGCTTTTCCTCATCCAGATATCTAACCACTTCACTCGCCCATTCAGGGATGCTAGTACTCAAAACTCCTACCTCCATCCCAATGGCTGGGACTTCAATGACTCTGTGTTCTACTGGCCATGGGAGAGGTGCTTTGTCCATGCCTGATGCTGCCTTGGCTAATCTATCGGCCACTTCATTCTCTGCCATCGGGATCTGAGCTATACTGAAATATGAGAGGAGGTCTCGTGCTTCCCACACATGCTCGAGATACTTCTTCAAATTTTCTCCTTTTGTTGTATACAAACCTAATACTTGATTCACAACCACTTAAGAGTCCGACTTGACTTCCACCTCGGTTGCTCCTATCTCGGCGGCTAGGAAAAGTCCTGCTACGAGTGCTTCATATTCTGTTTCGTTGTTTGTTACTTTGAAAGTCAATGTTGCCATATGGTGCAACTATAAAGTCTGCTAGAACTTGTCCTTTAACTGCCTTTCTAGGTTCGTACTTTAAGTCAAACTCGCTTAGTTCTATTGACCACCAATGAATCTTCCCGAACTGTCTGGTTTCTTCAAAGTTTTTGCTAGTGGGGCCTCTGTAAGCACTTTTATAGTGTGGGCTTGGAAATATGGGCAGATTTTTCTAGCCGCCGTCACCAGGGCAAAAGCTAACAACTCGATCTTTGGGTATCTTACCTCAGCCCCCTGAGGGCCCTACTAGTGTAGTACACTGGGTGCTGAGTTGTCGCTTCCTCTTTTATCAGGATGGCGGATACAGCGTTTGGGGAAATCGCTAGGTAGGCGTGGAGCACGTCGCCTTTCTGCGATTGTTTCAAAAGTGGCTGGCTGGCCAAGTGCTGTTTTAGCTTCTCAAACGCCTCATTGCATTCTTCGTTCCAGGGGTGCACCTTCCGTAGTACCTGGAAGAAAGGGAGGCACCTGTCTGTTGATCAAGCGATGAACCTCCCTAGGGCGGCTATCCTGCCCGCCAACTGTTGGGTTTCATTCAAGTTTTTGGGTGGTTTCATGTTGAGTATGGCAGCTATCTTCTTTGGAGAGGCCTCGATTCCTCTTTCAGAACAATGTAACCCAAGAACCTCCCCGACCCTACTCCGAAAGTACACTTCGTAGGATTCAGCCTCATCTTGTAACGGCGTAAAATTTCGAACACCATCCTCAGGTCGCCCAGGTGTTGGGTGGACTCTTTACTCTTCACTAAAAGGTCGTCTACGTAGACTTCCATGGACTTCCCAATCTGCTCCTTGAACATTCGATTCACCAATCTTTAATATGTCGCCCCCGCATTCTTCAAACCAAATGGCATAACTTGGTAGAAATACAATCCCCGGTCTGTTATGAATGAGGTTTTCTCCTCGTCCGCCGGGTACATTCGGATTTGGTTATAACCTGAGTAGGCGTCCATAAAACTCAGCATACGGTGTCCTGCTGTTGCATCCATGATTACGTCGATGTGTGGCAGGGGGAAACTGTCTTTGGGGCATGCCTTGTTTAGATCAGTAAAATCCACGCACATTCTCCATTTTCCATTTCCTTTTTTCACCATGACCACATTAGACAACCATTCTGGGTAGTGAGATTCCTTGATGAATCCAGCAGCGAGCAACTTTTCTACTTCTTCTTTAATGGCGGCGTATTTCTCTCCACTGAATGATCTTCTTTTCTAGCGTACAGCTTTGTGTGCGGGGTCTACGCCCAAACGATGTTCAATGACTTCGTTATCTATGAGTGGTATTTCGTCGTGACTCCAGGCAAAGATATCCCTATATTCGACCAGCAATTGCTTCAATGCATCTCTTTCAGCCAGTGGCACATTAGTCCCAATGTGTGTTGTTGACCCAGGGCGGTCGGGGTGTAATGCCACAAGTTCTAGCGGCATATTGACCTCAGCGTGTTGCTAGCTCTGCTCGTCCCGGACTTCCACCACCTCCAATAGGGTTGCCGCCTGTGAGGGAGGAAAAGAAGGGGTTAGTTCTTCATCCCGTTCTACGGTACACACCTCCTCACGACCTTTCCTGAGTTCCTGCACATAACATTCCCGTGCTAGAGCCTGTTCGCCTTGTGACTCCTCTACCCCATTGTCGGTTGGTAACTTCATCTTCAGGTGATATGTGGAAGTTACCGCTCGTAGTTGATTAAGCGTTGGCCTCCTGAGTATGGCGTTGTAGGAAGAGGGTGCTTTTACCACTAAGAAGTCGTTCATGGTTGTAGCCGTCCGTGTCCCGGATCTGGCGGTTACTGGGAGGGTAATGGCACCTATTGGCAGGATGGTGTCCCCAGAGAAGCCTTTCAACGGTGTTGGGGAATGTCTTAGTCTACTGACATCAATTCCCATCTTTACAAATGCTTTCTAGAATAGGATATCAGCTGAGCTTCCATTATCAATCAGTACTCGCCTGGTCGTGTAGTTGGCTATCACCAGAGTGATTACCAATGCATCATCATGTGGGTACAAAATTCCTTCTCGATCTGCCTCTCCAAAAGAAATCACCATTCTGTCTGCGCCCAGCCTTGGTTGCTTGGGAACTCTGTCTGCCACAAAAACTTCTTCGTATCTGGCCTTTCGCGCAGATTCCTTTCGGCTCGATGTGGACGTGCCGCCTGCTGCAAATCCTCCTGCAATGGTCCGGATTTCTCCTATGGGCGGCATGTTCCTCTCGCCCCTGGGGGCGCTCTGTTCCCATCATTCTGGCAGCTAGGCGCCCTGTACTATCGCTCAGGATTCTTACTCCTCCTGGTTTCCTGCCTGGTCTCCTGGCATCTTCTCGGTTTCGAGCGTTCTGCAATCATCAGCTCTAATTCCCCCTTCCTCCCTTTCTTTTTCATCTTCGCGCATATTTAAGTTATTATGTATGAGCTTGGGGTTGTAATCCGACCTTTTCTCTTGCTGTTTCTCTTGTCGACTTGCACCAATTCTTCTATCAATCTGGCCGCCTCTTCTTTTTGGTTTGCTAGTCGCCTGCCTTGGATTCACCAAAGCTTGCAACGTATCCTCCGCATTGACAAAATCATCTGTTTTATCCATGAAGTCCCTGAGGGTGGACGGAGTCTTTCTGGCAAGTTTCGCCATGAAGGGGCTCCGGGGCCATATTCCGCCAAGGAGGGCGGCAAGGGTAATCTTCTCATCTTGATCGTCCGTCGTTAAACGTTCTTTGTTAAAACGTGTGAGTAGGTCGGTAGGTCTTCATCTTCTCCTTTTTTAACCGTCAACAAATAGGCGGCAGGGCGCCTGTGCCTTCTACTGGGCATGAACTGCGTTAAGAACTGTTTTGCCAGTTCTTCGAAACTGTCTATCGACCGTGGCTGAAGGGTCCCAAACCATCCTCTCGCCGCCCCCTTCAAAGTCAACGGAAAAGTCCGGTATGCTATCTCACCGGGAATGCCGTGGAGTGTAATGTGGGCTTTAAAATTCTCCAGATGGTCCATTGGATCTTTGGATCCATCATATAGGTCTACTTGGGGCACTTTGAATTTTGGCGGGAGAGGCACGGCCATAATTCGTTCGCTATATGGCAGATCTGTTTTGCCCAGCAAGCATTCGACCGAAGAAGATCCTCCTATCTTCTTCGCCATCTCTTTGTATTTCTCTGCCAGCTCCCTTAATTCGTCTTGCATTTTTTCCTTGTCCGTTCCTTCCAGATTCAATACCATGTTGGACAACTCCTATTCTTCTCCCTGTCCACTATGGGCAGGCACGGTGGTATTACTAGATTCAGCATTCCTTCGTCGCAGGTCATCATTTTCCCTTTTCAAAACCTCCATCGCTTCCAATGCTTGCTTTAATCTTTACTCGGCTGCTGCCAGTCTGCTTCAACAGGTGGATCCATTGCTCGGCTTGCTATAGAACGGGTGACAGTTGGCATGTGAGAACCACGTAACAAAATATTACTGTTCGAATCCCACAGACGGCGCCAATGTAAAGGACGTGTCTCACGTCCAATCTTCACCGTCAACCTGCACAATGACCCAAGTGAAGTCGGCCTGGTCCGCCTGGGAACACTCCGATGATTAAGTCAGTTTAGAGTTTTGAAATAATTCAATAAGAATTCAGGAAAAATCCTGATCCCCTTATTATTGAGGGTTATCTAGTATATATAGAGCCATGTTATGATGTTTATCTGATGTCAAGTTTATCGGTCTATGGATCCGAATCTTTGGGCGCAATTTTGTGGTCGAACTGGTCACGTATCTGCATGGGATCCCTATTCTCCCGTAAGTGGTTACGTGCGTATATCTGACTTGGCCGAGCTCTTGATACTCTAGCTTCTCTTGTTCAACCAAAGGCTTTTTGTATTGGGCCTCCTTTATATTTGGGCTTGCTTATTGAGAATGAGCCGTTTATCATTATAAGCCCTCCAATATATATTGTGGATTAAATACTGTACTCTTTTTTTTAAGTAGTTAATTAACTTGCTAGTCATTTGATCTTAATATTAAGTTGTTAAAAGGGTAGGAAACCATAAACAAATATTTGCGTAATAATAAATAAAATCGCTAATTATATTGCTGCACATTATCATGAATTTGAGAAAGGAAAAAGTAGATTCACACTCAAATTATTGGAAATGTATTTTTATTCTTTGCACCATTATCCAATTAATTATATATATAATATAGTTGTTAACATAGATGGAAAATATTTATATAGTTGTTAACATAGACTCACACCCTCAAAACGCTACATGCTCACTCTCAATTACCAATAGCACTACAATAATACTAATTTTTTTCTGGCAAACTCGCCAAAATAAGTATTTTTTGTGACTTTTTCTCATCATCACTTTAGTCTTGTCTTAAATGCAATATATTTTGCAGCGAAAATAAAAAATAGTTGCAAATAATACATCATTTTTTGTGATTTTTTTTGCCATAAATAATAAGATATTAGATAGAAATAGTATCCCTGTTATGGCGATAATATCGCCAAAAATAGTTGACCAAAATATTTGACAAAAATATTATTTGCCAGAAATAGTTGACCATGCTTGGAAAATGATATGAGTCTCATCTCAAAACTTCTCATAATTTTATTCTCAAACATCACTCAAATACAAAACACTTTTCAATTCCAAATATTCAACATTTTCATCTAATCTGTTACAACATAAATTTGCAAAATAGGCTAAAACATGAGGAAAGAGTCATCCCCTACCCATAGAGGTGATTTGGTCCACGATGTAGTCAAAAAGTCCCACGATGGTGGTTTCGACGTTGAACAAGCACTCAAACATTCATCCATGAGAATAAACAGTAAATAAATACATAAAATATAAATAAAGAGAGAGACAAATAGATTTACGTGGTTCAACATAAAAGCCTACGTTCACGGGTCGATGAGGGTGAAATCCACTAAGTTGAGTGGTTGTACAGTCTCTCATTGCCTCACATTTCTCTAATACAATGGAGGATTTTAGAAATTTTAGAGGTTGAAGGAAATGCCATCATCCTGAAGAGAATATTTTTTTGAGTCTCTGTGCGTAATGTAGTCTTCTTAAATCTAAGGAGATTCTCTCCCTTTATAGAGGTTTCCTTCCTTAGAGTAATTGAGTCATACTTGCCTTGTGAAACCCTTTCCTCTTACGTGATTAAATCAACTTAATTGCCTTATCTCTACTTGGCCTTATCACAGGGCTTGATTCTTGGTTGTTGATTTTATACCCAATAGATGCCTTAGCATCAATGTGAGAAGTTGAGTAACTAAGTATAGATAATTGAACTTCCTTTTTCCACAACAGTGCTAGCCTCCCACTTTTACCCATAGTGTCAACTATTAGAGAACAATTAAACCTTAAGCGAACTCTACATAATTCTATCTTTGCAACATTAAATTTTGTCTCTTGCAAGAAAAAAACATCGGGATCTTCTCTTTTGCTAAGATCAGAAAGAGCACAAATACCACGAGGATTCCCAAGCCCTTGTGTATTCTAGCTTAAGACCTTCATTGATCTCGGTGGGGCTATGTACCAGCCTCCACCGATCACTATTGGTTGTTGTCCTCACTCTCCCCATGAGTTTTTGCTTTATTTTTCAGTCTATTAGAAGCTCTAGCCACTTCCACAGCAAAATTTGAACAAAAAGCCCTTTTAGATCCCCTTTGATCATTGATGGATAGAGAATTATGAACCTGAGGCCCTAAAACTCTTTTCCATTTACGTGAGAGAGTTGTGTTATTGGATCCCTCTGATTTTGCCTGCATATCCTTCCCACCAGTTTCTTTTACAAAAGTCTCCCCAGTAGAAATGACAAAATTATCCCTCTGTTGATCACTATCCATACTGAGACTAGTGTAACCATCACTAGGTAACTCTCCCAATTTATCTCCTAGAATCTTGCAACACAACTGTTGGCCCGAGATATGCTCCACCTTACTGCTCCCCTGTAACAGAAACTTAGGTTTATTATCACAATTTTGAAAATTAACCAAAATATGCGCCCCAACATCCTCCTCACAAAATGTTATCTACCTTAACTGCCATATTCAGATGTATCGGAGAGTCATCAGTGATCTGAACTTTCTCATTAGCTACCAGAATATTACTATCTTTCTGCTGAAATTTCCTATCATGCATAGGACCCCCATAATCACCAATGTTACCTGCACATAGCCAAGGTCCATATGGAAATGTAGAAACTGATAACTGCTCCATCGTTGGCTTCCCCTGACTGCAATTCTTATGACTATGTCCAAGAGTACCACATATGTAGTAGAAATTTGGGAGAAACAAACCCAGATAGGATTAGATGATCCCACACAAATCTTTTTACCACGCAACAATGGCTTCATCACATCCAAACCAAGTCTAATATGCATGAATTCTCCGCAGGCTAATTCATCTTTCTCCAATTCCACCTCCACCACCCTCCCTAATTCCTTACTAATAATATGCCCCATCTTCCAGTTCCTAGCCATAATTGGAAGATCATGGATACGAACCCAGAAGAGTGCCTCTGAGAACGACACTTGATGTACTTGTTGAAGCCCTTTTACATCACTTGTCAACACCAAGGGTTTATCAAACGCCCAAGCATCCTCTCATTTAACACATTCTTTATCCCAAGGATGATCGATTTCAGCCATGAACAAGTTTGCATTTACATCACTAATAGAGATCGGCTTACCAGGATGTCATAGTTTCCTCATTGTACTCTTGAACACTTCCTTGTTGAAGTGTTTAACAGCTTGAAGTTTAAACAACAAACATCTTCCACCTCTATCCAGAGCACCATCTAGAGTGCTTCATCCACCACCAAAACTTCTTCTTCCTTTTCTGCTAGTGACAAATGCTCGTACATCTTCTCCAGATTACCATCCATAGCTTGCACACACAAAAGGAACAATTGGAATGAAAGAAAAAATAATTCAGACCTGCATGTAATAGGTAGGGTAACCTCTACTCAGGGGAGCCCTCGAAAGGATTGAGGTGTATGAATTTATACTTTACACTATTTTATACATGATATTTATTGGGTGGGTTCCTCCTTGTGGGGAAAACCCGTGTGATCACTTGAGTCGCATTTTAGTAATTTTTGAATAATAGAGATTTTGTCTTAAAAGAATGTTGTCCCATGTGTGTGGTGTGGAGAGAAAGAGGAAGAGAGAGAGAGAAAAAAAAAGGTAAAAAATATTCCGTTGTGTTTTTTGCGTTCACCCTATCAAAAAATGGTACTAGTGCTTGGTTGATTATTTTGCTAATTATCTGTATGGGTTAAATAGAGGATTTACCTGGTGGCATGATTAAACTCACTTATTCCAATTACTCAAATTGGAAGACAAGGATAGAGGATGTACTGTATTGCAAAGATTTATTTGAACCTACTGATTTGGTTGGTGTTAAACCGGAAAAGAAAACTTATGATGAAGGGAATAAATTGAATAAGAAAGCTGTCAGTCATATTAGGCAATGGGTTATTTAAAGTGTCTTCGATCATGTAGGTAAAGAAATAAATGCTTATAGTCTTTGGATGAAATTAGAAAGTCTTTATGAGATAAAGACTGCATAAAACAAAGTCTTTATTATAAGAAGACTTGTGAATTTAAAGCACATGCATGGACAAAGTGTTGCAAAGCATCTGAATAATTTTTAAGAATTGTTGAATGAGTTGTCTACCATGAAACTTGTCTTGGATGATGAAGTTCAAGTTTTAATTTTGTTGAGTTCCTTATCATACAGTTGGGAAACTTTGGTTGTGTCTCTCAACAATTTAGCTCCCAATGGTGTGATGACTATGAGTATGGTGAAAGACAACCTGTTCAATCAAAGGACAAGAACAAATGAGCATGGTATTTCTTCTAATTCAGAGGTACTTGTTACAGAAAAAAGAGGGAGGTGTAAAAGAAGAAAAACCCATGGTGATAACAATCGTGACAGGTTAAGAGGACCATGTTCTTGCCCTTTGATTGAACAGGTTGTCTTTCACCATACTTATAGTCATCACACCATTGGGAGCTGAATTATTGAGAGACACAAGGTGTCAACAAAATGGATCAAATATTTTCATTGTGGTAAGCTTGGACATAAGTAGAAAGTGCATAAAGTTTAAAATGAATAGCTAAAAGAAAGAGGTGAAGAGCAGAAAGAAGAAAATGAAACTACAGTAGTTGCACCTGAGACAGATGTGTTCATTGTTTATGATGATGCTGATACTAATATCTCAACTTCTTTTCATATTACTTGACACAAAGATTTAATATGCTCATGTTCTATTTGGGTAATTGGGTAACAACTTTTCATATCACCCCATGCTCTTCCTATTCTAGTGGCAACTTTGGTTAGGTTAGGATGGGAAACTATGTGAAGTGTCAAATGTGGGCATAAGAGATGTGCAGTTGGAAACCAGCATTGGGAGCAAATTTCTTCTCAAAGACATGTTCCTGATATGCGCTTTAATTTGAATTCAATTGGAAAATTAGATGATGAAGGCTACCATAGTCAGCTTCAAGAAGGAAAGTGGAAACTTAGTAAGCGTTCTCTTATTCTAGCCAAGGGAAAGAAGATCAATACTCTCTACAAGACATATGCAAGGTTGATCAATGGAGATGTTATTGCTGCTAAGAATGAAATCCCCGCTAACCTATGTCATAAGAGGCTTGGTCACATTAGTGAGAAGGGACTTCAGATTCTTGCAAAGAAGTAGTTTCCATTCAATATCAGAGGTACGCAACTAATGCCATGTACTTATTGTCTTATGGAAAAACAAATAAGAATTTCTTTCTAGAAATTTTCTCCATATAAAAAGGGTGGTATTCTTGACTTGTTACAAATGTTTAAACAATCAAAGCCAAAAGTCTTAGTGGTGTCTGTAAGGGGATTTTCCCTCCCCCCCTTCAGACTTAGCGGGCCTTAGAACCGAATGCCCAGCCCAGGACGAACAAAGTCTCCAAACCAGCCCATGGGTAGGCTTCTCTGGATGCAACTAGAAGGAGAGAGCATGCTGCAGGGGATGAGACCTGTCAATTTGGAGGCCCCTTAAGTAGTGTCCAGCTCTTGAGTGCTCTCCCGCTTAGTGGGCGTAATGTACGGGGAACCCTTGATCCTCGGACAAAAGGATATGGACGGACCACCAAGGATACTGGATGGGAGAAGGAAATCAAAAAAATCACGCCGCATTAATGGCACTACTACTCGAGCTACACGCCACATTAATAACGTCATTGCAGAGCCACGCCGCATTAATGAACTATGACACAGGGAACAATGTGAATCACACAAACTCCATCGAGATAGACACAATCTGTCCCCCTAGACTTATGGTATAAATAGCAAGTCTCAGGTATAAGAAAACTCTCTCTCTGATCCTTAGACTCTTTTACTTATTTGCAAACTTCCAAGATAATTTACTAATTTCGGCATTGGAGACTCCTCGGCTCCAAGGCCTCCCTCTCTGAGTTGTCTTCCTCCGCATATTTTTCAAGCCTATTTCTAAAGACCTGAGTTATCGGAGTCTGACCCAAAATTGTGCGAAACACGACGTTAACAATGTACTTTATTATGTTACTTTGATTGATGATCACTTTAGAAAAGTGTGTGCTTTTCTACTGAAAATTACTAAAGACCAAGTGCTAGATGTGTTCAAGGTTTTACATGTGAAAGTTGAAAGGAAAACTAGAAGATATTTAAAATGTGTTTGGGTTGATAATGATGGTGAGTAGAGAGGACCATTTGAAGAGTATTATAGAAGCCATGTCATCAGGCTTGAGAAAATAGTTCCTAAGACACAACAACATAATAGTGTAGCAGAGAGAATGAAAAGAACAACTTGTGAAAGAATCAGATCTATGCACTCTCATGCAAGATTGCCTAATTTCTTTTGGGGTGAGGCAATGAGGACAGGAGTTGACTTGGTCAACCTTTCTCCTTTAGTTCCTTTGGCTGACGACATTCCCTAAAGGGTTTGGATAGGGAAATAGATTTCTCTTTAGGATTTGAGGATTTTTGCCTGTAGGGATTTTGTTCACGTTCATAAAGATGAGAGGTCCAAGTTTGATAGCAAATCCAAGAAGTGCATAATTTGGGGTTATGCACATGAAGAATTTGATTATAGATTGTGGGATCCGATTAAGAAGAAGATTTAGAGAAGTAGAGAGATATTGTTTTCTTTGAAGACCTAACCATTGAAGACGTGAAATATCAAAGTAAAAAGTTAGACTTTCAATGAAAGATTTGTTGATATGGATTCAGTTTTTCCTTCTTTTGTGATGTGTGATTAATATGGGGGAGATGTATTGGAGGAGCAAGTTGATACTATTGAAAGTGGTGAACTTAAAATTGATGATATGAGACCAAAACAACAATAAGAGCATTTTTTTTCAGAACTGCCTACAAAAAATTAGTTAAGAAGATCTACTAGAGGACATTAGCCTTGCTCCAGATTTTCCACTGCTGAGTATATTTTGCTTTTAGATGGGAGAGAACCAGGGTGTGTTTGTGTTTTGGAAATAGTAAGCTTATGCTTAATGGGTTTATAGATGCAAGTATGGTTGGTGACATTGATTCCAAAATGTCTACTTCAGGGTACTTGATTACTTATTCAGGGGAGCTATGTCAAGGCATTCCTGACTGCAGAATGTGTTGGTTTGTTTAATGCAGAGGCTGAATATATTACAATCACTGAAGCTAGTAAGGAGTTGCTATCGATGAAAAAGTGCTTAGAAGAATTTGGTTAGAAACTAGTTGACAAGCAGATTGTGTTGGTGAACGGGTGATCACAGTTGTGGATGTTGATCTGGATGAAGGTGAAATTGCATGGGGAGAGTATATGCGGGTTCGGGTTACTGTAAATATTCGAGAGCCGCTGTTACGTGGGACCAACATTTCCATTGGTGCAGGAAAGTTATGTTGGGTCAGATTCTCCTACGAGAAACTTCCTAATTTTTGTTACGGTTGTGGTCGTCTGGGCCATGCTGAAAAGGAGTGCATTGAAGGGATACAGACATCCATGAAAGTCGAAGGCTCTGCTTTTCCATCCAGTGCCTGACTGAGAGCTACTGGGTTTGGGGAACGTAGGGAGGGTTTCAAGAAAAGGGAGTCTGGCCCAGAGAAACCAAAAGCTCCATCCGTGGAGATCTCCTCGCCGGTGAGAAATGGTGGAGGTCGATGGGGAGTAACGGTTGGCGAAGATGTGACTGGAGGGGAAGATGGCGTGCATTCCAGATTGGATAACCCTGATTTTTCTCAACCAGTAACGGCACAGAAGATAGTGATGGAGACGAACAAAGATAAGCAGTTGGCGAATTTAGTGGAGAAAAATTATGAGCAGTTTGGTGAAGGGCATGATGTTTACCAATCAGCCCCAGTACAAGAGATAGTGATGGAGATGAACAAAGATAAGCAGTTGGCGAACTTAGTGGAGAATAATTCTGAAAAGTTTGCTGAAGGGCGAAAAGAAGGACCCGTAAACCCAAATGATGAGAATAACTACTATGTGATAGGAAGTGATGAGCGGTTAATCAGTGAAGTTGGGCTGGAGATAGATGGGCCTGTAATTACGGATCTATCCAAGGGGCAGTCTGAGGCTTTGAAACAAGGTGATGGGCTTTCGGGGGCCCAGGGACTTGTTAGGAATGGTCTAGTCTAGGAGAAGAAGCCAGATGGTATTAAGAGTAGAAAGTGGAAACGGATGTCGTCTATTCATGAAACGGCAGACAAAACAAAAGCCACAGAACGGGTTATCTCTGGTTCAAGGAAAAGGAAAGGCTATGGTGAAGGAGAAGTGCGAGAGGAGCCTGTGGTCGAGGCTGCGAAGGGCATATTATCTCTTTGTCTTCTGCGGATAAGGAAAAGATCTCAACAGCAAATAGATCAGTGGCGATTGGGATCCAGTGCCGCCGGTAGCAATGAAGATTATGAGTTGGAATGCATGTGGGCATGGGAACCCACATGGCATTCGTACCCTCTGTGATCTAATCAAGAGGGAAGGTCCCGACGTATTGTTCTTGCAGGAAACTAGGCTCACAGTCTGTGAGTTCGAAAACTGTAAGTACAAATTGGGTTTCTTGAACTGTTTACCGATTGGATCTAGCGGAAGGAAAGGGGGTTTAGCAATGCTTTGGGGAAGGGATATAGATTTATCTATAATCAATTTCTCTAACTCTCATATTGATGCTTTGATAAAAAGTGATATTGGGGGAATTGGGTGCTGGTTCTTAATAGGCATATATGGGAATCCAGTTAGTAATCTCCAATCCAGAACATGGGATTTACGTAAATCCTTAAACCATAATCATGGTGACCCATGGTTGATTTTAGGGGATTTTAATGAGATTCTATTCCATCATGAGAAGAGGGGTGGACAGCCTTGTCCGGAGAGGCAATTAACAGCTTTTAGGGAGGTGGTGGAAGAATGTGGATTAAGGGATTTGGGGTTTCATGGTTATCCTTTTACATGGTGTAATCGTAGATAAGGGGATCACTGTATTAGTGAGAGGCTCGATAGAGTTTTGACAAATTCTGATTGGTGGCATAGGTTCCCCAATGCTATTGTTACTCACGGATTAGTGGCTTACTTAGATCATGTCCCTCTATGGGTGGAGATGGAAGGGGTTAGGGAGGTCTCAAAGAGGAGGAAAATGTTTAAGTTTGAGGCTATGTGGGTAGGCAAGCCAGCATGTGAGGACATTATCAAAAATACTTGGGGTAGAAGTGTTCCTTGCACAAAAATGAATGAGGTGATGAAGCTTATAAAGTCTTGTGGAAATCAGCTGGCTGTATGGAATAGGATTTCATTTGGTCATGTGCAGAAAAAGCTATTTCAAGCAAAACAACATCTGGAGAGGCTGCATGAAAATGATCATCTGGGTAATAACAGAGAGGAAACTGATGTAGCACGGGCTGAGGTTCAGAAATGGCTTGGAAGGGAGGAGGTAATGTGGAGACAACGATCGAAGGCTCTGTAGCTTAAAGAAGGTGACCAAAACTCAAAGTATTTTCACATGAAGGCTTCACAAAGGAGAAGGAAGAATAAGATAGGGAAGCTCCAAGGTGATAATGGGGCATGAGTCGAGTTAGAAGAGAGGGAGAGGCTGGTTGCTGAGTATTTCAGGAATCTATTTACAACATCAAACCCGAGGGCATCACTGAGTTTTCTAGAGTCCCTAGCTGGTAGGGTGAATAGCAGTATGAATGAAGATCTATGCAAGGATTATTTTGCTGATGAGGTAAAGAGAGCTCTACAACAAATGAACCCTACTAAAGCACCGGCCCAGATGGCATGTCTCCTATGTTCTTCCAAAATTACTGGACTGTGGTGGGTGAGTCTGTGACTTCAGCAGTCTTGGATGCTCTAAATACAGGTTCTTTTCCAGCCTCTTTAAATCATACTTTCATTACTCTTATTCCAAAAAAGATGTCCCCTTCAAGAGTTAGTGACTATAGACCAATTAGTCTTTGTAATGTGGTTTCTAAATTAATTGCGAAGGTACTTGCAAATAGATTGAAGTTTGTACTGTCCTGTGTTATTGGGGAGAGTCAAAGTGCATTCGTTCCCGGTCGGTTAATAACTGATAATGTTCTAATAGCTTATGAGTTAGTCCATTATCTCAAACAAAAAAAAGAGGGAAAAAAGGCTTTATGTCATTAAAACTAGATATGAGTAAGGCCTATGTAGGGTGGAGTGGAGTTTTATAAAATCAGTGATGGAGGTAATGGGGTTTAATTAGAATTTCATTAATATGATCATGTTCTGCATCAGTTCAGTGTCTTATTCTGTACTGATAAATGGTGATATGAAGGGGCCTATTGTTCCAAGTAGAGGTTTGAGGCAAGGGGGCCCATTATCCCCTTATCTATTTCTTATATGCACTGAAGGCTTAACTACTTTACTGAAGGAAGCTGGGTTAAGAAGGGAGATATCGGGGCTGAAGATTTGTATGGGTGCTCCAAATATCAACCATTTATTATTCGTTGATGACAGTATTATCTTCTGTAAAGCTGAGGTAGGGGAGAATAGAAGGGTGCAGGAAGTTTTAGAGAAATATGAAGCAGTGTCTGGGCAGAAAATTAATAAGGAAAAAACAGAAATGGTGTTTAGTGGAAATGTAAGAAGGGAGGCTAGAGAAGAAATCAGATTGCTGTGGGGGAATTGTGAAATTCAACAAGTATGAAAAGTATTTAGGCCTCCCACCCATAGTGGGCAGGTCACGACATCGTGCTTTTCATTCTATAAAACAAAAAGTTTGGCAAAAGCTCCAATGTTGGAAAGAGAAATTGCTTTCACAAGTGGGGAATGAGGTGTTATTAAAGGCTGTGGCACTTTCTATTCTAACTTATTCAATGAGTTGTTTCTTATTTCCATCAAGTTTATGTTCTGAGTTAGAAAGTCTTATGGCCAGGTTCTGGTGGGGATAAAGGGAAGAGAGGAAAATCCATTGACTTAGTTGGTCTAAAATGTGTCAAATAAAGTCTTGTGGAAGGATGGGGTTTAAAGACCCTAAGAATTTTAATTTGGCCCTATTAGCTAAGCAAGGTTGGCGGCTGATGAATGATGAGAACTACCTGCTGTTCAGATTGCTAAAAGTTAGATATTTTCCAAATTCTAGTTTTCAGCAAGCTAGTTTGGGTAATAAACCTTCTTACACTTGGAGGGATATATGTGAAGCAAAAAAATGGGTGTTTGAGGGATGTAGATGGAGAATTGGAGATGGTAGAGCTGTGAGAATTTGGAGTGACCAATGGATACCAGGGCACACGGATCTTATTTCGGAAGGGGTGTCCGGACCAGAAAATACACAAGAAAATTTGGTGGCAAGTCGTATTGATAATGACACAAGAAGGTGGAATGTATCTAAACTTAGAGCTCTCTTTAATCCAAGTGTGGTAGCGGATATTCTAAAAGTTGTAATCTGTCCTAGAGATACAGTGGATAGCAGAGTTTGGGCACATGAACGAAGTGGATCCTATAGTGTAAGAAGTTGTTACAGATTTATAATGGCAATAAAGAGCACTGGTTTGGCAGAATCATCTAGGAATGGGACTAGTCATGTTTTATAGAAACAATTATAGAAGATGAAGGTGCCAAATAAGATAAAATCTTTGCTTGGCGTGCGTGTAAAGAAAGGCTCCCCACAACAGAGAATTTGTTAAGAAGACATGTTTCAATTGCAGGTAAGTG
This sequence comes from Cyclocarya paliurus, assembly GCA_029856935.1. Taxonomy (NCBI): domain Eukaryota; kingdom Viridiplantae; phylum Streptophyta; class Magnoliopsida; order Fagales; family Juglandaceae; genus Cyclocarya; species Cyclocarya paliurus. Next base: position 27,789,568 of record CM056957.1, on the reverse strand, counting down.
TTGTTTCTATGAATATGTAGTTGAGGATACTCATCATGCTCTGATAAGCTGTGCCTGTCTTCAAGATGTTTGGAAAGAAATTCTGCCAAATTTTGTGATAGAGGCTAGGATGAATTTTTAAGAAGTTGCCTTGATGCTCTGTGAGGGTGCTTTAAAGGAGAAGTTGCCGCTGTTCTTTTGCTTGACATGGAGTTTTTGGTATAGATGAAACATAATGGCACATGATCAGGTGTTGTTGAGGCCAAAGGAAGTAGCAGAGAGTGTTGTTGTGTTGCTCAGAAACTTTAAAGATGTCAAATTAAAATCAAATGTTCAAATGAAGAATTATTTCCGATGGAAGCCTCCTCCAATTGGGGTGCTAAAGCTGAATCTTGATGGGGCTATGTTTGAAGATCAAAACAAAGCTGGGCTAGGTGCAATTTTGAGGGATGATCAAGGTAAGGTATTGATGGTTGCTAGTAAGGTTGAAAATGAGGTGGAGGATGTGGAGGCAATTGAGTTAACTGCTATTTTCAGAGGTTTTCAGCTGTGCGTGAGCATGGGTATCCAAAAACTTTTAGTGGAGTCTGATTGCTTGTTGGTGGTGGAGGCGTTAAAGAACAATAATATGGAGGAATCACTGCTTGGTCTGCTGTACAGAGAAATTAAATCTCTTTCATCCTGTTTTGTTGAATGTGATTTTGTGTTTGTGCACATGGAGGGCAATATGGCTGCGCATAGATTAGCTAGAAATGCAAAAAATGTAGAAAATATTGATATGTGGTGGAATAGATTTCCAAATTTTCTTTCTCAAGCTATATGGCTTGACAATTGTATGTAATCTCATTTTAATGAAATGTTCTATTTCTTATAAAAATATATATATATATATATATATATATAATTTTTAATACCTTTTATCAAAATCAAAATAACCGAATTAAAATTGTCAAGATTCCGAATCCCATATTTGAAACCCACGTGCAAACCAATAAGTTTAGAAACATTAGCTCAAAAAGATTCATATCTTGTGCTGTCACTATATTGTCACGTGGAATCTCACTTTTTGGTCAAGTTTGCAAAGATTTTATTAGGTTGATCTGTATATTCTTTCTTGAAGGTTCGGTAAATTAGCATATAGGTTAAAGTAATTCGTTCAAACGGGGCCTATTAAATTAGCAAATTGCAGTTTTCAATCATTTTCATTTGCTGGGAAAGTGTGTAGGTTTGATTTTTCCTATGTTACAGTAACACGCACGTTTTAGCTGGCCGAGTGGAGTTGGGAGTAATTAATTAGTTTTTATTGTTTTTACGAACGACTTTATATGGTAAAGAAAGACTCGAGTACAGGGCCGGACGGACTAATGCCAATGCTTCACTGTTCACCACCTGCTAGGCGCTTTCTTCAATATTAATGCAGCTTGATGACTTTGAACACTTTCAATGATTTATTCATCATATATTTTAAAATATATTATTAATTTTTTTTATTTTATATATTAATTTTTATAATATATCATACATCAATTTTTCTATTTTTTCTTCATATTATTTAAATATTATATTTTTTTAATATTTTTTATTTATTTCAAATATTTTTTCTAACTATCAATAATATTCTCAAATGATATTTGCAATATCTCTCCATATACAATGTCATATAATTATGTTCTATTTTAAATTAATCCAAATTTATAAACTAAACCAAATATAAATTAATTCAAAAAATAAATAAATAGCATAAGAGAGAAACTAATAACATGAGAGAAACTAATTTAGGACTTTTGAGGAGATGAGGAAAATCAAATAGTATGAGAGAGAAATTAATTTAAAATGTTTAAAGACGAATAGTTTCCTCCACATCTAGCATGCTACAGTAGCAAAATGTAAAATGAAGGATGAAATACAAGATCCATTGGAGGGTATTTTTAAGACAATTTCTTTATATTTTAAAGAAAAATATATTATAGATGATCTATTGAGAGTGCTCTTAGATGCAGCATCTTAGGCACTACTTTCTGTCACTTATTGCTCTAATCTAAATCCTCGTCTTGTTTCATCACTAGCTCCAACTTTAAGCGCATGTTCATTTTCTACTCCATAAATCCGCGTTGTTGGATGTAGTTTTTTTTTTTTTCCAAACAATTATGCATGTATGTCTGGCTATTACCATGGAGTTCTTTATATATGACAGCGTTCATATGTTTTCCATTTTCTATATATAAGTGCTCCAAATCCAGAATTTCTGGATGCTAAGAGATCGAAGTTCGTGGAGTTGAAAGATTTTGGAGACCTTATTCGACTTTTGTAAGCTTTAGTTATGAGTCGTCGTTGGGATTCTGGAGGAAGTGGTCGGCGAGTAAGGTGAGCATCTTTTTTTTTTTTTATAAACAAATTTTCATTAATGAAATAAATCATATCATAGTAGCTTGATCAAACCAAAGGGCATGATCTACAAACCCGGGGACAGATTCCCACCGCATAATAATGTCATCAAGATTCCAAGCAAAACGTGCCAAATTATGAGCTACCCTATTCCCATCCCTATAAACATGTTGTATTTGTAATTTTGGAAAATGCCTCATCAACTCCTTAGCATCTTTAATCAGGTTACCATTTGGAGAGAAAGAATCTTGATCACTTTGTAATTCTTGAACTACAGATAAGCAGTCTGTTTCGATCACCAGCTTTGGAATACCAAGTGGTAGGAAGATTTGTAAACCATGCAACACAACTATCAGTTCAATGGTAATAGGTGCATCCACATCAGCTTCGAGTTTAGTAGCAGCCATGACCACTTTGCCATTTTCATCTCTCAAAACCATGCCAACTCCAGCTTTCCTTCCATTTGCAAAAACGGCAACATCTACATTTAGTTTTAAGAAACTTGGTGGAGGTGGTTGTCATTGACAGATCTGTTTCCTTACATTTGCACTAGAATTCTGTAGTTGTGTAAAGACTTTGTGAAGAGATATTGTATGATTCACTGCTGCTAGCAGTTCTACTGCAGTTTTCTCCATAACCATCTTATTTCGTCTGAACCATAGTCTCCATCCAATCAAAAAAAATAAAATAAAATCTGCAACACTTCCTCTTTCTATTATAAACCTAACAGCTTCCATAAATGTTGAATTTTGATGTATTGACTGCATCAGAGGAAGAAAATGCTACCATGAGCTTCTGATCCAAGGGCAGAATAGAATAACATGTTCCACATCATCACCATTCAACTAGCAGAAACAACAAACATTAGCCACATCAATATTTTTATTTCTCAGGTTATTCAGAGTTGGTAGGATGTTTTTACAAGCTCTCCATGCAAAAATTTTAATTTTTCTTGGCACCTTCATTTGCCATATACCCTTCCAGATCTTCTTCTCAACCATAAGAGTTGAACTTTTGCCATTTTCACCATAACTCAGAGTTTGAATAAGTCATTATACACTTTTCACAGTAAAGTGTCCCCTTGTTTCTTCATTTCATATCCACTTATCCATGCATTCAGTCCCTGACAGTTTAATTTGTAGAATCTTGTCTACTACATTTGGATTGAAGAGAGATCTAACTTCACTTATCTTCCACAACTTTGTAGTCTGGTCAATAAGAGTATCAACTGTTTCATCCTCTTGAGCAATAGTAATTAAATTTCCATCTAGAGCAGGCTGTAAACATTTATGGCCTGGCACCCAAAAATCCTTCCATATTTTTATGTACTGCCTTGTCCCAACTCTCCATCGACAACCTGCCGATAGCCATTTTTTGGCTTCAAATATCCCTCTCCAAGCATAAGAAGGATTATGGCCTATCTTAGCTTGAAAGAAAGAGGTTTGTGGAAAATATTTGGCTTTGTAAATTTGTTGGAGCAAAGAACCTGAATTCTGCAATATCCTCCATCCTTGTTTTGCTTGCAAGGCCATATTGAAAGATTGTAGATTCTTGAAACCCATTCCACCTCGAAATTTTGATATACATAGCCTTTGCCAACTCATCCAGTGCACCTTCCTCTCTTCTTCCCTTTGCCCCCACCAAAATCTAGCTATCATACTTTCCAAATCTCGGCACAAACCTACCGGTAACTTAAAGCAATTCATGGCATAGGTAGGGATGGATAATGCTACTACTTTAATAAGAATCTCTTGCCCTCCTTGAGATAATAATTTACCCTTCCGGCTTTGCAATTTAATCAAAACTTTGATATCCTCAAAAGCTCTAGTTTTTTATCTCCCCACTAGGTTTGGCAAACCTAGATACTTATCATATTGCTGAAAAGACCTAACACCCCACAAAGCAAGAAGCTCTCTTTGTCTTATCCTAGTAACATTTTTAGAGAAAACTATAGCAGTCTTTGTTTTATTTACCACCTGACCAGAGGCTAACTCATACTGATCTAGCAAAGTCTGAATGTGTGAAGTTGTTTGTATATCAGCTTTGCAGAAAATAAGACTGTTATCTGCAAAGAGGAGATGGTTTACAATAGGAGCCCCTCTACAAACTTTTATACCTTTCACTAAATTTCTGCTCTCAGCCTCCCTCAACAAGGCAATAAGTCCCTCTGTGATAAAAAGAAATAGGTAAGGGGATAATGGGCCCCTTTGCCTAATACCTCTAGTAGGGGTGATATGCCCTAAAGCCTCCCCATTCACCAAGATGGAATAAGAAACTATTTTAACACATTCCATAATCAATTTGACTAAAGAAACAGCAGATCCCAGCTTCAGCATAATCTTTTCTAAGAACACTCACTCCACCCTATCATAAGCTTTACTCATATCTAACTTGAGGGACATATACCCTTTTTGTCCATTTCTTTTATGCTTCAGGTAGTGTGCCGGCTCATGTGCTACCAGAACATTATCAGTAATTAGTCTACCTTCCACAAAAGCACACTGTGTCTCAGATATAACAGCAGGCAGTAAACTTTTCAGTCTATTTACTATCACTTTTGCAATCAACTTATAGACTACGTTACAAAGGCTAATGGGTCAGAAATCAGAAACCAATTCACACTTCTTCTTTTTTTGGAATTAAGCGAATTAAAGTATGATTGAGATCTTGAGGGATACTTCCCGAATTAAGGGAGAGCAGCATAGCTTGAGTCATAGAATTTCCAACAATATGCCAATATTTCTGGAAAAAAAGTGGAGACATATCGTCAGGCCGGGCGCCTTAGTTGGGTGCATTTGTTGAAGGGCCATCTTCACCTCCTCGGCAACATAAGGTTTTGTGAGCTACTGGTTCATATCCACTATTATTCTCCTCTCAACACAATCTAAAACACCAGTCTGTCCACTCTGCCTAGATGTCAAAAAAATTGCTGAAAGAAATCCACAATCAGATCATTCCTTTGTGTTCCTTCAACCCAATCGCCTTGCTCATTTCTAAGACCTTTTATCCAGTTTCTTTTTCTTCGTAAATTTGCTTATGAATGAAAGAAACGTGTATTTTGGTCCCTTTCATGTAACCATTGCACTCGAGAGCGTTGTCGCCACATCACTTCCTCCCTCTCAAGCCATATTTGCATTTCATCTCGGGCTTTTGATAACCCCACTGGGTCAGACTGTCCATTATCATAATCTAGAATACGTTCAAAGTTATGTCTAGCAATTTCAAGCTCTCTTTTTATGTGCCCGAAGGTAACTTTGTTCCACACAGCCAACTGCTCACCACACCCTTTTATGCATCTCATTACTCCCTCCATATTATGACATCTATCCCCAGTATCAGTCTTCCACACATTCTCAATAATGTCAGCACAATTTTTCTCTCCTACCCACATAGCTTCGAATCTGAATTGTTTCTTCATTCTTTTTCCCACGGTCAAGCCATCGGGTTCAAACCAAATGGGTAGGTGGTTAGAGTGTGCAGCGACACCATGTTTCACCACCCCTTGAGGGAATAAACCAGCGAAACTACTATTGACAAGAAAACGATCAAGTCTCTCATTGATTGTTCTACTGCCATCCCTTCCATTCGACCAAGTAAACTTTGGTCCACGATAGCTTATGTCTCGCAAGGAACAGTCAGACAACACATCCCTAAACACCTCCATTTGATTCACAGGCCTTAGTCTACCTCACCTCTTTTCATTCAACTGCAGAATTTCATTAAAGTCTCCCCCTAACATCCACGGCCTATCATCAAGTGAGCTTAATTACGGATCAAATTCTAGGTCCCAAACACGGTCTTGGTATGGGGATTCCCATAAATACTAGTAAACCTCCATTCACAATTACCCTCTTCCTTCACCACAACGTCAATGTGGTTTTGGGAAAAAGATTTTTGTTGGACCAAAACATCCCCTTTCCAAAGCAAAGTCAATCCCCCACTCTTCCCTACGCAATCAACAATAAAACAAGAAGTAAAGCCCAGTTTGTACTTACAGAGTTCCATGGTCCGAGTCTTCAGCTTAGTCTCCTGAAGAAATACCATCGCGAGATCTTCTCTCATGATCCAATCACACAAAGCAAGAATTCCCTGTGGGTTCCCAAGGCCACTGGAATTCCAACACAGTGTTTTCATGGCTGTCGGCAGGGCTGGGATCCAGCCTCTGCCGATAGATCAATTCGTACTTCATGTAGTTACTCTTCCTCACTAGCCCCCGGAACCACCCTCTTCCATCCTTTTTCTTCATAGGAAGGACTCTATTCTTCAATTGATGCAGCTTCACGTGAGGAAGAAGACTGCCCTTTACTTTCAGCAACAGGAATCACATTCCTCTTTTGTCGAAGCCCTTCCTTTCTACGTGTGGTTGACTTGGGTATAGTCTCCTGGGCCTCACTCCGTATAATCCCCTCAGTTGTGAAGAAATATGGGCCTGTAGCTTTGAAGCCCAAATCCACAGACGGAGAATAAGTCGAAGATTGGAGTCCTGTAACGGGAGGGATATCATGTTGATGTGGAGAGGTCTCCTTTGATTCACGCCTTATCCCTGTAAATACTCCGTCTCCCTCACATCCACTCCCAGATTTGAAACCACCCTCAACTATTTCCACAACATGCTTCGTCACTTCCGCTTGCTCGGCACGTAAGGGCTCAGTAGTACCGATTTCAAAAGCTGGAGTGTTTTTCGCTGTAATTACCTCCTGCACACTCCCATCCCGTCGTTGATCCTCTGACTTGGGATTCTCCGCCATTGACGCCTGGTGACGGCCATTGGCCACTGTAGCTGAAGTTCCAGGCCCCACTCCTCGCAGCCACTGTCCATAAGGAAAAGGTGTATTCACTTCGTCGAAGTCTTTCGCTAGTTCACAGGCACAATGCGCATGGCCAATCCTCCCGCAAATATAACAAAAATCCGGTAGACGCTCATAAGAGAAATGCACCCAGTAGGGTACTCTAGAGCCAATACACAGTTTCTTTCCTCTCAACAGGGGTTTCATAATGTCAATGCAAACTCGAATCCACATAAATTCACTCCAAGCAATCTCCCCATCTATCAAATCGATGTCTTCCACTAAACCCAGTGATTTCCCAATGATCTTTCCAACTTCTTCACTGCGTGCAGCCAGTGGTAGATCATGCACTCTGACCTAGAAGGATTCCATTGTTAACTGTAGTTGCTTAATCTGTTGGAATCCATCAAAATCCTTGACTAATACTAGTTTTTTGTCGAAAGTCCACAGGCCATCACGAACAACACGCTCCTATCACGTACATCCTCAAACTCTACCAAGATGAACTTAGAGTCCAACTCCTACAGTTTTAACCCTCGCACACGTCGCCAAACTCTTCTAAGCATTTGCTTGAAAGCCCCCTGATTATAATTACGCACCGTAAGCAATTGCACAATCAAACATCTTTCGCCTCTTTCGACGATTTTGCTAACCAAATCAGCATTAACAAGAACTGTCTCTTGTTTCGATTCTGTCAACGATAGCTTTCCATAGAGTTCTTCTAACTCCTCCGCCATACTGATTCACGTAAAAAATCTAAACCCTACACTAAGATGACAAGGCCGGAAGCAAGGACCTCTACACGTAGGAGACGAGAGAGGAACTCTGAGGTAAGGTGAGCATCTTCTGAAAAATGTAAACTTAGTAAATAATTTTGTTATCAAATTATTTATCTTATTTTCTTGAAAATGTTATTTATCTTATTATAATCTTGATATCAAATAATAGATAAATAAAAAAACTTAGTAAATAATTTCTACTCATGATTTAATAACACCTCGAAAAACACTACAAGAAAACTGCTTATTTGTGACCAATTAATTCCAGCAAAATGACTATTTGGTTGTAAATAGTCATTTCGTTGCAATAAATTGGTCACAAAAGTCCATTTTTCTAGTAGTGAATGAAGTAATAATAGTTAAAATGATAAAAAAGAAAAAGAAATTTCGCTATTTTTTTATGTATCATTTATGTTTTTTATTATTTCCCTTGTTTTAGGTTAATAATAAAAATTAAATTGTCTCTTGGACATTTTGTCCATAGAGTGAAAGTCCTCTCCTCCTCTAGAGAATAGAGTTTGAAATATCTGCTTTAGGTAGAGTGTGATCTCTTAGACGGTATGTCTGTAGAGAGTTATAGAAGTTAAGATAATACTAGTCATAAATGAATTTGTATACTGGTTTAGCCCCAACCGTGAGTATTTGGCTTGTAATCTTGGTTTTTTCCTGTATGTATCAGTCACAACTGTAATTTTGCTTTCATGAATGAATGAACTCTATTTCCTATAAAAAAAAATTTAAAATGATCATGGTGAAAAATAATAGTTATTTATCTCATATATATATATATATATATATTTATATATATATAATTATTACCTTTATTAATGTTTTTTGGTCACTATATATACGTATGTTATGCTGATCAAGGATGAGGATGTTGAGAAGCAAGGTCCCAAGAAAAATGGTATTGGTTCAGAACAAAGAAAATAATAAAATTGGCAATTGGGCCAGTCAATCAACGTTTGACAAAAATTATTTCAAAAACGCCGTGGTGGTTGAGGCTACAGTACTTCCATTGGGATGTGGCATTTTTAATGGTGTGTGTAGTTGCAGTAATAGTGGACCCTTTGTTCTTTTATCTTCCTGTCATCAACGAGGCTACCAAATGCATTGCTTTAGATAAGACTTTGAGAATCTTTGCTACTGGTGTGCGATATTTCGCTAGCTTGGTGGCGCAGTCCCCGCAGCTGCTACCTAAGGTGGATTCATGTTTGGACTAGCCAAGCTAGTAGATGGGGAATTTTGTGTGATTTTCACCAAAGAGAAAGTGGAGCGTTTGGCTGCCCCTTTCAGATTCTCCATGGTTATGAAATTTATTAAGCAGCGTCCTTCTCTAGATGTGATTCGGGCATTCATAAGGAGTAGATAGGGGTTGGAATCTCAACTCGTCGTCTCGACAATGCAAATGGCCCGAAATGTGTTCGTGAGGTGCTCGAATGAAGATGATTTTGTGAAGGCTTTTTCAAGGGAAGCAATGGACATAGAAGCAGTGCCCTACCGAGGACTTCACTGGAAGCTAGAGTTTGATGAGGAATCTAAACCCTCGATGGTGCCGGTATGGGTATTCCTACCTGGTTTGCCCCCAAATTTTTTCCACGAAGCTTGTTTGAAAAATATTGTTGCTCTCATTGGTTGTTTCTTGCGCTGTGACAATGCTACGAAGTGTGCTACCAAAACGGATGGGGCGAGAGTGTGTTTGGAAATTGATGGGGCAAAACAACCTGTCCGTGGCATCTAGATAGGTACCCCGCACTATGGAAGGAGTTGGTATGTGGAATTTGAATATGAGACTTTGCCCAGTTACTACACTAGATGTAAAAAGTAGGGTCATAATTTGAAATTGTGTAAGTGGGAGGAAGGGCCAAATAAAATTTTGGATCGAAAAGTGAAAGAAGGTGACAAGCAGATGCAGGTTTGGAAGCTGACATCTCATAACCATAAAGAGAAACAAGTAATAGAGGTAGGGCCGAATGGATCCTTAGTGGGTGTGGAAAATGAGGGTGAGGCTGGACCAAGTTTCTCCAAAAAGGGAAATGTTGTGGTTAACATAGGTGGCGTGGGGGAGGTAAAGGTGACAGCTCTTGAGGTGAATGGTGTAATGGGGGTGTACGAAAGTCTTGAAACAGAGGCCCCAACAAGTGAAAATAGCTTGCTCTTGAAGAATAATCACAACTTGAACTATGAGCAGGGGAACCTTGTAAATGTCGTGGCTGTCGCTGAGGTTGGTAACACTGTAAGGGACCACCATGTGCTGTCAATGATTGCTGGGTGACCTATAAATCACTTAAATGTGTCACATCAATTTAAGTTTATAATTGATGGGTCCCTGCCCACTTGCCCACTTGTCTCCCCAATTGCTTGTGCCCACATGGGCTGCTACCTATTTGCACATTTGGTTTATTAGGCAACTGCAATAATCATTGTAGGCAGCCGTAATGTTTTGTGGCTGCAAATGATTATTGCAACTGTGTTCACACAAGTAAGGCCTGTGTATGTTTACCTATAATAAGAGGACTCCGATGAGAGCCTAAAAAAAAACACACATCAGTTGATCAAGAAGAGAAAGAAAAGAGAGAGAGAGTCAGGAGAACTCTGAGAGAAAAATAAGAGAGTTGAGTTGAGTGGAGTGTGATCCTCCTCCTCCGTAATATTTTTCTGTGTTTCACTATTATTAGTAAAGCTCTTTTCTGTGGATGTAGGCAGTTGCCGAACCACGTTAAATTCTTGGTGTCACTGTATGAGTGGGTTGCTCTTTTATTTTCACTTTTATTTATTCCGTTGTGCTTGTTTTTCCTAACAAGTGGTATCAGAACTTTTGTTGGGAGAATTCTTTTGCGGAAAATCCGATTTTAGTGAGTTGCTCAGTTTTCAAATTTGAGCATACCACTGTGTTCGTCTCATCGAGACAAGAAAAGTGGTGAAAACTGGAGTCCAAACTAGGAGAGTGAAGCCCACTCTCTCCACGCGCTACACGTGCTCCAGATTTGCTATTTTGCTGTTTCGCTAATTTCTTGTGCTATCAGAGGTCGATTTTGATGAAATAAGATTCGTTTCCAACAAAATCAGCCGTTCTGGACACAACGGTGCTGTCCGTTTTGTGAGATTCTACCTCGAAGATCTTGTACTTCATTTTGAACTTAGAATCAGTCTAAGTCCATGTCCATGGAGGATTCAACATCAAACGCCATTATAAAGCTGACTTCCTCAAACTACAGTCTTTGGAGACCTCGAATGGAGGATCTCTTGAACTGTAAAGATCTGGCTGACCCCTTAGAAAATGAAGGGAAGAAGCCAGAAGAAATCAAGGATCTTGCATGTAAAAAGATGCACAAGAAGACTGTCGGTCAGATCAGACAATGGATCAACCATAGTATTTTTCACCAAGTGGCTCAAGAGACTGATGCATATGTCCTCTGGAAGAAGTTGGAGGATATGTATCAAGCGCAGACTGCTCGAAACAAGGCCCTCTTAATGAGACAGCTTGTTGACTTGAAGCTGAAGAATAACACCTCTGTTGCCAAGCACACTAGTGATTTTCAAAATCTAGTTAACTAGCTTGGGTCCGTCAAGTTAAATCTTGGCGATGAAGAACAAGCTCTGCTACTTCTCAGTTCATTACCAGAAACAAGTGGGTGTTGGTAATGTGCAAATCAAAACCAACACTGGTTGCACCATGGTGTTGAAGGATGTTCGACACATTCTTGACTTTCAGCTCAACCTGATTTCCAGGACAGCCCTTGATCGACAGGGCTATGACAGCCACTTTAGCAAAGGCACATGGAAGCTGAAAAAAGGTGCGATGGTAGTCGCCCGAGGACATATTTGCGGCACGTTGTTCAAAACCCATGCGAAGATCGGTACTAATAGCCTCAATGCTATGGAAGACGAGGCATCACCGAATCTATGGCATAAGAGACTCGGACACATGGGTGAGAAATGGTTGGATATGCTTATGAAGAAGACACTTATCAAAGTTACAAAAGGTACAACGTTAAAACCTTGTGAGTACTGTTTGTTCGGCAAACAACGTAGAGTCTCATTTAACTCCTCTACAAAGAGAAGATCAGAGTTGTTGAGTCTGGTACACAATGTTTGTGGTCCCATGGAAGAAGAGTCATTAGGAGGTAACAGATATTTTGAAACATTCATTGATGATGCTTCACGAAAGGTCTGGGTATATGTCTTGAAAACAAAGGACCAGGTCTTTGAGCACTTCAAGAGTTTCCATGCCCTTGTGAAAAGAGAGACGGGAAAGAAGTTGAAGTGCATACGAACAGACAATGGAGGAGAATATATTTCCAAAAGATTCGCTGCATATTGCGATGATCACGGTATTCGACATGAGAAGACGGTCCCATATACCCCACAACACAATGGTGTAGCCGAAAGAATGAATCGGACCATCATGGAAAGAACAAGATGCATACTCAGCATGGCCAAGTTACCAAAACCATTCTGGGGTGAAGCTGTTCGTGCTGCTTGTTACCTGATCAATAGATCACCTTCTGCACCACTGGAATTTGAAGTTCCTGAGAAGGTTTGGTCTGGAAGAAATGTCTCTTACTCTCACCTGAAAGTATTTGGGTGCAAAGCTTTTGCACACGTATCCAAGGAGTTGAGACAGAAGCTCGATGTCAAGTCAACTCCATGTATCTTTGTCAAATATGGAGATGAAGAATTTGGATACAAATTATGGGATCCAAGAACAAAAAGAATTGTCAGAAGTAGGGATGTTGTGTTCCATGAAAACCAGCACATAGAAACTGAAGCTTCCTCAACATCAAGAGGGCTTAGATCCTACACTCCAAATCCTGCACCATTACAGTTTGCCACAGGTAATGAGGATATGCAGGATCTAGATCCAGAAGCAGAAGAAGAAACTTAAGGTGTCGAGCAGGGGGAGCAAGAACCCTCTCCACTAGAAGCTGGTGTATCCCCACAAGGGTTAGATGGTGAGGAACCTCCTTTGGTTGATGAAGTTCAACCAAGAAGATCGGCGAGAGGCCTCCTACTGATTCCGTCGAGGAGATATCCGGAATCATACTATATTCTGCTTACTGATGAGAGGAAGCCAAAGAGCTTCCAGAAAGTTCAAACTCATGCTGAAAGAAGCCTATGAGAGCAGGCCATGCAAGAAGAGATGAATTCTTTGTAGAAGAATTAGACCTATGAGTTGGTGAAACTTCCTGAAGGAAAGAAAACCCTGAAAAACAAATGGATGTCCAAGCTGAAGAAAGATGGCCAAAAAAAGCTGATGAAGCACAAAGCCAAATTAGTTGTCAAAGGATTCCAGCAGAAGAAAGGAATCAACTTTGACGAGATATTTTCACCAGTGGTGAAGATGATGTCAATTCGAGTCATACTCAGCTTAGTAGCCAGCTTGGATTTGGCACTCGAACAAATGGATGTGAAGACAGCCTTTCTCCATGGAGATCTGAAGGAGGAAATCTATATGGAGCAGCCAAAAGGGTTTGAAGCTTCAGGGAAAGCTCACTTAGTATGGAAACTGAAGAAAAGTCTCTATGGCCTCAGGCAAGCGCCAAGGCAATGGTACAAGAAGTTCGACCCATTCATGATGAGTCATGGTTACAAGAGACTTGTTGCATATTAGTGTGTCTATGTTCAAGGGTTCCAGAATGACACGTTTGTCATACTCCTTCTTTACGTTGATGACATGTTAATCAGTGGTGTTGATAAGTCCATGATTAACAAACTAAAGAAGGAACTATCCAAGTCCTTTGACATGAAGGACTTAGGCCCATAACAGCAGATTTTGGGCATAAAGATTGTTCGTGATAGGAAAGCCAAAAGGTTGTGGCTATCAAAACAAAAATATGTTGAATGAGTAATTAGACGTTTAACATAGGAGATGCTAAGCCAGTCAATACTCCACTTGCTAACCACTTCAAGTTGAGCAAGAGCTCTTGTCCTTCTTCAAAGAAAGAAATTGAAGAAATGGAATCAGTCCCCTACTTTTCAGTAGTAGGAAGCCTGATGTATGCAATGGTTTATACCAGACCAGATATTGCTCATACTGTAGGCATGGTGAGCAGATTCATTTCAAATCCAGGAAAGGATCATTGGGAAGTAGTCAAGTGGATTCTCAGGTACTTGAAAGGTACGTTGAAGATGTGTTTGTGTTTTGAGGAAGCTAAACCAGTTTTGGAAGGCTATACAGATTCAGATATGGTAGGAGATCTAGATGGTAGGAAATCCACTTCAGGATTTCTCTTCACCTTTGTAGGAGGAGCTATCTCTTGGCAGTCCAAATTGCAGAAGTGTTTTGCTTTATTTACAACAGAGGTAGAGTACATTCCCGCAGCGGAAGCTAGGAAGGAGATGTTGTGGATGAAGCGTTTTCTCCAAGAACTTGTGGTTAGTCAAGAAGACTACAAGATACATTGTGACAATCAAAGTGCTCTAGATTTGAGCAAGAATTCAATGTACCATTCCCGCACCAAGCACATTGATATCCGCTATCATTGTATACGCGAAGTGATGGAACAACAGTTATTGAAGCTTGTGAAGATCCATACAAAAGAGAATCCAGCGGACATGCTGACGAAGGTAGTTACAAGTGAGAATCTTGAGCTATGCAGAGACATAGCTAGGATGGACAGCGTCTAGGTAGATGGGCATGGAGGGGGAGAATTGATGGGTCCCTGCCCACTTGCCCACTTGTCTCCCCACTTGCTTGTGCCCACATGGGCTGCTACCTATTTGCACATTTGGTTTATTAGGCAGCCGTAATGCTTTGTGACTGCAAATGATTATTGCAGCTATGTTCACACAGGTAAGGCCTGTGTATGTTTACCTATAAATAAGCGGACTCCGATGAGAGCCTAAAAAAAAACACACATCAGTTGATCAAGAAGAGAAGGAAAATAGAGAGAGAGTCAGGAGAACTTTGAGAGAAAAATAAGAGAGTTGAGTTGAGTGGAGTATGATCCTCCTCCTCTGTAATATTTTTCTGTGTTTCACTATTATTAGTGAAGCTCTTTTCTGTGGATGTAGGCAGTTGCCGAACCACGTTAAATTCTTGGTGTCACTGTATGAGTGGGTTACTTTTTTATTTCCACTTTTATTTATTCCGCTGTGCTTGTTTTTCCCAACAATAATTATGGTTGCTCAATTTTGCGTGAAGTCTAATTTTTCTTTTTTTTTTGTGAACACGCAGGTGCCCATATTCGAAAATGAAAGTGAAGAATTCTTGTATGAGATCACCTATAAGTTTCTTAAGCAAGTGCACTACAATCAAAGCAACTACATTGTTCGAGAGGGAGAGCCATTGGATGCACTGATCTTCATGGTGAAAGGAATTGTGTGGATGTATACAAGTAATCATGGCAATAAAACTAAGTGTCTTAAGATAGGTGATCTCATTGGAAGACATCTTGTAGAGTGGGTGCTGGAATCCCCTGGACTATCCGACCTTCCCTTATCGACAATGACTCTCAAATGTCATACAAAAGTTGAAGGGTTTTGTCTTATGGCTTCCGACCTCAAGGATATCATGTCTCAATGTTGGTGGAAATTTATCAAGTTCAGACACATCACCCAATCGGACTCGGAACAACTGAAACATTTTGCAGCTTCATCCATCCAAGCAGCATGGCGCCGCCACGCCCTCCATCCTCATAAAGTTCTTGAATGAGGCTACCAAGTCTGCCCATGCTATTGGCTAAGGCCACTGGCCAACAGCTCCCCAAGTTTAGATAACTATACCACTTAATAATTAATCTAGTGTTATCAAATGCTCTTGCTCTTTGTCGAAATACAATAAATAGATTATTTAAGAGGACTTATATTATGTTGGGGATTAATACTGCACTTATTTTTTTTTATGTCATTAGACAAATTGCAGTCGATTGATTTTAATATTGAGTGGTTATAAGATCAGTAGGAAACCATAAATAAATTATTTTATAATAATAAATGAAAGCGATAATATTGTTGCACATTATCAATTTGAGAAAGGAAAAAGTGAAGAAAGTAATGGGCCTAACTCATCTCATAAAACCGGTTCTATAAGAGAGGATTGCTCATTGCTTATAAACATGCCCAAGACCTTGTCCACAAGCAATGTGAGATTATTCCTCAACACCCTCCCTCACGTGCAGGCCAGTATTTTTTTTGGTCCTTGTCACGGGGTAAGTAGTGTGGGCCCCCATTCGTCCTGTGACAGGCTCTGATACCATGAAGAAATTCATGGGTCTAACTCATCTCATAAAACTGGTTCTACAAGAGAGGATTGCTCATTGCTTATAAATATATCCAAAACCTTATCTACAAGCAATGTGGGATTATTGCTCAACAAAAAGTAGGCTCACACCTTCAAATTATTGGATGTTGTATTTTAATATTCTACGAATCTGCACCATTATCCATGAAATCTTGATAGTCGGATATTCTTGACGGTGCGATATGTTAATTTTGGTAGTTTTAATTTTTCGTGCAAAATACAAAATTCCTACTGTTATTGTATTTTTTTTATAGGATGTTTTGAGGTCTTTGCGATCTAAGAATTTAGTACAGCTTCAATGTATAGATCCACCAAAGCAGCCTCTCCAACAAGTTGGCAAGTTTTCACTATAATTTAATGCGCTTGTCCTCTCCAACAAATCATGTATGCTATAAATCAATTATAAATAAAAGATAAGAGGGGCACAGAGCTGAACAAGTGTATCCTAACAATCAATACAAGACAGAAAAATCTACATAAATAAAAACAAACGATCAAGAATATTTGACGAAACCTGCTTGGTACCAGTACTTTTTTTCTTGACCCAATGCAATATGAGTGGTTAATTAAAGAGATGGCCCCGCCTTCAAATTAGCCGCTGTAGGAAGATCTTAATTTCTTTTAAAGAGATGTACGTCTAATCTCATACAAAAGATGAATGAAGGTGAGAACTGAATTGATCTTAGAGGAAGTGGAGAAACCTTAGGGCATGACATTAACTCATGAGATTAATTCCAAAAAGAAAAAACCTTTCCTAGCTTCTTGATGCTTACGGTTGATCTACGGAGAAAATTCTTTGTAAGTGTAAAATAAGTGTGTTGGCATATTCATGTGATAACTTGTGTTAAATTCTGTTATAATAGTGTTGAGTGGGATAAAGTGAAAAGGGATTGAATTCAACTCAACAAGGCTCAACCGGAACCCTAATAGAGATCAGTTTGCTCGACACTCTCTCGAGATGGCGCTCGAGCAGACATTCATACAGAGAGTTCGCTAAACACTGGCTTGACATAGCGCTCGAGCGAAATCCAAACAGAGAGTTTGCTCAACACTCGGTCGACATGGCGCTTGAGCAGTAACTAAACAGAAAGTTCACTCGACACCCACTCAACTCATGGCTCGAGTGACTCTTGGATATAACATGCGCTTGAAGTTGCTCAACACTCTACTGGAGCGAATGTTCAAAAATATCACTTTAACTAGGATTTCAGCACCGTGTTCCATGCATACTATAAATGGAGGCTTGTTCATTTCTTCAGCTTGTTCATTTTGTAGTCTCTCAGTTCCCATGGCTCTATAGCAAGCAATTTCACCATACTTTCAGGCTTTATTCTCAGCAATGGAGGACTTGGGCTGCTTGTTTCATCCAGGCAGCCTGGCGCCGCTATAATAAGAAGAAGCTTGAAGAGTCTCTTCAGGCAGAGGAGAATAGATTGCAAGATGCATTGGCCAAGGCTGGAGGGAGTTCGCCAAGTTTAGGTGCCACGATTTATGCCTCGCAGTTTACTGAATATGCACTTCGTTTGTTACGGCGAGATGGTACACGCAAGGCAAGGGTGGCAGATAGAATTCCACCTATTTTACTTCAAAAACCAACGGAGCCCCATTTTGCTTCTGAAGAACAATAGGTACACTATCCCTGGCGAATTTATATGCTTCGTTTTGTTGTATTAAGTGTGAAAATTAGATAATTTTTTGTCTTTTCTACAGAGAGAGAGCAGTGTAATCACATTATGGTAGAAAAAACATTCATAATTCATTGGCTATGAGGCCTGTGTATAATGTATATTTCTATGTTGTATATTGATTTTTTACTTCTTGCTTTTTCCTGCCATTCTGGAAGTTGTTAAACCACAGAGATTCTCAAGTTTTGAAGTATGTAAAATATGACTAGCAAAGATATTCATGAGCCTTTGACAAAACCTTTTTAGCGAAATGTAACCAAATTTACGAATAATTACTAAAAAAGGGTAAGAGGTCTATGCTAGTCACCGGCTAGGTGTAAATAAATGATCGGGTTCATGGGCCGTGTCAAAAATTGAAAGCCATAGTGCTCCATGTTTAGGACCCTTTAGTACTGTAGCATGTCATTTGAAAATAAATAAAAAATTAGGTGTAAAATGTGCGACATTTGAAATGAGATTTTTTCCATTAGATTTTGCAGCCTAATTGTATTTACTAGGTACAAACAGTTTGGCACACCAAACCACGTACCAACGTTGGTATGATTTTTTTTTTATTGAAAAGAAAACAGAAGAAAAAAAAATTTTGAGAGAGGAAAAGGTCCCGTCTTATGAAAATCATTTCTGTTTCGCACCGTTTTATTAAATGGATGCCTTACATTTCAGCATTGGTGCGCGAACTTGCTTGCAAGAAGACTTTTCCTTTGAAGATTGACGCAAATGATTTTTAGAAAA
Source organism: Cyclocarya paliurus (assembly GCA_029856935.1). Lineage (NCBI taxonomy): Eukaryota > Viridiplantae > Streptophyta > Magnoliopsida > Fagales > Juglandaceae > Cyclocarya > Cyclocarya paliurus. Next base: position 27,770,976 of record CM056957.1, on the reverse strand, counting down.
TCCATTAGATGTTCATATTTTTTAATTGTAACTTTAATTTAATTGTTCACACATGGCATGCCAAGTGTCCATTATTATTCCCATGGTACACCACATGGACATTTTTATCAAATTTGTGGACCGAATTAATCTGACGAAATCCTTTTATTGAAACAATGTCAAGACCAAGGAATCATTTCATAGAGGCTATACAGCCCCATGCAGTATCGTCCTTGGCTACGAGCAATGCCTGTTAATTCTAATGGAAATCATGAGTCCAAATCACAATATGGTGGAGAGGTACAGACCCCATAGTATGATCGGGGCAGAGGAACTCCGGCGAGTAGAATCAAAGTGGAGATGGGAAAGGCAATGAGGCAATCTAGGAACCATCAATGGAGCATTATGAGGAAAGCGTGGTAACTAAGGAGAATTTTGAATTTCCAAACTATCCAATCTATTTAGAGGAAGAAGAATCAGTTACACATGCTCTATGGGAATGTACTGCAGCAAAAGATGTTTGGGGTCTATATTCAAATCAAATTCAAAGGAAACTTTTGCAACCATGTATGATTTGTTTGAGGAGCAGCCGAAAGAAATTGTAATAGTTGCAAGGAGGTTATGGTAGAGAAGAAATGCATTTGTGTTTAGAGCCAACTTCACCCACCCGAATTTTTTGATATTGCAGCAATCAAGATAACTTTTGCTAGCCTTTAAGGAAGTGCACAAAGGTAATGACAATAATGCAAGAGTTTCAAGCAACCTAGTTTGTAGAAGGGTGCCCCCACCAAAGGAGGTTTGTAAGATCAATTGGAATGCAACAGTTGATAAAACATAATGCAAAGTTGGATTTGGGATAAGTGCTAAAGACTGCGAGGGAAGAGTTCTGGCCATAAAGCGAATTCAAGAAGATTTGTTTCCTGATCCACTCTTGATCATTGAATCTTTTGGTGCCTTTCAAGCATCGATCTTTGCTGCTGAAATCGGTTTAAGGAAAATTATCTTAGAAGGTGATGCTCTTCAATTTGTTCAAAGCATTACAAACACAGAGGTCCTTTTGAATAACATTGGAATACTGATAATCACTTATATATATGAGTTGGGCTACTCTGCCGCCCAGAGTAACCCGCTCAACTTACTGCTCATTTGCTTTTTTTATTTTTTATTTTTTCATTTTTTTTTCTTTGCATATTTTTTTAATACATTTAAAGATTTAAAAAATATAAAAAAATTTCAATACACTTAAAATCAGTTCCTTAATCACTAAGTAAAAATTTGTTTTTTTTTTGCCAAATGGTCAAATGGAGCAGTACAAAAAGGAGGGCAAAGTAGTTTTTTCCAATATATATGAAACAAAAATTGTTATATTTTAATTGTTGGTCAGTCCAATATATTAGAAGGGAGGCAAATGTTGTGGCTAGCTCATATGTTAGCAAATAATGCTTTAGAAATTTCGAATGAATAACATTGACATGGAGGATGGTCCTTCTTGTATTCTTTCCCCCATTCAGTGGAGGTTATCAGTTAAACTGATTTGTTCTGATAAAAAAAAAAAAATCCCCCGAGGACTGTCTCAATATTTAACATGTTTTTCCTGTGGATGACTCAGTCATCTCATCTCATGAATGGAACTCAGATCAGAACGTTCCTCATAATCGTAGTCTTGTAGGTCAGACGATTACATGCTCATGATTCAGTGCAAAGAATTCATATAATATATCTTCTCCGTGGATAGGAACTAGGAAGTACCTCATCATCTCCATGCACACTGGGTTTTCCATGCTTCTACATTGGAAAAGACCTCATAACCCCCTAAATGTACTCGAATGTACATCTTCACCCCTACGTGGAGCTTCAAATTTTTATTTGCTTGTAGAGAAAGTTTAGAGATAATTGCTATAATCTCGGGTACTCCTAGTTCAAGAAATTAACACTTAATATTTTAGTATAATCTTATTACTAAAAGAAAATCAGTACTGACCATACTGTCACTGTGTCACATTACATGGAATCTTACTTTTTGGTCAACTTCGCAAAAATTTTACCTAGTTCTGTATATTTTTTCTCGAAGCTTTAAGTCAATATTAATTAGCAAATTGCATTTTTCAATCATTTTTTTTTTAAATAAACCTCTTTGTATTCAATTTCAAATTGTAACTGTATACATTTTGTCTATAATCAACTGATTAGTAATAAACTCAGGACCCTCCTCAACCCAATACAAATAATGCATACCATGTAAAGCCCCCTTTGGAAGTTGATGAGCAATTACATTGTCTTCTCTATGAGTAAAACCAATCTCTCACCTTGGATAGAGTCTTAGTTTCTGCTACAAATCTTCCACCAGATGACCCAAGCTAGAGTCATCCTCCTCTCCCTTCTTCATAGCTTCGATCACACCCATTGCATCCCCTTCTATAATGACCTCTCCTACCCCCAGCTCTTCACATAGAACCATAGCCTCCCACATGGTAGAACACTCTACACCATAGGCACCATAGTTACATTCTCTTATAATAGAAGCTACAGCAAACACCTCACCCATACAATCTCTTATAACCACCCCAAAACCCAGCTTTTTAGAAGACACATTGATAGCTGCATCAAAATTTGCCTTTAGTTTCGGGTCCCCAGGTTTCTTCCATCCCCTACCACCTTTGTTTCCAACACTAACTGCAGTTTGATTTTCTCCCACCTCCATCTCTCCTCGAGCTAATTTGAATTCCTCATAACCAGCTATTGACCACTATACAACACTAGCAGGATTTGCAAATGTTTTGTCAAAAATCATTTTATTCCTTCTATACCATATATTCCTCATTATTAGAACCACCTTCTCAATGTTTTCCATTGTGAGTTTGCTGTATAGTTCCTCCCACAGCTAAAATTTTCTTTTCACACCCACTTTCCACTTTTGTACAGGGCTGCCACTCTCAACCCACACATACGTGGCTGCTGGACACCACCAAATAGCATGCATTGCAGATTCTTCTTCAATCAAACAAATTGGACACATGGCATCCTTCACTATCTTTTTCTGTCATAATTTTTGCTTTGTAGGCAAAATATTGTTTGCCAGTTTCCACAGAAAGGAGCATCCAATTTCCATATCTGCTTCCATATGGTTTCCTCTCTGCTTCCCACTGAGGTCTCCCCTTCCCCCTTCCACTTATCTTGCTGCAGCATCTGGTAGGCACTCTTGATTGAATACTTCCCATTACTTGTTAGGTCCCAAATTAGTCTGTCATCTGCACCCATGGGGCTAATAGGCAAAGCCAGGATCATTTCAACTTTATCCTCATCAAAAGCCTGTCTCACCAAATCCACCTTTCAACCTTTAGCTGAGTCATTAATCAGATCACTCACTCGAGCATTAGCATTAAGCACATTCACTTGAGTTTGAACACAACCAGTCACAGGTTTAGGAAACCATTTTTGTCCTCATATTTGTAGAGATTCACCATTACCCACCCTTCATCTCATACCCCTCTTTATCACCCCCAGAGCAGACCACACACTCCTCCAAATAAAAGAGTGAAATTTACCCAATGAGGCATCGAGAAAGGATGAAACTCTAAAATATTATCTTTAAAAATTCTAGCCACCAGAGAATTAGGATCTTTGAGTATTCGCCACCCTTGCTTGGCAAGCATAGCCAAGTTAAAGTCCTCAAGCAGCCTAAACCCCAGACCACCATGCATTTTACCCTGCCCCAATTTGCTCCATTTCCACCAATGGATTCCATCCTATTTTTTATGCTGGGACCACCAAAATTTAGCAAAGAGCTGCCCAATTTCCCCACACAACCTCTTAGGCAAATTAAAAACACTCATAGTGTAAGTGAGGATAGCTTGCAACACATCATTTATAAGGACCTCCTTCACAGCTTTTGAGAGGAAATCATTTTTTCAATTTTGAACCCTATTCTACACCATTTCTTTTAGGCCCTTCAGAGCATTATACTTGGATCTGCCAATCACAGTTGGCAAACCAAGGTACTTTTCATATCTATCACAAATGATGGACCCAGCTTCTTTGAAAATCTCATTCCTCACACATTCCAATGTGTTTTTGCATTTTTCAATCATTTTGATTTGCTGGGAAAGTCCCCAAGTTTGATTTTCCCCATGTTACAGTAACACGTTTAGCTGGCTGGGTTGACTTGGGAGTAATTAAGTTTTTATGGGTTTTTACAAACCACAATATATGCTAAGAGTGGTGCTACTCTGCCGCCAGAGTAGCATTGCTCATTGTTATCGCTAGATGCTTTTACAATTTTTTTTTCCATTTTTCTATTCACATTTTTTAAATATTTTTAAAAAATAAAAAATATACCAATACATTTAAAATCACTTCTTTAATCATTAAGTAAAAATAAAAAAATAAAAAATAAATTTTTTTTCCTGAGCATTCAAGTAGAGCGGTAAGAATTAGTGGGCATCGCGTCCGACGTGGCTAAAATGGAAACGATTTAGTTTTGCAAAAATAAAAAAATAGATGGGGCTCTGGTCTCCCAATTCCCATTTTCTTCGTCTTCTTCTTCCTCCATCCCCACAATTATGTTTCGAATTCGAGAAAGCCACAGACCTCTCTTCGTCTTCATTTCGCCCCCATTTTCTCTTTCTATTATCTCCATCTTCTTCCTCTCTTCATCTTCTCCACGTCACAATCGAACCCCCGATGGCTTTCGGTCTCTTCTCTTCGCCCTATCCATGAAACCACAGAGCCACACCCATGAATCCACGATGCCACTGGTTTTGGGTCCCTTCTCTTCGTCCTATCCTTTGCTTACACTCGCAAGTTCCATCGGGTTCCATGGACTCTCGTCACTTTACCATCTCTAGCTCCACCCTTACTCTCCCTCCCCCAATCACGACCCCGATACTTCTTCGTCCTCTCTACCACTTCCAGGAATGGCTCCATGGAGAACTTGGTTAATTCCGAGCCCAAAATCGTCACCGGCCCCTTTGGTTACGTTCTAGAAGATGTTCCGCACTTGACGAATTACATACCTGACCTCCAAGTAACTCTCTCTCTCTCTCTCTCTCTCTCTCAAGGTGTTTTGTTGTTAAGAAAAACAAAGGAAAATAAATGCAAAATAACTTCGGGTCTCGATTTGAGCTTTAATTCTGGGTGATTATCTTTTTGGTTGCAGAAAATACATATAGAAGTAAATGAAAAGAGATTCATGAATGAGAAGGAAAGGGAATTGACAAGCTTTGTTTTCCAGTTTTGCAAAGTGTTTCATTGTAGAGGGAACCAACTGAATGAGAAGGAAAGAGAATTGACAAGCTTTTTTTCCATTTTGCAAAACTACGTCGTCTCTATTTTAGTCACATCAGACGCGATGCCACGACGGGATACCGGTCGGTTGTACATTGCATTTTTCTTTAATTGAAGACCACGGATGGGAATGCTCGGTTTATCACAAGCAGTGATGACTATTACTTGAGGTCAGACTACGTAATTAACATTAATTCTCGGCATAGTCCCCCAGGTAGTATCACAAACTTTTCTGCTTCTAATTTTATGATCCAAACAATATTACTAATTAAATGTACAAAATTAGAAAAAATGGAAAAACATAAGTTAAAATAGCAAACATGCAAAAATGAGAAGAAGAAAAAAATAAAACATATATAAATTTACTAGTAATTACTTTCTTAACTATTAAAAAAAATAAATAAAAAATGAGTGGATATATTTGGTGAGCATATTTAATAGTCATACTATCATTTTCGAATGCTGCTAGGATGCGGCTCAGTAGTGACTGTTGGGCTTGCCCCTAAAAAAAATTCTATTTTTTAATTTTTTTATTCTATTTTTTAAATATTTTTTAATATTTTAAAAATAGATAAAAAAAATACTAATATATTAATAATCACTTCTTTAATCAAAATTAAAAAATAAATAACTATGTGAGCCATCAAAATGGAACAGAGTAGAATTATTGTTCCTGTATAACTATATATATATATATATTAATATATATATACCTTAACCCTCCAAGAAAGAATATTAATAAGATCAACACGCGAATAAAATTTTTGCAGACTTAATTGACCAAAAACTTGGTGAAGCTATGACCAAGTGGCCCCAAAAGGCCATATATGTAGCTTGACCAAGTCAAACATATATGTTGTAGCATGTACCGTTTCAATATATATATATATATATCTTTATATCTACTATATATATATAAATGCGAATCCATGATGAACAGTTTTTTGTCTAATATTTTTATTTCCAATTTTACCCTTCGTTCTATTCTTAAATTACTGCTTTTTATTCTCGCTTTGCTTCACTGCCTAAATACTATTGTCTTTTTACTTTTTCAATCTTATCCCTTCCTCTTATACAGTGAATCCGACTCAACTCATTTTCGTCTAATATTTTTATTTTCGATTTTGCCCTTCCTTCTATTCTTAAATTACCGCTTTTGATTGTCGTTTTGCTTCACCGCCTAAATACTATCGTCTTTTTACATTTTCGATCTTATCCCTTCCTTTTATACTCTGAATCCGACTCGACTCGACTATAAAACTCAATATTTTGTTTTTGTTTGTGCTGTCTCTATTCTCACCTTCTTAAAAAAAATATATATATCTCCGTGTGTTTCGAATTGCTCATCCTCCTGAATCTCGGCAGTGCTAGGTATGCTTCTTATTCTTTGTTCTCTCAGTGCTGCATGAGTGAATTTCTTCCACTATAATCCCATCATATGCATATACATGACAGCAAAAAAAATTCAAACACAACAAAAACTATTTGCATATCGTTTAAGAATACTACTTCACAGAAAATAATCCCAACAAAATCAAACAAATCCATATGCATATACATTACACCAAAAAACAACCCAATCACAGTGAATAAAATCTTCCGATTTGGTCGCAGCTTAGGAGAGAGGGAGAGAAGCAACGAACCGATGTACTGAGAACACAATAAAAAACCCAAAAAGCGTGGAAAAAAAAAAACAAACAAACCGAACATCAATAAATAATCTTAGTTGGAGAAAATTGAAAACCATTCAAAACTATAATAGAAAGTGAGTCAAAAGGGTCTTACCTTCAACGATTTCCCTTTGGAAAGATGTGAACAAAACCTTGGATTTAAACTTGAAAACAAACTGAAAATGAAGCTTTGATATCTTGAGGATGAAAAAAAAAAGAGGAGAAATGAAGGAGATGAAGGTCAAAGCTTGGAGGAGGAGAAAACTTTTTCTTTAGAGGAGACCGACGGTTCAAAAAGTCTGAAGCTTTGATATGTTGAGGATGAAAAAAGAGAGGAGAAACGAAGGAGATGAAGGTCAAAGCTTGGAGGAGAATAAAACTTTTTCTTTAGAGGAGACCGACGGTTTAAAAAGTGAGTTATGGACCTTCGTCAATCTTATTTCATAAGTTAAGAGAGATGAACGGTGGAGATCTACTGATACCTATCAATCTAATGGTAGATAAGGTTTTGATCATTTCTTGAATAATTAAAAATTAGGGGACTTAATAGAAAAATATTGTAAGACTTTAAAATTATGCTTTTGATTGATTTTAATAAATCTCATTTTAAAATAAAACATACTTTTATTTTTTTGATCGAAATGAGATTTATTAAATTTTTCACTTAGTATATGAATTGTACGTGGAACCTAATAACACATGGAAATATTATTTATTGATAATTCAAATCAATTCATATATCTATTACAAAGTAAATAATATGTTCCCTCCTCAAAAAAAAAAAAAAGTAAATAATATTTTTCAATCTATTGTATTTATAATTATCCCTAATATGTTAATATAGTTAAATTGAATAAATATTATTATATTTTTATTATATTTTGTTTTTTAGATATATTTTTTTAAAATATATTTGTTGATTATATCTTTATTTCAGTTGTGCCATCGCGGTAGTTTGAATCTTGCGTTTTTGCTTGCCTATTATTCGACTCTTACTTTTCAATATGTCCTGATCCATTTTAATATAAAAAAGTCTGGTGTTTATATTTGCAATAATTATTTTGCTTATTTACATGATTGTTGACAATATCTTTTGGCATATTTATCCATCATTGTAGCTACGACTTTTAGTATTGAAGTTTTCGAATTGTTTCTCCTGAATTAAATGCTTCTGATCATGTATTCAATTTTTGAGTTGCAGGCAGTAGTTTAATGTAAAAAACAATTAATGCCATGAATTGTTTCTAGATGATTTGATTTTATGCCGTTGTTGCCTCTTTCATCTTGTATTTTGTATTTGCCTTAGAACAAATTAAGAAGAAAAATGAGTAAACTAAAACACCTGCCTTTTTTATTTTTTATTTTATTTTTATAATTTGTTTATTTATGTTTGTTGGAAAGAAAACCTCTACATCTTTAAAATAAAATGACTTTTTTTTTTACATATATTATCAACAGTCTAATATTGATGATTGTTAAGATTGATTGATAATAAATTCTGTGAGAAAAAATTAATGATAAGATGTATATATATGGTAACATGAAAGTTATATTTTTAAAAAAATAATTAGTTGAAATATAATAATACTTTAATAAATTATGAGTGCAGAGTACAAAACCGATCAATCAAGCATCTTCGCGTTAACTTTTTCAAGAAAAATGATATTCAAATTTATGGTTTTAGTCCAAGCTAGCCACTGAAGTTTCAGGGAGTACATGCATGCATGTTTACTATTGCAAGTGCAGTCTTATATGGTCACAGATTGCTTTAATTAGTGACTTTAGTAATAAATAACCAAAGGTCGATTTAAAACACATTCTTTGCATACACGAGTCTAATACTTAGTACCGTTGTTTTTTTGGATAAGTTTACTTCGTACCGTTGTTTCCAAACTTTGGTCGCAAAATCCCAAAAGCTTGATAAACAGTAGCTTATTAGTACAAAAACTATAACAAAAACCACAAAAAAAAAGTAGCGTTTCCAATGTTTTTCATTTGTGGTTCTTTTACAGTCTTTTATTTGTTTTTATTTTCTTTTTCTTATATGTTTATTAAAAATAATATTGATAATAAATTTCATTTAATGTATTTTCTTTTGCTTCCAAAATTTTTTCCTATAAATACTAAATTTATTTATTTAATCTGTTATTATTGTTAGAATAATTTTTTTGATGTATTTTTTTTTTTTTTACAGATTTGTTGCTTGTGCTCTTACTTTAGTGTTTATCAATCTAGTTGTTATCAATTTCCTCTATTTGCACTGTTCTTTTGTTTGTCCTCTACTTTCCGGTATGTTCTCTTTTATCTCATCTGAAAAAATGTTATTCAATTTTTTTTATATTTATATAAATGCACCTAAAGTCAAGATAAATTGTTGACATTATATGTTTGTTGTATGAATATTTCTTTTCCTCATGATATTGATTTATTTTAATAGATTTGTTCTATTCTAAGATTTACTATTTCATTTGGTTCACTTAATATGATCTATATGAAATTATTTCAAATGAATTATTTTCTTCGTTTGCTTTTACTACAAATGCTTATAATATTTGTTATGCATATATGTAGCCATATATACATATCTACTCACATCTCTGATATGTTTTCAAATGTTTTTTAGATTACGCTCTTGAATCGGTACAGAATTTTTAATCTTTCATAACTTTATGCCGACTGGTAAGACGACATTATTGAATGCAAAAATATATTTAAACATTATTAACATCAATTTTTTTCAATTTTATCTAACTTCTTATATGAACAAACCTTGAAGAAGGTGAAAAATATCCGACAAGAACAAATTGGTATTGTGCTCAATTAAATGAGAAAAAAGAAGAGATTTGCCGAAAAAAAAGAGAGAGATATGCTGAGTTGAAAAAACTTCCAAATAATAAAATGCGAAGGCAAACACAGTCTTAGCATGCTCGCTCTTTTTGTTCAAACAACAATGAAGCCATTTGTATAAGAGAAATTGGATCGACTTCGAATATCAATCCTTCTGAAACCAACGTCTATAACGATACCTCTACTTCAATGTTGAGCGATCAGGTTTATTCCAAACCATTTCTTATTAAAAAAACATCTCCTTCATTTTTTTTTCTCATTCTATTAAATGAATATTATAAAAATTCTTCCATAGGTTAATTATCTAAATGAAGAGAAATTCAATTTTAAAAGCACGTCAGAATTCGGTTCGAGTAATGTACAAATTAACACATTCTTCATTAATTCATACATCTATATTTAATACTTTATCCTCAATTATTTTACTAATTTTTTTATATATATATATAGGAAAACGACAATGCAAATCTCCTCATTTTAAACAAATATTACACACTACAATTCTTGAACTAAATTATTTATCATTAGTACTGTCATGTAAATATTGAGGAGCAAAAAAAATTTTATCATGATTCAAACGGTTTTTGTTGTGTTGATGGAACCATATCGTTAGCTTTTAATCAAATTCCTGAACAACTTTATCAGTTATTTACTTCTAATTCAATTGAATCTGAAAATTTCCTTACATATGTGCGTATATACAATAATAAATTCGCCTTCACATTGTTTGGAGTTAAGTTCGATACAAATTTGTGTAGAAAAAATAAAGGAATTTACACATTTAGAGTTCAAGGACAGATCTATTATTTCATTAATGATTTAATTCCCGAAAATGGATGTCCTTTGTATTTGCAGCTATACTTCTATGATACTGAACACGAATTAGAAAATCGTGTTAATGATGTAGAAAGATTAAATCCTTCTATTATTAGTCAACTGATAGCTATACTCAGGGTTAATCTATATAGTCGTTTCTTTCGAAGTTTGAGCAACATTCCAAATCTTGAAAATCATATAATTCACATAAGATTTGACGTTGGGTTGGATCGACATGTTTATAATGCCCCATCAGTATCACAAATTGCAGCTATTTGGACTGAATCTGACAATTATACGGAAGAAACAAGTCGAAACATTATTGTTTTTAGTCATATAGGTGGAAATCATATTGTTCAATATTATTTTGGTTGTTATGATCTACTTCAATATCTATTATTATTTCCTCTTTGTGATTCTGGTTGGCATGAAGGAACTAAAAAAAAAAAAAGGAACAATATTGTTAAACAATCAAATATCAACACTAATTGATCTCCAATAGTCAAATAATGCAGAAGAACTGCTTCGAACTGAAGAAGAAGGTATTAATAACTTTAACTCTTCTAACTTATTTATCTTAAACTTTCATATGTTTATATTTCTAAATTTCTTTCCATAATTTTTGTAATTTTGAAGAAAAAGAGGAAACAACCAACAGTTTCATGTCGTGAATATTATTATTTCAAATTACAAATTAGACAACACAACAAATCAATTATATTATTATCTGGTCGTTTATTACAACAATTTGTTGTTGACATGTACATTAAAATTGAAACATCAAGATTAAATTATTTCCGTTCAAAATAACAGGAAATTAGATCAGATGTATATCAAGGAATTGTTGATAGTATTTCAATTGGAGAAACTAACGCTTCTAAAATTGAAAAACGTATTATTTTACCTTCATCTTTTATTGGAGGTCTAAGAAATATGCGCAAAAGCTATATGGAAGCAATGACATTAGATCAATGTTTTGGCAAACCTGACATTTTCTTAACTATGACATGCAATCCAAGTTGGAAAGAAATTTTAAATGAATTAAAGCCACATGAAGAAGTTCAAAATTGTCCTGATTTAATTGCGCGAATCTTTAGAGCAAAATTAGAAGATTTAAAAAATGAGTTATTCAAGCGAGAAATTTTTGGTAAAGTTGTAGCATATGTTTACACAATTGAACATCAAAAAAGGGGCTTACCACATGTTCATTTCTTAATAATACTGTAAAAAGATTGGCGAATTTATGCCCCTAAATCTTTTGATGAAATTGTTTCAACAGAAATACTTGATAAAACAAAAAACTTACATTTATATAAAATTGTTGTTAAACATATGATACATGGCCCTTGTGGAATATTAAATCCAACTAATATATGTATGAAGAGAAATGGAACTTGCAAAAATCGATATCCCAAAGAATTTACATCTAAAACAACTGTTGGAATCGATTGTTTTCCATTATATAAACGTTCTAATGATAGAGTAATTGTGAAAGTTAGAGGACAAAATTTAGATAACCGTTGGGTTATACCATATAATCCATATCTTCTTTCAAAATTTAATTGTCATATAAATGTTGAAATTTGTTCTACAATTGAAGTTGTTAAATATCTATATAAATACATTTACAAAGGATATGATCGTATTGCTTTCAATTTAATTAACGGTGAATATAACCAACAAATTGATGAAATTGAACAATTTCAATCAAGTAGATGGATTACTCCACCTGAAGCTATGTGGAGAATATATGGTTTTACACTTAATAAAATGTATCCATCAGTTTATAGTTTACATCTTCATCTTGAAGATCAACATTTAGTAGCTTTTTTTGCACACAAAAACTTAAACAATATTTTAAATTCAGATTTCTCTAGAAAATTGATGTTAATTGAATTTTTTTTAGCAAATCAAATTGATCAAAATGCACGTAATTTATTGTATAGAGAATTTCTTGAAAAATTTGTTTGGAATCAACAACATAAAATCTAGATTTCAAGAAAAAAAAGAAATGTTATAGATCGAATTGTCACTGCAAATCCAATAGAAGGTGAAAGATATTACTTACGAATATTACTGAATCACATTAGAGGACCAAAATCATTTGAAGATTTAAAAACAATTAATGGCATTGGTGTACCAACATTTCATGAAACAGCTAATTTACATGGTCTATTGAACAAAGATAGTAGTTTAGAAGAGTGTTTACAAGAAACTTGTTTATACCAAATGTCAAATAGCTTAAGGGGTCTTTTTGCAACAATTTTGGTGTATTGTAATCCTACAAATCCAAAAGAACTTTGGGAACGATTTGAAAAAGAAATGTCTGCAGATTTTCATTTGACAAATACAACAGCATCAAATATTAAAAAAATGATATTACAAAACATCTCTTTTACGCTTGAATCAATGAGAAAAAATATAAATATGTATCATTTTGCTCCCATTGATATATTCTCTGATGATGAAGAATTTACACATCAAGAAATTGATGATGAATTAACTGTTACAATTCCAGAAGAAGATCTTCTTGCATCAAACCGTCTAAATTTTGAACAAAAACATGCATATAATTTAATTCTTGAAACTTTATTTCTCGACAAATCTGCTGCATTCTTCATTGATGATCCTGCTGGCATTGGAAAAATATTTCTATATAAAGCACTACTTGCTGAAATTAGATCGAAATATATAATAGTACTTGCAACTGCATCATCTGGTGTTGCTCCATCAATTTTACCTAGAGGCCGAACAACACATTCACGCTTTAAAATTCCATTAAATATAGAGAAAAATAGTACATGCAATGTTAGCAAATAAGGAAATCTTGCGAAATTATTACGTCTTGCAAAATTAATCATATCGGATGAAGCACCTATGTCTGAAAAACATTTTATAGAGGCAGTGGATAAAATGTTGCAAGATATAAATGATACAAACGTTCCTTTTGGTGGAAAAGTTATTGTTTTCGATGGAGATTTTCGTCAAGTATTACCTGTAATTCGTAAAAGCACAAAAGAAGAATAAATTGATGCAAGCTTAGCATGTTCTTATTTATGGTCTTCTTTAATTAAAATTAAATTAACAGAAAATATGAGAGCTATATTAGATCCTAATTTTTCCCGTTATTTGATTGGAGTTGGTAATGGTAGTGAACCAATTACTGTTAATGAAATAATCAAAATTCCAACAAAAATGCTTATTCCTTACAATAATGATATTGAATCTTTAAATTCTTTATTGGAAGCCATTTTTGGAAATATATTAAATTATTCAAACAACTTAGTTGAAATGACAAATCGAGCTATATTAACACCAAAAAATCAATTAGTTGATAAAATAAATGTCATAATCATTGAAAAATTCTCTGGTGACATGGTGCAATATTATAGTTTTGATGAGACAGTTGATGCATCTGAACAAGGCGTTATGAAATATTTTTTAAATACATTAACACCAAATTGATTGCCACCACATGAATTATTGCTTAAAAAGAATTGTCACATCATGTTACTTAGAAATATAAATCCTTCAGAAGGTTTATGCAATGGGACACAATTAATTTGTTGCAATTTTAATCGTAATATCATTGATGCAGAAATTTCAGTTGGTCATCACAAAGGAAAAAAGGTTTTTATACCTAGAATTCCATTCTTACCAGATGCAAATGAAAATAATGGTTTTCCATTTAAACGAAAATAATTTTTCATTAGATTAAGTTTTGCAATGACAATAAATAAATCACAAGGACAAATATTAAATTCTGTTAGAATATATTTACCTGAACCAGTATTTTCTCATGGACAATTATATGTGGCATTATCAAGAGTCAAAACTGCTAATTCAGTAAAAATTCTTATAAGACCAACTACAATTGATAATTATGAAAGAAATTACACAAAATATTACATATAAAGATTTTTTAAAATTAACAAACTCATTATGATGCTATATAAATAATCGAATTTAATATTTTCTTTATTCAACTCAATTAATTTTCTTTAATTGTTGTTATTGTTTATGTGTTCTGTTGCTTTTTTTAATTATATTATAGCGTTTCTAATACATATAGTAATATATTTTTGTCTTCTAATTTCTAAATACAGCAAACATGCGAACTGTTTATGCATCAATCAAAGATATCACTCCAGCTACCAAAAAATGGAAAGTAAAGATGCTCCTTGCGGAAAAGTCACCAAAACGAATAGCACAAAACTCACCAACAAAATATCAGAACCTCAAATTGATAGATTCTCAAGTATCAATCATTTTGTATTTGTTATATTTTATACATTTCTTTTTATAAATATTTTATTTTATTCTATTGTATCTACTATATTGTATTTACTATTGATACATAAATATTTAATTATTTAAATTTAAATGATTAGCTTTTTCGTTTATTTTCTTGCAAGGAAATCGATTGCAAGCAGTAATATTTGATAGAGATATTGATCTGCGCGATGATACATTGCATGTTTTTTAATCTTATTATATAGGCAATGCATATGTGAAAGCAATAGATCCAAGATAGAAGCACATCAATATCAATGGATAATCAATTCCAGGACAATTATTGAAAATCTTGAAGATGATGAACCAGCGCTAAAACCTCCAGAATACAATATCATCCCTTTCAATCAGCTTGACGCTTATAAAGATACTGATTCTGAAATAGGTAATTGTTATATAAGTAATTATTATATTTATTTATATACTTTTGTTTCCTTATCAACTAACAACAAACATTTTTATGAAATAGACATATTAATTGTTGCAATGCAAATAATACCACCAAGAGAAGTCAACACTATCCATGGAAAGACAACAGTTCAAGATATACAAGTTATTGATGAAAGGTTTAAACACATTCCCAATTACATTTATAGCATTTTTTATTTAATACATTATAATTCTTTTATTATTACAAATTTAATTTTATTTCCAACTTGTATAACCTGAAGCCTTTGCATTTAACAATGTGGGCTCGATTTGTTTATGACGAGTGTCAACAAATTTCAAATATTATTGCAGCAAAACTAATAATTCTTAGAACACGAATTAAAGTTGGTTTTTATAATGGTACTTCTCATTGAAAATAATATTCTTCTTAATTATTTATCATATATTTATATATTTGCTAACACATATTTATAATGTAGGTCTTTCTCTATCATCAAAACCAACAAGTGTTTTCATCATCGATCCTCTTCTAGCACCTGCAGTTTCATTACGTACATGATAAATCATTTATTTAAAAAAATTTCTTTCAGTAATTAATTTTATAAAATCTAAATTATTTATTGCTTCATTTATTATAACATAATATCATATACTTTTAGCAAATATTATCACTTTTCTTACTACTTACATTGCTTTAATTATTAATCCAACCTTTTTAGGGCAATACAAAATGATGCATTGCTAGAAAAAATCATTGCCAAGAATTTAAATACATCAAGAGGATCAACTTCAACCTGTGCCATGCAGACGATAACAAAAATTTCTGAGGTTGCTGAGATTATTGATTCCACAGAACCATTGGCGGTATAACTTTCTTTTTTAAAACTAAATTATTTCTTTCTATTTAAATTCACTTTACTGCTACATTCATATTATACATTTGTTTTTATTTTTTAATGCAGAAACCAATATTCACAGTTAAAGGAAAATTTTTATTACTCGACCTACATCAGTCGTTCTATTATATGTCTTGTGCAAATTGTAATAAAGCAACTAGATATGATTATAATAAAAAATTCTTGTGCTATAATTGCAAAGATATGAGCATCGGACAACCACGGTAAGCATTTTATTTCATTATTTTAAATGATCATTTTTTATATGACAAATATAACATAGTAATTATCAAAATTACGTAATAATAATATTCTCATTAATTATAGTTGTCGAGTCTATCTGGAAATAGAGGACGATACTGGATACATAGCAGTTGTTGTCTTTGGATTGATAGCAGAAGAAATACTGAATTCTACAGCTGTTGATCTCTTCGAACACACAGGCGAGGTAAAATATATATTTATAAATTTATTCAAAAAAACTTATTGCATTATGTTTTATATTTTTTTCATTATTATAAGAGCACCTACCATATTTAGCAAAAATTGCAAGTACAATTTCAAAAAAGGAATGGATTATACACTTGCGCGTAAAAATGAATCAATATGGACAATTATGCCAGAATAAGCTCAACGTGCTCTCCACTGAATCTATAAATCAAGCTACATTATAAATACTATAAATCTTTTTTTGTTTAACTTCTCACTGTAATTATAACTATATGCTTAAATAGGACGTTGACTTGTATGTAAAGTTTATGTTTATTTCTTCATTTTTAAATTCATATAAACTTCTCACTGTTGTAATTAGCAGACTTGTATGTAAACTTCATGTTTATTTTCTTTCTTTTTATCATCTGTGCACGTTGCCCTTACTAACTATATTTATAAAGTGGCTATGAAATGATAATTCTTGTTTTAACGGATTTTTGTTGTTTTCAAAGTTAAAATTAACGCCGTTTGTAAAGTTGAAAAATGTGTTCTCAACGACAACCCTACGCATAGAGAGAGAGAGAGCGACAGAGAGAGAAACTTGAACTTTTATCTTTTTCTTTGCAGAATCAATGGCGTCTCGCATAAGAAAAAATTGAACCCGAAAACCTTGAACCTGTCAAGGCTCAGAAAATAGATCTCGAGTAAAAATGTAGTCAACCAGCTGTAGATTTCCTTGGCCAAACAAATTCTTCTGAAATAAAACCAAAGCCCAAGAATCTGAAACGTACGATTTTTCCCAAGAACGTGCCGGAAGACTCAATGCCGAAGCAAAATATAAAGAAACGGAATATCAAAGGACTAAAATTTCACTCACCCTCACCCTCTCTCTTTCTCTATAATAGTAAAGGGTAGTGATAGGATTACTTTCTTATTATTATCCATCTACTATTCAAATGTATTTCAAGTTTTTTTTTTTTTTTATCTTTTTTTAAGTATTTTCTTAACATTCTCAATTATTAAAAAAATTAAAAAAAAATAATTTTATTAATACTCACTTTCTTAATCATTAAATAAAAAATATAATTTTATTAATACTCACTTTCTTAATCATTAAATAAAATTAAAAATTAAAAAATAATCAAATACAAAAAGAGTAATAGTAGAATAGTAACCCTATCATTATTCAATAGTAAAATATATACCCACAATTTGAACTCATTAAATAAAAAAATATATACGGACCTTTAATTATTATTAATATAATAATAATAAAATATATTCTTGTTTGAGATTGTGGATTATCTAAAATTATGAAATTAGATAATAATTATTAAGATAGTAAGCCTATCTTAAGGAAAAAAAAAAAGTGAAAATTGAATTATGATCGAGTAACACATATGTGGTCAATGTCATGTCATGTGTGTGGTCAATGGATGTAGCGAAAATTGAATTGATGAAGTTAACTGCAAAGACTTCCAAATCGTACTAAAATTAGAAACCAAATCCAAGTTCCTTTCCGTTTATTATATTTTCAAGTTTATTTCCGATTTAGTGGTCAATAAATTTGATGGAGTCTGATTTTTTTGTTTAATAAAATTATTACGGAATCCTTTGTCCTGTAAGAGCACTCTAATGGATCATTTAAAATTCATCTAAATATGCAAAAAATTTTCTAAAAATTAGATTCAATAGACCCCTTCTAAAAAGGATAATGTTCATAGTGGGATTTCCCCTCTCCAAATCCCCATATATTTTTTAAGAAATTATATCCACAAAGAGGTTATACAGTTATCTAGCAAAATATAATATAAAGTCAAAATACATAGACAAATGGGAAATAAATCTCATTTGGCCCAAAACACAACATTAAATACCATCATCTTGATGATGCAAACTCAATTATCTTGTTAAAGTAGTGATCGTAGTAGTTAATTTGTTTGTTAAAGTTTTTTTTTAATATTCTATTAATTATATTACTTGTATAAAAGTTGAAGTAATGTCTTCTAAGCTATATATGCCATCAACTATTTTTATAAGTTTTGTAAAAAAACATATTATTTTTGTAAAACAATTGTTTGATCTAACTAGGTAAACGTGCTTTGCACGTTGCGCTGACCTAATATATATATATATATATTGAAACGGAACTGAGTAGAATTATTGTTCTACTTTGTATATTGAGCCATCAAAATAGAACATAGTAGAATTATTGTTCCTGTATATATATATATATATATATATATATATATATATATATATATATATATATATTTATATATACCTTAACCAAGTGGCCCCAAGTGGCCAAGTGATATATATATATATATACCTTAACCAGTGAACCAAAAGAAACTTTTGGAGCCCCTTGTTTCTTTTGAGCCACTTGGTGAAGATATATATATATATACCTTAACCAAGTGGCCCCAAGTGGCCAAGTGATATATATATATATATATATATATATATATATATATATATACCTTAACCGGTGAAGCTATGACCAAGTGGCCCAAAAATATATACCTTAACCAGTGAACCAAAAGAAACTTTTGGAGCCCCTTGTTTCTTTTGAGCCACTTGGTTATAGCTTCACCAAGTTTTTGGTCAATTAAGTCTGCAAAAATTTTATTCGCGTGGTTGATCTTATTAATATTCTTTCTTGGAGGGTTAAGGTGTAGTTTAGATAGTGAATTGATATAAGATAAAAATTAAAAATTGAATAATATATTATTAGAATATTATTTTGTAATATTATTATTATTTAAAAATTTTAAAAAATTAAATTATTTATTATATTTTATATATAAATTTTAAAAAAGGCCATATATGTTGAAGCTACGACGAAATGAAACATTTTATATATTCAGGAGCAAATTAGAATTTGCATTTTTCAATCATTTTGATTTTCTAGGAAAGTGAGTAAGTTTGATTTTCCCCTTTTCTACAGTAACATGTACGTTTAGCTGGTTGACTTGTCACAGTCATGTATCATCTATATATAATGTAGATGCAGCATCCAATTAGATGCAGCATCCAAGGCACTTTCTGTCACTTATTCATGCTTTAATCTAAATCCTCTTCTTGTTTCCTCGATCGCTCCAACTTTAAGTGCAGGTTCATTTTCTCCTTTATAAATACAAATTGTTGGATGTAGTTATTTTTTTTTAATTATTTATCGATCTCTGGCTATTACCATGAAGTTCTTTATATGTGATTGTGCATGCAGTACTACATGAGTTTTTATATTGTTAAGTTTTTTGTTTTTGCTTCTGGGCTGCATATTATATGACAGCGTTCATATGTTTTCCATTTTCTAGAAGTGCACCAAACCCGGAATTTCTGGATACTAAGAGAAGTTAATTTGCGGTGTTGAAAGATTTTGGAGACCTTATTCTATAATTTAATTGGGACTTTGTAAGCTTTAGTTATGAGTCGTCGTTGGAATTCTGAAGTAAGCTGGCGAGTAAGGTGAGCATCTTCTTCTTCTTCTTCTTCAATCTTAAAAATGCTATTTATCCTGTTATCTTTTGACGTGAATGACAAAAGTTAATTAGTAAATACTTTTCTACCCATGATTTAGTAATTCATCGGGGAGATGTAATGATGATAGTTAAAATAATAATGAATAGCACTATATATATCTATATAATGTAATGATCATACTTTTCTACCACATTTTCGTGTGTGTATATATATATATATATTTATAATTGTTACCTCTATTAATGTCTTTTGGTCTATATATACATATATTGTGCTGATCAGGTACGTGGATATTGAGAGGCAATTAGGTCCCAAGAATGATGGTACTGGTTCAGAAAAAAAGGCAACAATAAAAATGGCAATTGGGCAGGCCGTCAATCACCCTTCGATGAAGAAAATCATTTCAAAAAAGCCGTGGTGGTTCCAGTACTTCCATTGGGATGTGATGTTTTTAGTGTTGTGCGTAGTTGCAGTAGCAGTGGACCCTTTGTTCTTTTATCTTCCTGTCATCAAGCAGGCTCCCAAATGCATTACTAGAGATAAGACTTTGGAAATCATTGCTATTTGTGTGCGATCGTTCCTGGATTTGGTTGCTCTTGGCGATTTGGTTGAAAGCAGAGATTACTCGAGGTCAGACTACGTAATTAACATTCTCGCCATTCTTCCACTCCCCCAGGTACTATGACAAACATTTCTGCTTTTAATTTTATAATCCAAACAATATTACTAATTATTAAATGTATAAAATTAGAAAAAAAAAATGGAAAAACATAAGTTAAAATAACAAACACGCCAAATCAGAATAAAAAAAATATTTTTAAAAGAAATTAGAAAACAACTCAAAACA
Source organism: Cyclocarya paliurus (assembly GCA_029856935.1). Lineage (NCBI taxonomy): Eukaryota > Viridiplantae > Streptophyta > Magnoliopsida > Fagales > Juglandaceae > Cyclocarya > Cyclocarya paliurus. Next base: position 27,750,037 of record CM056957.1, on the reverse strand, counting down.
AAAACCAATATATGTATATTTAAAAGAACATAAGAATATAATATATTAGAATAGAAAACTCAAAAAAGAAAAAAAAAAGAAAAGAAACCCAAAGTGAAAATAAAATATAATGCATTTTCTGAAAAATGATTAAATTTCAAAGTAAGCTGGGAGGGGAAAGTAGCTAGCTAGGCCTCATCTCAGTTGGGAAAATCATATTCTTGTTAGCATCCTAATCATGTAAATTATTGAGTAGTATATATGAGTGAGTTGGGGAAATTTTATTAAAAAACATGTCAATATTAATCGTGTATGAACATGAACAGGTTCTAGTGCCAATTCTATTTTCTGAATTGAGAGGCTGGGGATTCCGGCACGAGAGGAAATTCCTAATTGCAGTTGTTCTGTTGCAATATGTGCCAAGACTTTTCCGTATCTACAGATTGTGGAGGAAAGTCAACGAGACTATCATCCTACCCAAAAGTTTCCCCTCAACTACTACAAGTACTAGTGTTGAAGCAGTGAACGCAGAAAGCTACAAGAAAGGTTTTATAGTGATGAAAGCTGGATTCAATCTCTTTCTGTATCTCGTTGCCAGTCATGTATGTTAATTTCATGATCAGTTATTATCATCTGTATTTTATTATTAATTACTGAAATATTAATGGTATATATCTTTGATCTTCAGGTACTGGGTGCTTTTTGGTACTTCTCCTCCGTCGAACGAGAGACCACGTGCTGGCACCTGGCCTATAAGAATCATTATGGAAATATAACCAAGAGTACTTCGTTTAGATGTGGTGTTTCTACTTCTAGCAATACCACACTGTTAAATGATTATTGCCCTTTAGAAAAAAACACAAATACAAGTCTCAGCTTTGATTTTGGAATATTCCAAGAAGCCCGTCAATCTGGCATACTGGAGTCCATGGATATTCCGCGAAAGACCATGCTCTGTTTCTGGTGGGGCCTGCGAAATTTGAGGTACTTCGTACACGTTACACTTTTTATTACAACTTTCATTTTGAGCATATTATATATATATATATATATATATATATATATTAATGTTTTCTGATCATTTTCTGGCAGTTCACTTGGTCAAAACCTTGAAACAAGTTCTTTTTATTGGGAAAACTGCTTCGCAGTTTTAGTCTCGATCTTTGGCTTGCTTCTGTTTTTATACTTTATCGGAAATTTGCAGGTTGGTGCTGCTGATCATCATCTTCCTCTTCTTCTTCTTCTTCTTCTTTTGTTAATGTTTTTCAAGCAGGGATCTTATTATTTCCATAATTATGTGTATATATGAATATATATGTTTGAACTTTAATTATTTTCATCTATTCAATTCACAACAGCTCCAAATTTTTTAAGAAAGTACTGGTGATGATATTTTATAAACATAAATGTTTAGAGGTCCATAATTTGAATTCTCACTTATTTAATTAAATATTCTATATTACGTGGTCTACTTGTTAAAAGAGCCTGCTCACATATGAAGGTATAAATTCCCATGTATCTTTGGGGCAAGTACTAGTGGTTTGACAAAGTAAGTGTTAGGCAAGGATGGTTTATCTATGATATATACTTTTATTATATAATTTGTATATTTGTATATATATAATTAGGTGGGGGGATTCTTAATTATTTCCAATCCAATTTGGAGGAAAACCTTGTACTAATATTAAGAACAACGTTTTTCTCCAACCCATTTAAAAGTACCATCATGTCATGATAGTCTTGTAAATTTGAATTTTAAACATTTAGCAAGCAATAAATTAATCTCTAGCTATCTTTGGCTATTATTAACTAAAATATGGCTAGTCTTAGAATATAATAATGTGAAAATTTATGATCATCAGTAGAAACCTAATTTTTATGAATATAATGTGACAATTGATAACTTTTAGATGTAATTCATGAGTAGAAATCTTAGAAACTGATCAACATATATAATTATGATGTGACAGGTGTACATGCAGTGGGATACATCTAACGAGTTGCAGGATATTTTTAACCGGTCGAAGAAATCTAAGCAGCATAATAAGATATCTAAGCGGTTGGAGAACTCTAATTCTAAGCTCAAGTTGGAGACATATAAGCGGTACTTCTTGACAGAAATGGATGAGGAGGATAAGGCAAAGATCATTAGAACTAAATTACGTAGCATCGAGTCTTGGATAAGCACAATCGGACTCTCTTACCAGTTACAACACATAATCAAGAGCTATGTGACACCATTAATACTCGAACATCAAAAGAAAGATCTTGATACAGAGAATCCATTCCCTCATCTTCCCACACCATTTGGAAGATTGATTAAGCTCCATCTCTGCTTGCCCCTGCTAAGGACAGTGAGTTTCGATCCCCCGTCTTTTTATGCTTGACCAAACAAATCATTCAAGTGGAAATTTCAGTTATTTTTCAGTAAATAAATCTTCAAAATTAATAGAATGGATAGTAAGATGATAGATCGATGTAGTGGTTTAGTTATTTAGTTAAGACTTACATGCATTTAGAGAAATGCCATTTTTATAACGACATTTATTTGACATTATTCATGATCCTCAATCACACTAATTACTGTTATGTCATATTTTAAATCGTTTTTCATTTAAATAATTTACTTACAAAATCACTTAAAAATGTGTCACATCAATCAAAGATTATAAGTATGGTTACTAGATTTTGCATGGTCTATTTTCGCATTGACCTGTTTGCTTCGAAAAGAGTACACGATGCACCAATGTCCATCTCGTAGAAGTTGGTATAAATATATATATATATATCATGCTTATTGTTAATTAATCTTGTCGATTGTTTGTGAACATGTAGGTGCCAATATTCGAAAACGAAAGTGAAGAATTGTTGTCTGAGATCACTTGTAAGTTTCTCAAGCAAGTGCAGTACAATCAAAACAACTACATTGTTCGAGAGGGGGAACCACTGGATGCGATGATCTTTGTGGTGAAAGGAATTGTGTGGACGTATACGAGTAATCATGAAGATAAAACTGATTGTCTTAAGAAAGGTGACATATTCAGAAGAAATCTTGTAGAATGGGTGCTGGAAACCCCCGAACTATCCAACCTTCCCTTATCGACAATGACTCTCAAATGTCATACAAAAGTAGAAGCTTTTTGTCTCATGGCTGGCGACCTCAAGGATATGATGTCTCAATACTGGTGGAGATTTCGTAAGTTCAGCCACATCACCCAGTCTGATTCGGAACAGCTGAAACATTTTGCAGCTTCCTCCATCCAAGCAACATGGCGCCGCAAAGCCATCCTGCATCCTCATTAAATACTTGAATGAGGTTACCAATTCTGCCCATGCAGTAGGCTAATGCCGCCACCACCGACAGCTGCCCATGTTTTTTTTTTGTTTTTTAAGAAAGAGTTAGGGTCACCTATCCAAGAGTGACCCCTTCCCAATTTTATTAATAACCCTCACTTATGACGGAGGAAAACCGTGGTTTCAAAAACAAGCATCTGGGGTACAAAGAAAAACCCAGCATGCAGGAAAAACATCAAACCAGAATAAAAAATAAACAGGAGAAAATAGTAAAAAACCACAAGCCAAAAACAAAATGAATCTAACTAAGACGAAGCGAAGGTAGCCCGGAGTAGTCCATGCGGATAAGACCATGCAGCGCTTGGGGAGTTTTCGTTATGTGGGAAAAAACTGAATCAGTACCAGAAGCCCCATGTTTGGCTAACCAATCGGCAACTTTATTTCCCTCACGAAAAACGTGATGGATAGAGCAAGTCATGGAATTCATAATGTCCATAATACCCTCCCAGAAATCCTCCAGATACCACACCCAATATCTTTTACTCCTCCACCAGGAAATAATAGTCATAGAATCAAGTTCAATATCCACATAATTAAGGGATAAGGATTTACAAACCTGAAGCCCATGAAAAAGAGCTAAAAGCTCGGCCAGATTGTTTGAACCTGTACCAATGAACGAAGAAAAAGCTTGAATTAAATTACCATGAGCATTTCTAATAATCCCTCCTATACCTGAGGCGCCCGGATTCCCAAAGCTACTACCATCTGTATTAGGTTTAACCCAACCCTTCGAAGGACGTTGCCAAGCAATGATTTTGCAGCGCCGAAGAGGGGGAAACACAGGTTGGACATGCAAACTCTAAAAAACCTGCAAATCAAAACTAGAGATGTGAGAATTAGCATTTATCACGGCAAATGAGACTAATCCACCGACGAACTAATTGAATGATGTCAAAAGCAGGTTCAAGGCGACCCTCCATACGCGCCAAACAACACCTCTGCCAGATTCTCCAAGTGATAACCACCGGGAGAAGTCCCACGATAACTCCAACTTGAGATGATAATTTTGCATGGCGAAACCAAATGTGCACCGTTTCTTTCCAATTACAACCAATCGGAACACCAAGGGTAGCTCCAAAATATCGCCAGACGGTGCTCGCAATATCTCCTGCAAACAGAACATGATTTTGGTCCTCATAGTGACTGTTAGTACAACAATCACAACGAGAGATAATAAGAATGCCAATATGACGTAAATTATGATCAACACTAAGGGCCATGTACCAAACTTTCCACATATGAATAGACATTTTAAGAGGAAGACTCTTATGCCACATCCAAGCGTGCCCTTCAATAGTACCACCCCTAATACGGACACAATCCCAAGCCGACTTAGTGGAGAACAAACCATTATCATTTTTAGTCCAAATCAAAACATCCAATCCCAGTCTAGCCTTACACATATCCTCTAAAATATCATCAAGAAAATCCGGTCCCACTAGTTGGAGAATAAACTCCACATCCCAACCATTAGATGATTTACAATCTTTAACCTGAAGATGTGGATGACCCACAATATGCATATCATTAGCTAAAGGGCCCCTGTCCCACCATTTATCATACCAGAAGAAAACATTCCCATCTTTAAGACCCCACTTAGAATTATCCAAAACCAATGGAAGGGTTTTAGTAATCATTTTCCAGAATCTCGTCCCCTTATTAGGATCAACCAGAGTCCAAGGCTTAGAACCCACATACTTACCCTTAAAAAAATTAGCCCATAAAGAATTACCTTGAAGAAGATTCCATGCAAATCTGGCATGAAGGGCTTGTTGCATATCATCAAGATTCCTAAGAGCCAAACCACATTCCTCCATAGGACGACAGATAGACTTCCAGGCCACCCATTTTTTCTTACCTTTACCATTCCCCTCCCCCCAGAAAAAAGTGCTCATCATACGATGGAGAGTTTTAATAGTGGATTGTGGGACCTGAAGAACTGCAAAAAAGATGAAGAGCCATACTAGAAAGAACATGCCGAAGTAAAATAAGACGGCCACCCGCTGAAAGAAATTTCATCTTCCACCCCAGAATTTTCTTTTGAATTTTAGACACCATGTCTTCCAAATGCACCTGTTTGAGGCGACTCAAAATAATAGGCACACCAAGATATTTGAATGGAAAAGATCCTTCTGAAAATCCGGTCTTCCGTAATAATAAGCTTTTATGAGCTAAAAATTTTTTTTGAGAACAATAAATGGCAGATCTAGAGTGATTGATACACTAACCCGACCAACTTTCATATTTATGAAGTACAGATAATATCTCTCTAATGGCTTTAGAACTACCATTAGAAAAAAGCACCACATCATCAGCATACATAAGATGAGAAATTATAGGTGTACCTCGGGCCTGAGAAAATTGTCCAAAATTACGAGACTCAACACTTTGCTTGATCAAGCGAGAAAGAACTTCTTGAAGAATAATAAAAAGATAGGGAGATAGGGGATCCCCCTGATGCAATCCACGGCCACCTTGAAAAAAACCTTTAGTAGTGCCATTCATCATAATAGAAAACCAGGGAGTTGATATGCAGGTTCTGATTAGATGACAAAAATCAGGAGAAAAACCAAAACAACGAAGAACCTCTAAGAGAAACAACCAATCCACTCGATCATAAGCTTTAGCCATATCAAGCTTAATCATGATATTACCAACATGGACCTTCTTATTTATAGAATGGACCATTTCCTGTGTGATACTAATATTTTCAAATATGCATCTTCCCAGAATGAAAGCGCCTTGTTCCCACGATATCATTTGTGTGAGAAGACCTGTCAATCGATAAACAATGATTTTGGAACATATTTTGTAGAACACCGAGCATAGGCTGATAGGCCTAAACTTATCAAAACCAGTAGGTGTATCAATCTTAAGAATTAAGACAAGAAAAGATGCAGTAAAAAATCTTGGAAGCTGTTTAGAAACAAAAAAAATCAGATATGGCTTCCAAGACATCCTCTTTCACAATCTCCCAACAACTTTTGAAAAATCCAGAATCAAAGCCATCCGGCCCCGGAGAGCTATTAGAAGGGATAGAGAAAAGAGCAAAGAACACTTCCTGCATAGAAGGAACAGAACACAAAATAGAGTTGTCAGCATCAAAAATAATAGGAGAGATAAGAGACGATAAATCAGGTAACAATCTAGTCGGAGTTCCCTGCAGAAAATTAGAAAAGTAATCCACAGCCTCCTGATGAAGACTTTCCGATGAATTGAAAACCATCCCATTCGAAGACCTCATTTCCACCACTCTTTTACGCCGTTTATTGGCAAGGCAAGCATGAAAAAATGTTGTGTTACGATCACCTTCCATATTCCATTTCAACTTTGACATCTGGGCCAAATGATTATCTTCACTACGGAGCCAATTCTCCAATTCCGCAGAAGAGGCCATAAGATCCCTCTCTGTGGACTCACTCCAATTTTGCTGGAGTTTATTTTCAAGCTCTTCAAAGTATTTCTCAAAAAAATTAATATGCAAAGAGGTATGACCAAAAATCTATTTATTCCATTCATGCAAGGCAACCTTCGTGTTTTTCAATTTAAAGGCCAATTTAGTAAGACCATGACCACCAACAGCCTCAAACCACACCTGACGAACACACGTCAAAAACTGTGGGTGATCCACCCACATTTGTTGAAAACGGAAAGGTAAAGGCCCATAAGAAAAATGATCCATCTTGAACTCAATGACCATAGGAGAGTGGTCGGATGTAGTGCGCGGAAGATAAGAACAAACTGCATCCAGAAAATAAGTGAGTAAGGGAAATCCATAAAAACCCGATCTAACTTCGCCCAAGACCGAAAAAGGCACGACTGCCCATTACACCAAGAGAAACTTCTGCCCTTCGACTTCATTTCAAACAACCCACCTTGGTGTATCCAGGCATTGAAATTCTCCATTGCTGCGTTCGACCGAGGAGAGCCACCCCTTCTACTCGAATTATTCCGAATAATGTTAAAATCCCCAGCAAAAAGACAAGGCTCGGACCCCATGGATTGAGGGCTAAGATCATCCCACAAATTTTTTCTCTCATACATGCTGCACTTAGCATAAATAATATTACACATAAAATGGTAGGACCCCGTGTTGACACGAAGGGAAATAAACTGCAAATTTGTCCGCACCACTTGAACATCTAGAGAATTGTCCCAAAAAATCCAAATTTTACCACCATCTTCTACATTAGAAATAAAGGAATCAAAGTGTAAGGAATGCTTGAAACGGATAGCTTTGTCTAGAGATTGGAAAGGTTCCAAAACCGCAATCAACTTAGGCTTGAACTTACAAACTAACTTCTTTAGTCTACGACAAGAAGTACCAATGTCACGAGCATTCCAAACAATTCATAAAGACAAAGTAGAAGGACGGGTAATGACCCGAGTAGAGCTTCTAACTTTCTCAAACTTCTTCTTTTGATATTTTTTCTTAACAATTTTACCTTCCGATTTCGAATGATAATCCTTAAATTGAGGGAGCACATCCGGAGGAATATCAGGTTCAGGTTCGGACACAATGTCTTCAAGCATATTTTTCAGATTTTCATTCAAGGACCCATCTGCGAGGCAGAGGCCAGATTCCTCCAGCGTAGTATTAGCAGGTTCCTCCAAGATCGGAGGAATGGATTCTTCAACATTAAAAGTAAAAAAATAATTATGAGTTAAAATAGTACCTGCATCTTCACAGTGCGCTAACTCCCTCCCATCATCGATTACATCCACCTCCATAATATTAGTCCCCTGGACAGGGAAAGGAGTGGCATTGGAAGTTTGTTCCGGAATCGCACCAACCGGTTCATCATTCACTTTCTCTGGAGATATAGCAACGGGTTGAACTTCATCATCCTGAGTATTACCAGAGCCGGTTCCACCATTATCTGCTTCTCCTTGCTTACGTGCACGTTTTTTCTCCCCGTTCGTAGATTTCCCCACATGACAGGTCTTATTATTATGTCCCTGCACTCTGCAATTTCCACAATACGCTGGCAACGTCTCATATATTACCTCTTGTTTCCTGCTCGTAGCCAGACCGTGAGAACCTATCCAGAAGTACGAAATTGGATCCTTGGCAGCATCCATCTCCAAACAGATTCTAGCTCCATCGGTCCGAGTTGCACAGTGCGTGGGTGTAAGATTCGTAGGAAGATTCGTAGGAAGATTCGTAGTGAAGATTCGTAGGAAGGATTCTTGATAAAAGTTTGGAGGTAATCCAGGAAGCAAGATCCACACCGGGACGTTAGATGGTTCGTGCTCCTCATTGAAATCAGCAGTCTAATGAAAAGCTCGGTAGGCCACTCCATTCACCTCACAGGACTCACGGGACAGAGCTTTAATGAAATCATTTTCTGTAGACATCCAAACGAAGACATTACGGGGCAGTTTCATGGAGGAGACTACCGGGGTAGAAGCCAGACCCCAGCGGCTAGAAATAAAGGCACGAATAGCATCTAGAGATGGCCTTTGTCGAAGAAACTTAAGCTCAATTGAAAATCGAAATGGCTCTGCCGAACGTGATATTTCTTCTTTAGAGAACTGGAAAAATATTTCATCATCCATGACTTTAGGTGCACGGGGAGCGACTGAGATTTCAAGAAGGGGTTGAGGAACTGCTGCAGCCAGTTCGGCAAAGGACTGACTGCCAGCAAAGTGGCCATCAACGGCTGCCATGTAGCCTCACCGAAACAGAGCAGCCCAGCGAAGAGAAACCTGTGATCAAAGCAAAAACCCTAGCAGAGCACGTAAGGGGCAATATCGAAAAAAATAGTGAGTACATAATGGTTGTTATCAGATACCACTTAATAATTAATCTAGTGTTATCAGATGCTATTAATGCTCTTTGTCGAAAGACAATATATAGTTTGTTCAAGAGGCTGGCTTGTATTATATTGTGGATTAAATATTGTACTCATTTTTTTAAGTAGTTAATTAACTTGCTAGTCGCTTGATCTTAATATTGAGTTGTTAAAAGAGTAGGAAACCATGAATAAATATTTGCGTAGTAATAAGTAAAATAGCTAACTATATTGCTGCACATTATCATGAATTTGAGAAAGGAAAAAGTAGATTCGCACCCTCAAATTATTGGAAATGTATTTTTATACTATGCACCATTATCCAATTAATTATATATATAATATAGTTGTTAACATAGATGGAAAATATTTTTATAGTTGTAACATAGACTCGCACCCTCAAAACATTAGTGCATGCTCACTTTCAATTACCAATATTAGCACTACAAGAGTACTAATGTTTTCTGGCAAACTCGCCAAAATACGAATTTTTGCGACTTTTTCTTGTCATCACTTAAGTCTTGTCTTAATTGCTATATTTTGCAGCGAAAATAAGAAAATAAGAAATACTACTGAACCTGACTTAAAAATATATTTGTTTTTTTTTTTCCTAAGGTAAGCGTCATGTTCAAAGATTCCTTATAATACAAATAATTTTTTTTTAAAAATACTGAAATCATAAAAGAGAGTGCATGGAAGCATTTATTAAAATTTCTCAAAGTTCGTGCTATAAAAAGCATAACTTAAAATCTTTGTACATGATCTTGGCTATTGTCACGCCTCCCTTGATCAAGTCCCGTCTTGCAGCTCTATCTTCATAAATATTCTGATCTGGGGTTGTTTAAAAACATAAAATAAGCTAAAATGAATCGATAACTTAGTAAGAAACTCATCATATCTTAAATATTCATAACATAAGGTTTTTCATAAAATATTCCATGCCGAGAACTTAAAATCATAATCATTTATACATATGCTTATGACATGCATGAATAATCTTGGCTTATCTTACTTATCATACTGGCCTACACACTTTTAACCCTATGTACAAGGTCGTGCATCGTCCACATCCCACGGCCGCAATGGGAGTCGCTAATAGTATATACTATGGTAGACCATATTTAGCTTCGTGGCTTGCATATCCACCCATATTCGCATTGGTACCATGCATCTGAATGACCATCTGATTAATTTTATGAAATTATCTTATACTTGATCTTATGAAAGCTCACGTATCTTATGCAATGTGAGATGTCTGAAATGCATAATACATACATAACTATAATATATGGAATGAAACATGATGAATGACATGCTTGCAAATATTATGACATGCGTGGTACGTAAATACTGGCTTCCAAAGAATTGGCTTTAATAATGATATATATAACTAGCTAACATATGCTAATCATAATTTATGATCAAGCTACTTACCTTACAGCATTAGTCCAATATTTTCAGTATGAAATTAATCATGTGAACTAGAAAGAGAGAGAAAACATGAGGGGTGTTGTGAGAGGAATGAGACAGTCGGCTATTGGTGTGGTGAACGTGGGACATGTGCGATGCTGGACTGGGTATCTTAGGTTCGGCCATTGTACTTACGGAGGTTTATGGTTTTTCCAAATAACACACAGAAGGGAAGATATTTGTAGAGAGATTTGGGAGAGGGTGCCAGTGAGTTCGAGTTCGAGTTGGACTCACTCGCAATCATTTCAGAAAAGATTTTGAATTTAAAAACATGATCTAGTAGTTCATTTAATATAGATTTGGTAGTGATTGAGACTATGTAGGCGATGTCAATCAGTGATGATTTTAAATTGAAATAAATTTCTAATTGCCAATCTTCAAATTGTAAAAAGAGTCTAATTTATTTAATAAAGAATAAATGAGATTTAATCTAATTATTGGGCCTAATTAAAACTCTTAATTAATCTCAATAATTTATTGCATGTGGGCTTATTCAATATGATCTATTAAATATAATTTAGGCCCAATTAAAATTATCAATATTTCGAATTTAGAAATATTGGGTCAGGTCACAAAAATGGATGGAACAAGGCTTGGAACTTCGGTCACCCCAGTGGCCGAACTAGCAATTGTGTCGAGGGGGGCCAACTTTTCTACTGTGTAAAGAGTAATGCTAGATATAGTTTTAGGGCGTGCAAACTCTACATAAGCACTCTCTTTAAAAAACAAATGGAGTCCACCAATTAAACATAATTTTTCATTTAGGTCCTAGATGTACCTACTTTTTTCAAAGGGAGTGGGTGGAGCTTACATATTCTAGGACTACAAACATAATTTCTCTTATGTAAATTAAAAAGAGATTGAAAAATCATAAAAACATAACTACAAACTATTTTCATATAGATCATCAACCTTAAATGATTTTTCTTGTATTTTCACTTTGGATTCCATATTACAAAACCCAATATTATATAACAAAAAACTTTGGGATCCATATTAATAAGTTTATTATTTCTCCTAAACTTAGTTTTAATTTTAGTTTTGGAAAAACCACATTCTTGAAAATAGATAATATATAGAAATTAAACAAAACTTGGGACTATAAAAAAATTGGAGAGAGATATTTCTAGGTATATTGAAATTTTAAAAAAATTATAGAGCATATGGAGATTATAAATTTTTTTGGGGCGGCCATTTTCTATATTTGTAGAATTATGTACAAAATGTAAGGGATATTTATGTTTTCAAAAACTTTTTTTTTGGGGGGGGGGATGGCCCCCCTTAATACAATGTAGGTCCGCCATTGGTTACCCCAAAGAAGGCGCCACATGTGTCCAATGCAAGGAGGGTCTCTTAAGTTCCCAAGAAGAACTATGATGAAAGGGAATGGGGAGGGGAAAAGTGTTTTCTTCTAGGGCAAGAAGAAAGGGCCACTTGGCACCCATGCAATGAACTTTTTGAAGACCTTTCATTTTTCCAAAAATAGGTAATGATGGGAGAGAGAATAAATGGAGAACAAAGAGTATAAATAGAGGGCATTAATGGCTGGTGCCCCTTTCACATGTTAGAGGAATATCAAAGGTCATTGTTTCATTTTTAGATTTCATTCCCTCTTCTCCGCTCTATCTCGTCCCCTCTAGAAGAAAACCAAACACTATATTCCTTTTATCCAAACACTCTCTTCGCACAAGCATAGGAGGGAAATCGAAGACATCACATTGGGAATGTTTGAACAGGGAGAATCTTCAAGCTTCTATCTCATTCTCTTCTCATGAACACACATGCATTTGCAAGGGTTTTTGGGTTGAAGAGATTTGGCTTAAGAGAGTTGAGGGAATTGTTGTGAGTCTCACGGGATTAATGGAGTACTTGGTTCGACCATGATGAGGCAACCATGCGTAATCTTATTGAGTATGGGTTGTCTTGGGTTTTTCTTCTCAATGAACCAGAATCATCATTGGCAAATGGAAAGGAAGGAACCCATGTAGAGTTAGGTCACATTCGGCCACCACTAGGATTCCCATGAAGGTTTTCCTTCTAGTAAACCACAAGTTACAAAACCTTACACATCTTCAAGAAAATTTCAGCCCTCGGGTTGTTATACACACATAAGTATGCTCTTTTTATACAAGGCACACAAATGGCCATTAGGGTTACAAGGACCAACTATCACTGAACCAGTATGGTTTTTACCAAGTAAGGGGGGTGCTAATACCATTTCGGCCTACGGTTTCCTCAAGGCATGAGTCTATGAGGCTTAAGGCAAGGCAAGGGCCACGAGGTGATAAAAGAAACCTTAGAACCGATTAGGGTTAGAAAGCCCAAACCCTAAAACACGAAGCACATGTTTGGTTTGAAGTATTGTTACTTTCAATAGTCTAATGATTGAAGCATACACTTTCAGCTTGCTTGATTGTCGGAAAAAATACTTTTGAAGGTTTGTAAGTTAGCCCCTAACTTAATTTTGGATTATGTATTTATGTTTATGGGTACATTTTGGTTGTTCAAACTAGATTATAGAATTGCTACTTGTTACATACTATGATTTGTATTGTATACATGCATGCTATGCTCAAATGTTACTTTTTAAATTATTGGCTCAAATGACTTGTTTGGAGTTTTGAGAAATGGTATATGCTTGTTCGTGAGCTTTCATATGTGATACACAAGTATATGTTTCGACATGTTCTAATTCTTTCAAGCTATACACATGATGCACTCTTGATATATGGCATAAATACATGACATTGTTGCATGAAAGTTACATGGTTGCATGTCACATGATTTCAGGTTGTGCATAAAAAGAAATGGTTTTGTCAGAACCCCAATGCTAGGATGGGGAATATTCTGGTGGACCTCCTCTGTCCACTCTAGAGTGCTTAAATTGGAATGGTAATCCTTGGGCAGAGTTGGGTTGACGAAGTACAGTTAACGGACTTTGAAATAGCCACAATTAACGCTAGTGGGTGCAACATATTGTAACATATAAACATTTAATAAGTGCACTCCATGTACTAGTTTGACAATAAGATTTTTCAAAAGTTAAATCCAAGGAGTACTGTTTCAATATATTTAACACAAATTTTCATGTCGACGACTAATTGGTCATCTGATGAATATTGGAACTCAGATCAGAACGTTCCTTGTAATTGTAGTCTCCTAGCCAGGTAAAACTATTACATGCACATGATTTGGTGAAAATGATTCATATATTCTCCGTGGATAGGACGTACCTCTATCCTCTCCAAGCACACTGGGTTTTCCATGCTTATACATTGCAAAAGACCCTATAACCCCCTAAATTTACTCTAATCATCATGTACAGTTAATTCACCCCTATGTGTAGCTTCACAATTTATTTGCTTATAACGAAAGTCCATAGATAATGCTATAATCTCGTGTACTCCTAGGTCAAGAAATTAACGAGTATAATCTTATTAATACTAAAAGAAACTCAGTACTGATCGTGCTCATGTGACTGTCTCACATGCATGGAATCTCACTTATTGGTCAACTTTGCAAAAATTTTATTCGGTTGATCTGTATATTCTTTCTTGAAGGTTTAGTAAATTAGCAAATTGCATTTTTCAATATTTTTGATTTGCTGGGAAAGTGGGTAAGTTTTATCTTCCCTGTGTTACAGTAACACGCTTAGCTGGCTGAGTTGACTTGGGAGTAAAAAGGGTAAAGGTCTCTATGATCGGGTTCGCGGGTTGTCTCAAAATTTGAAAGTCACGGTGCTCATGTTTAGGACCCCTTGGTGCTGCGTGTCATTTTAAATTAGAATAATACTACTACTTAGGACTCTCTTGATGTAACATTACCATATAGTGTCACATGATTTATTAAAAAAATAAAATAAATAAATAAAACAACAACAGAAAAGTGATAGAGAGGGAACTTAGAGCTAATTTAGTTTTCATCTTTTTTTGTGTTTTCAGACAATTTTTTATTTCAAATATTTTTTTTAGTTTTTTTAATAAACCATATGGCATTGTGGTGACACGTCAAGAGAACTATTTGAATGATAAGTTTCAAATAATTGAATAGTAATACTCTTTAAAATAAACGAAAAAAATTAAGTGTAAAATGTGATAAATGAAATGAGATAATTATTTTTACTAGTATTTGAAGCTGGCCTTGTTTGAATAGTGAAAATGTTTCATCTCATCTTATATAATCTAATCTCATCTTATCATTATAACTTTTCTAAATTTTCATACAAAATGTAATAGACAATTTAACTTTTTCAAATCTCAAAATAATAATAATATTATTCTAATAATATTTTCTTCAACATTTAACTTTTATCCCAACTTACTATCTAAGCGACACCTAATTGTATATGTTTTCTACCAACACCAGGAATAATGGTTTGTGCTGTGTTTTCGGGTGATCGTTTGCATTTGAAGATTGAACCGAATGATTTTTTAAAAACTCATTAGACGATCAGACCTTTTAATTAATTAGGGTCATGCTAGGGCCATTGATAGTGGACCCAGATGATTCCTACCTATAAGTGTAAAATGCACTTTTTTATTTTGTGTTTTTTTTTTCAAGCATTTTTTAAATTCCTAAACATTTAAAACAAATCATAAAATTATTTAAAAACACTTCCTTAAAAATAAAGTAAAACAAATATAAAAAATAAAAATAAAAAATCAATCGGTAAGTACTTTTCTCGTACTGCTTCCGATGATGCACCATTTTCCTTTAATTAATGTAACTTTTAATTTAATTCTTCTCACATATGGCATGCCACTTGTCCATTAATATTTCCTTGGTACGTACACCACATTGACATTATTGTCAATATTTTTTTAAAAGATGATGGAACTCTCACTTCAAGAAATACGGGATTTTTTCAGGGAGACACTTCTTGGCAAAAGGCCGGTTTTTTGTGGGAAAAACTTTTTACCCACAAAATTTGTCTGTGGCAGTTTCGTGGCGTATACTTCGCCACAAAAAGTATTATTTTCCACGATAACTCTAACTCGTAGATAATACCCATGTTTCACCACGGTACGTTCCGTGTGAAAAAACTTCCGTCCTCATCGCAAAAACGAATGGAAACACAACGACGCTTGTGGTGAAAGGAGCAAATCCCACAAGTGAATTTGGTGGGTAAAACTATTACCCACCATTACAATTTGTGGGGAATAAGTACGTGTTAAATATACTAGACAGCTAATTACCCATGAATGTGATGGTTGGAAAAAAATATTTTTCATGAAGAAATGTTGTGGAAAATACTTTTGCATTAACGAGGAAATATTTTTCCCCACCACAACATATCCGTAGGAAATGCATTTTACATCAAACCAATTTAGTCCATACATCCCACGAGTGAATTTCGTGAGTAAAACTATTACCCACCATTACAATTTGTGGGGAATATTCACGTGTTAAATATACTAGACAACTAATTACCCATGAATGTGATGGTTGGAAAAAATTATTTTCCATGAAGAAATGTTGTGGAAAATACTTTTGCATTAATAATGAAATATTTTTCCCCACCACAACACATCCGTAGGAAATGTAGAATTTCCATGAGAGAAGTTGTAGGAAATGCATTTTACATCAAACTAATTTAGTCCATAAATCCCACAACCACATTCGTGGCAAATAATTAGTTATTTCCCATGAAGAAATCTCGTCGCAATAGCGTTTTGGCAAATATGGTATTAAACTTTTGGCACGAGTTCTAGCTTGTGGGAAAAAACAAGTTTTCCCCACGAATTGTAAGATTGTAGACAATAATTCAAGTTTGTCTACATTTTGCCTCAAATTTTTCCTATTAAGGAGTGAATAAATTGGTTGATATTTAATTGAAATATATGGCAAAATCACTCCAAAATACACTCACAACCATATAAATGAGTGAATAATTCACAATAATCACAACTGTTCATTTAAGGAAATAGAAATACATCAATGTTTACTGTGGGGGAAGGACAAGAAAGGGTCATCAGCTTGATTGTTACAACTATTGTAGAGCCCATAAAACAACTATAGTACTTTTACATATACAAGTTGGATGAACTTTCCTCCAAATTAAATCTCATATCTCCATTGCACTCATCCACATGAGAGAACTCATGTTGATCTGACCAGGTGATCATGAACACCAGCTGCACCAATGCAGCCTCTAGAAACTGGGAATTTTCAATGCTGAATGAAAAAGATCTGTCCAGTAGATAGCACACATGATGTTATCATCACATTAAACTCTAATTGCCTCAACCAAAAAAAGCATTACACTACAAAAAATTTGTTCCCAAATGTATACTTGCAGCAATATATAAATTGTCCAACATGAACTATAATCCTCCATTACAAATATACAATAACAGTCTTACACAATAGATGCATTACATATATATATCAAACTACATATATATATATACATCTCAGTATGCTCAATAGTTGACAAAAAATGAAGAAATGACTATTTATAGGCCAAAAACATCAAGTATGATCATACTCAAAATATTATTGCAAAAAATATTCAACTATGTTTATCATACATTGGTTCTAGAGAGAGCCCATTTCCAACTTTTCAGTTTTGGTTTTCAATCTCAAATTAGAACAACAAATCAATGATTCCCACAAAATAAAAACTATGGAACAAAATGTATCATGGAACTCAAAGTGAAAATTATTTGTGGGAAAGACCCTCCATCCATCATAGATCTTGTTTACAAATGATATGCATTTTAATGAAACAAAGAAGTTTCATAAATGCCCTTAGATATGCCAAGAAAGGCAGATTCATGTTTAAGGGTAATCATGGAAGCTAAATGAATAAATGCTTTCCTTTTTGAAAAAGGATTTCAGTTTTTGGAACAATTCAAAGGAACACATGAGATAGAGAGTACAAAATCCCATATTACCAGTGGGCTTGTGAATGTAAGCGCAATGAGTTGCATGATGCATGTTAGCTTGAGGCCTTAATCTGCTATAAGCCTAGAGATACAGGGAGACGGGAATGATTAATTTTGACAGAACATGCTTAGCACCCTATGAAGGATAAATTATTTATTTTAGTATACCAAAGTGCAATTCTCTAAGTGCGCTATTGACCGTCAAACTCTCTAGTTCTTGGCTAGCTTCTAGGACTTATCATGCAATTATCAGCCACCTTTTCCAGAAAGACATCTTACTAAAAACCAAGAAACATTGCTATACAAACACCATTTGTTGGGAATTTGTTGACCACATGTTTAACCAATATATGAACAATAAACTATATATTGTCACCAGCATCAATCCAGTATGAAATATGACATAAAACTACTTCATATGTGGACAATGAATATGCATGACAGCTCCAATATATAATTTCTTGCAACCACATCCCATTCCAAAAATAATATATTATTATAGACTACCAATATTCCATGCAACAAGGCCATCATGAAGGTTACCTCTGTTTTTCTGTACACGTGAAAGACCAGAGTTGCTTCTTGCACAATCCTCATTTTAAAATTGAAAGCAAACTGATTTTAAGTTCATGACTTTATAAAATTTTTCCTTTCTTGTTTCAATCGCCTATATATAACTCGAAAATGTATAAAGATATAAAATTGACATATTAACATTATAAGTTAAAAATGCAAATACGTTGGAAATTTTTAACACAAAAACTGACTCTTATCTTCCACCAACATCAGAACCACCTATTAATTCCAGCTACTTATTCTTTCAATACACCAGTCAATACCAAAATCCAATATATTTTATACATATTAAGTGGTCTATCCCAAGTTCCATATGCTAACATCATGCACTATGATTATTAGTACTAACAAACAACAGAGAAAGTAAACATATACCATCTTGCTGGATCTGGAGCTCCTTTCCACTTATATTTTTCACTTCTCTTTGTGAACTGGATCTCATGTTCAACTGTGATGGAACTCTTGCCATATACTAACAGAACTGTACATTGTTGGAACCATTCAGACTATTCTGTTCCTATATGCTTGCAGCAAATTCCCTGAATAAAAACCAAAGACAATTTTTGTCAACTAGAAACCACTCAGGTAAAAAATATTCAGTCCTACAAACCATAATTTAAATTGTATATGAGAAGATACTCACTGATATTGCTGGTGAAAAACCATATAACAATTGCATACCATCACCAAACATTTGCAAAAACCTACTTCCATGAAGAAATCAGTGAATCGATGCCCAACACAAAAGCCCACTTATATAACCACCTCCCACCCTCTCTATCAAAACACCCCCAACCAGCCCACAATACACATCTTAACCATTGGCATTTAACACATTACCATTTCCATAGGGGGAACAAAAAATACAAAAATCCCCAACAATCAAAAAATCTAAACCATAAGAGAGATGCCTAAGCATCTCTTGTTGAGACTCCCTATTTGACTCCAACTGTGAGTTTATGGCCATTAGTAGTTTGTCATGCTCAGAAAACTATTTACGCAGATCAGCCATATCACCCAAAAGTGAATCTAGTTTAGTCTTGTACATGTCTACACAAGACTTGTTTCTTTCATTCTCCTCAGCCAATCGTTTAAATGCCTTATTCTTTTGCATAAAAGGGGAGGGCTCAGGAATGATTGAGTGGCCCAGCCCCTGTGCATAGCCAGATTTATACCCTAAGACCTCTTTGAAAACATTAGCAGCAACATCAGCATCTTGAGCCTTTTCAGTTTCTTTCTCATTCAACCTCTCTACCATTAGATTCTGAAATTTCATAAAGAAAAATATCATTGCATGCAGGTCAGCCATGTGCATAATTAGAAATCATCATTGTATAAGCTAACTCACATAATTATGTTCACTTGCTGCATTGATGAATTTTCCCTCTCCCTTGACCAATGTGTCTCTTTGTAAAATTCAATCATATTCGATGCCTCCTCACCCTCTCATTTACAATTTATTTATATTAATTAAGGCTCAAAATCATTGTGTGGACAGAAAACCTAGAACACTCACTGTTGTTAATACATATCTTACCCTCTATTCCACCAGTATGTTTCACCTTCTATTTTTTCCTATTGTTTGTGTTTCTACGAGACTGCTCCTGAAAGGATTCCAGATATTTATTGTCATGGACTTACACAGCAGTGCTCAATGCCTCAACATAACTAAATATATATAGATGACAGCTATAAGAGGAAAAAAAAAACAATACTCAGTTGAGGGAAACATGGATGTTTGGATATTCATACTTACCTTGAATGTCCCGCTGGCCCATCTATCACATAGCCACTCCCAAACATGAGGCTCCACCGATGGTCTCTGACCAGCTAGGGCCTCCTCATGCGATGCAAATTTAAGGTAGTGCTTTGTGCAGTTCATAATGGTACGCATTGTACTTATCAGCCAATGTTTACAGCGTCCGATGATTGTCTTTTGACCAATCCAAGATAAAATCACCCTGCAAAGCATTGTATCATATCACATACACTTTCTCACTCAAAAAATCACATGCATAATCATAAATAACATTGACTAGGCATTTATATTAAACCCCTACTTTAACACGATTGATGAGCTCGTGCTTCTCCTTGTCATCTACCACACTCCAACTAGCATGCCGCATTTCAGCGTGTACTCTTATAATCCAGCTCACTCGACTACTGAATATCGTGGCATTTTCACATGATGGACCCCTATGCCCATCCTTTATATTAAAGGGATCTTACCAATCTTTCTCAACCTTTCAAATGCTGTACCCTTCGCAGGCCCACGACCTCATTTTTTAATGGGTGGAACTGTATTAACAACATTAAGAAAACTTGTTAAATACCTAGAAGCATGGCTAAGAATTATAAACAGCAAAACTAGTAAAATGTGGCGAACATCATAATACAACAACCTGCCAAGCCTGTGATGTTATCCCCCTCATTGCCATCATGTTGTACATCGTGATTGGACTCTTCTATGTCCACCTCTGGTACTGCTTCAGTTGAGGCATCAACTATGGGATCCTCCTCATCTCTTAGGCTCCTTGTCGGAGGCACCACTCTGGATTTTCATCATAGGGTTTGATACGATTAGCAGACATCTATGTTGTCCCCTCCGTCCTCTTTTTACAGATCTCACCATTGCTGTATTTTCCTATAATTACAATATAGCAATTAACATGGAACCCATAACATAACCACATATGACTAGTTATCAACACACTACCAAGTTGTGTTAGCTTTTTCATTATTACTATCTACTCCTAATTCCCCACCAACATCATTCATTAAGTAAACATCACTGTGTGAATGTGCCTGAAAATATACATGGCTTCCTCAGTTATAAAACAAATATCATGAAACACTTTGCTAGACTACATCAAGTCACCTTTTCACAAAAACAACAACATTTTTCATACAAATTTTATAGGGCCCTAACACACCTCTTGTCATATATTCTGAATATTGGTAATGACATGCCATCTTAGCCTGCAGGTAGCATAAATATCCCTACTTTTTAGTGGTCACCAATTAATACCCACTTAGCACATGCAAATCCAGGGAACACTCTTATTCAGTGTAAAATTTCAACCAAGATACGACATTGAATAATCACAGTATCATTAACATTCTGTCTCTTCATCAAAGGAAGTGAATTTAAAAAACACTGAGTACGTACATTCTGGTCTCTTATTAAAAAGAGGACTTATCACATTTAAAGGAAGTGAAAACATATAAATCTGATCTGAAGCCCTCTACTTTGACAACAAAACTATAAGTAAAAATGAGTGGTTTGCAACACACCATCCAGCAGGAATGATCCGCTCCTGGTTCACTATTTTTCTATCTAATTAATCCTTGTATGCAAATGATATATATCAATTTTCATACCTCAATATCTGTCAAGAGTTCCTACCATAGATGAAAAATTAGCCTTTAGAGTCAACATTCAGAAATTTAGCAAACTATATGCCTCTAAAAAGTTCCCTGATTTTTGCCATTGTTTATATCACACAGAAAAATCAGATGAAAATTGTATCTTTCCTTCTTGAAGGTAAGAATATGATTGAAGGTTACAAAAAGTACCTTTTCTTGTCTTTGTTGTTAGTTCTTTCAGCCAAATGGATGAAAAAGAGTGGTGAAACTTCAGTATTATAAACTAACTGTGGCGTGTGTGATTATAATATGTTTGCAAATTCAGAACCCACTTCTAGATCTCCTTGCTTAATCACTCAGCCTACTGGAACCCAGAGAATTGCTATATAACTGGGCATTGGAACCCATGAAGATCGACTGATGTACAACTCTGTCATTTCCGAGGTCAGTGAATCTATTAGCTAGACTGCACCAAATCACCCACTCTCCAGGCTGTAAAATCCTGCCTCTTCCAAAATTTTACTTTCCTGCGAAGGCTGCACCATGACGTCACATCTTCACATTTTGATGTATGCATACGGGGCATCAGAGGTCTTCATGTTAAGGGCTGGGTCAACTGTGATGCATATTAACATATTATCACCACAATCTCTTTAATTTGATAAATACTTTAGTCTGAAACAGCTGGCGTTGTTTCGTACACATGTTAAGTATATGATAGAAAGTAACATGCATTAAAAATAAATAAATACATTAGTAATGTTGATAGCTGGCATTGTTTGGTACACATATTAAGTATATGATAGAAGGCAACATGCATTAAAAATAAATAAATACAGCAGTAGTATTGACAGCTGGCATTGTTTGGACACATGTTAAGTATATGATAGAAGGCAACATGCAATAAAAATAATTCTATACATTAGTATGAGACAGTTGGCATTGTTTGGTACGGCAACATGCAATAAAAAAAAATAAAACGTTAAACTTAAGTATAACATGCACCAACATCAGAATTGGTGGCCTTTGCCCAACATGTATCTTTGTGTCCAAACTTTAATGGGGAAGTTTTGGAAGATAGAACAAAATAAAGTGGGACCCAATTTCATACAGATTTGCCCAGCCTGTTATGGACACTGGATTTTAATGCTAACGTGTTTAAAGTATCCCATTATAATATCTTTAATGAGGAAGCTTTTTACTTATTCCATTTATATAATTCTATCATCGATTACAGTTACATGGGTTAAAGAAGATACTCTCTTTGGGTGTAAAGTATAAAAATCTAGTATTTTAGATTGAAATAAATTTTCTGAATTTGTATTAAATTTATAAACCAGGAAACATGCATTAATCTTAGAAAAATATTTATAACTTTTTATATAGAGTATATAAATAGTCCTTCATCTGGCAAAAAGATTACCGGAGAAAGAGATTTGAACCCCAAACATATATAGATTCGAGGGTTATTCCAATTTTGATTACCTAGGCTCTATGGCATTTTCAATGTTCATCTCGCACGGAAAATCTCAACATGATCCAATAAAGTATTATCCGACTGGTGAAAGTCACTTTGATAGAAACTTCATGCAGGTTGCGACAGTTTCGAAAACTATGGAGTCTCATGATTTGTGTGTGATGCAAGAATTAAATTGCCCCATTATTCCAATTGTGTAACATTGCCAATATTGATTAAAGGAAGGTGTCCGGATGTGGGATGCATACAATTGAATGTAGATGGTGGAGGAATTCAACGATGCACAGGGAAGAGTCTTGCAGTATTTTCTCATCATTTTAATTGCCAAAGTTTACAAACACTTCATGTGCGTAGTGTTGCACAATTAATATTCCAAATCCCGCCTTATACTTGGCTTTTACTTGACAATGGACGTAAATCATTTCCACCATTGTCTTACAACAAACTGTAAACTTATTCCTAAATAGCATAGGCATCAAACCTTCCATATATAACATAAAATATGAAAAGTTTACCACCATTTCCTTAAAACTTGGACTTTGCATATATAGAACTTTCCATATCAACAGCCTTATCCATGAAATGTAATTCTTTGCTTTAATACTACAGAAACAGAGTTATAAATTCTGTTTCCCATTGAAGTAGCAGCAGCTCTCTTACTTACAAAAAGTTTTAGTGTCATCATTTTTAAAATGGCATTGTGTACCATTTTCAAACATTCCTATTACGAAAAATACTTAGGTAATCATTTACAGAAATTTGCCCAAATGCATCATTAAAATTGGCTCTTCATTAATGGCATAAAATTCCCCACAAAGTACATATTGTGTATGGAAAGTTTATACTTCAGTGTCACTCTTTATTTTTTTCTTTATTTCTCATGGAGTAGATTAAATTTATAGAGACCATATGCTCGAAATCGTAAGGTTTTGCTAACTCTGTTTATATATGGCAATCATATGGCATTTCTCTCCCTGTTCAACCTAGATACGCATTGGCCACCTCTGTTTGCACCTGGAAAGCAAACAGACCTGTACTCATAATTAAATATACCATCATCGAGACACCCAGTGTAGTTAAGTGGTAAGTTTAGACACTTCATGTGCATAACACAAATGCTTCCTCAAACCATGTGCCATAAATGTGGCATCCAATCATTTATACTCTGGTTTCATAACTGTAAATGATATTGGGTCTGAGCAATGGCATGTGTGATTGACGTTAAGCAAGTGTCCTTCAGCCCAAACAATTGTTTTCTACGTAGTAGAATGGTGAATATTTTCCAGGAAATCTTCTATTTCTTTGAGCAAGATGTGACAACTAATTATTTAGGTTAAGAAATGTAGATATTGAGAATTATCTAAATTGGATTCATGTAAGAAATTGTGGACATGATGGACACCTAGAAATCCACACCAATATTTACAAAAGAAAATTAAAGTGTCTGATTCACACCAACACCATGATTCAACCATGTATATTTTAGATCCAAGTTATCTCGCAATACCTTCACACACACGCATTCTTGAAGTGTGGAGATGATATCCAATGAGTAAAGTCATGCGCTATCTGCAAACAAATGAAATTTAAACCAAGTCAGTCAGCAATATAAATCTGAAAGTAAATATATACCCTCATCATGGTGAATTAATATACAATATCAGAATGATAAAAAGCATGTGTATGAAATCCTCATGAATCTATTTGCATGGATGGTGGAATCCAAGTGGAACAACATTTAATGACCTAAATAGCAATGTAGAAGTGATTAACATTATATATAATTAGAGAAACCAATATCATTAAAATATGATAAGATAAACCAGTTTTAACAATCTGTATAATAATGAAAATGA